>JARHVA010001545.1:932500-1462500 GCA_037957365.1 Torreya grandis | reverse complement strand
CCTTCCCTCTCTCAAGGATCTTCCAAACATCTGGTTTTGCTTTCCAATCTTTGTATCTTTTAGGTTCTTGCGTTCTCCTTTCATATTGCAAGCCATACAATTATCTAGTAACACCCAAACACTGATTGCTGAGCAATGAGACCAAATATTATCAACGTGTAATGAAACTCTCCTATTTTTTGTCACATACAAAACCCACTTCACGTTCTCTAGAATATTTCTGTTCAATGAATGTAATCCTTCCTCTGTGAGGCCACTCTGCCAAATCATTGATTTTCTATTCCAAGCAGATCTTTCCCTCCTTTGAATGAATTGTGTCATAATTAATGAGCATTCTAAGATCCACATTCTTATTTAATGTATCCTACCACCTCACCTTGTGTCATGTTCGAACTGCATGATTTTCTATCTAATCAACAACCCAATTGGCTTCACGATAAGTATGGGCTATGGTTACTTTCTCAAATTTTTGAATTAAGGCTTTCATTTCCAACACCATTGCCTCTATAGACCATGAAACTAAATTTTTGTTATTTAAGATATTAATGATATTTATGGAGTCACCTTCCAACCATAATTTAGAATATCTCGATTCAATAGCTAATTTAATGGTTTGAACGGCTGTAGAAGCTTCAACAATATGACAATTCAACTTACCGATAGGAATAACAATAGCATCAATTACGTTTCCCACATGATCCCTCAAGACTCCTCCACATCCTGCTTTTCCCAGGTTCCCTTTAGCAGCTCCATTAGAGTTTCCGTTGATCTATCCACAAGGGGGGACATTCCATTTAACACCTAATCTTGGATTTTTAGTTTTCACATTAGGCCTTTTAGATCTTAAGGGATTATCAAATTGAAAGGTTGGGTTAGGATCCCTTTGCGATGAGAAATTCTCCTTTATTGCTCTAATAATATTCTGACCCAACACCCATCCTAGAAGTTCTTTACTTCTAAAAATTCTATTATTTCTTTCTTTCCATATACCCCACCAAATATGGTGAAGAGTTAATTTCCAGAAAAAAAGAACATCAAGATTCTTAGAGGGATAGTGCCAACTTTTAAAAGATAGTTCCACACTTTTTTGATGAACCCATACAATACCCCAAAGATTGAGGATCTCATTCCAAACTTGTTGCGTATAAGAACAGTTCACAAACAAATGATCTCTATCTTCAAAGCCCTTCTTACATAAAATACACCTGCTCACCACATATATTCCTCTTTTCTGTAAGTTGTCAAGAGTCAGGATTTTGTTTTGAAGCAGAGTCCAGTAGAAGATTTTTATTTTGGGGATAAGCCCCTTGATCCAGGCATGCGACCACAAAGGTTGATTACCATTTCCCTTAGAAGTAAAAAAACCTATGTCAATTAAGTTCATGACCTTTTTAGAGGGGATTTAATATAGATATGATATAATTAAAAGATTATATTTTGAGGAATATAAGTCTCATCTCATGTTTTTAGAGATATAAATCTAACTATAGAACCTTTCATGCAGATTGATCAATACAAGAATTATACAATTTTGTAGAAAGTTGATCACTGTGGAAAGCTTTCTTGGGATATTGTTTGATTTTTTTGTTCAGGGATTTTATTTTTTTAGAGGCATGCTATAAAAAACTGATCAATATGGGAAGTTTTCTATTATACTTATTATTTTTAGGTAGCCATCCTTTAAGGGAGTGGTCTATTTTTTATGATATATGCTCGCACATCTATCCTTTGAGGGAGCAGTCAGTGATTTTATGTGTCTTTATGGATAGTTGTCCTTCAAGGGAATAGTCTATAATTTTACCATATATATATATATATATATACAATTCCATATTTTTGATTTGGATTTAAGGTAATCAAGGTTAGCTTCTAGCTACTTGCACAAGATGATATTTCTATCCCTAAAAATAACACTTTTTTAGGTGAGAGATGTTTTAGGAAATAATGATTTTGGGGATCCTTCATGTTTAGGTAGAGCTTATTCATTTAGAGCATGCTATGAATAGAGCCTTGGTGTCCATATTTAAGATGAGGATAGGCATGCTTCCAAAATTTCACATGATTATTTTATCATTATTGGGTATTTCATGGGTGATGGGAGATGTAACTTTAGGTTGTTCTAAGATCAAAGGAGGAGAACTCCTGCTAACTATAGTTTTTTAAAGTTTATTAAAAATAAAAAGGATGCATATGCATAGTGTTAGTAGGTTCACATTCTAGTTTTCCCTTAATAAAGGCCAAATGATATGCTCTAGATACATATTTATGAGTGATAATATATGGTCCAAGCCAATTTGAAGTAAATTTTCCTCTTTAAATTTGTTTTGCATTTGTTACATGGTAATTTTATTTAAGGACAAGATCACCAATATTAAATTTTTGTTCTTTTAAATGTTGATTATATGCACATTTTATTATTTCTTGATATACGTGGAGGTGGTTGAGGGCCATAGCTCAATACTCATCTAAAAGTTCAAGTTGTGATAAAAACTACTGATGATAGTCCTCTTCATAAATGATGTCTCTTAGAGAAATTTGTAGAGAAAGAATTTATATTTCTAGAGGAAGGACAACTTCCATTCCATAGACCAAAAGAAAAGGGTGTAGCGCTAGTAGAGGTTCAAAAACTAGTATGATAAGCCCATAAGGTGAAGGGAATATGAAGATGCAAGTTTTTTCCAACCTCATTGACTACTTTGGTTAGCATTTTAATTAACATTTTATTAGATGCTTTGTCTTGTCTATTACCTTGTAGATAATAAGGAAAAGAAAAGCTTAGCATAATGTCAAAAGAATCAAAGAGTCTTTAGACTTGCTTATTTTTAAAATATTTTCCATTATCTGTAATTATGTTATGAGGGACACCGAAGCAAAAAATAATATGATGACTAGTAAAATTAATAATCTTATCTGCTTTAATTGAATTAAGGGGAATGGCCTCTACCTACTTAGTGAAGTATTTGGTTTTGATAACAATAAAATTATATCATTGGGAAGATTTAGGATTAATTTATACTATAAGATCTAATCCCCACTAAGAAAATGGTCGTAATTCATGGGTTAATTACAATGTGTTATTAGGGGCATGAAAAATATTAGTAGTAGTTGACATTTCATACATTTCTTGATATATTCACAATAATATCAATTTAGATTATGTCAATACTAACCTATTTAAATAATTTTATTATAAATAGAAAGGACACTAAAATGTCCCCCACACAACCCATCATGTGTTTCTTAGATTATGAGAGTAGCCTCAAATTTTTGAAGACATGAAAGAGTAGACCATCAAATCCTCTCTTATAAAGAACAACCCCTAACATGATGTAACGAGTGGTTTGATATTGATAAATCATGCTTATCATTCTTAGATAAATTAGGATGGATAATAATTGTAGATAGGTAATCAAACATCTATGTGTACCATAAATCTAAATGATTTTCTTCCATATTATGGACAAAAGGTAATCAATTATGGTATAAGATGGCTAGTTGATTTTATGGATTAACACAAAAGTCTTGGATTATTGAGGGGATGATGGGATAAAATAAGTTAAAGAGGCCTTGGTATCTATAATATTATTAGTTTATCGAGGAGTGGCTTAGATGGTATAATGATCAAAAGTGGCTAATAGACAATTTGTTAACACTTTATATTTCTAGAAGATGTCATTCTTACACTGATACATGCCATTGATCTAACTAACAACCAACTGAGAATATCCATAGATACAAATTGACCTAATTCTTAGCATTAAATAAATTTAGAGACCTATAATCAAGGCTTCATACTCTACCATATTATTAGTTTAATCAAAATCTATACTAAAGGTTAAAGGCATAAGATCACCTTTAGGTTGTATTAGAATAATTGTAGCACCCCCTCTATGCTCACACTTTGATCCATCAAATAATAAAGTCATTTGATAATTAAGATCTACTTGGGATGTGGAAGTGATATATACATTTAAGAATTTAAAATTAGATGGTTGACCACATACAATAGGTGCTTCACCTAAATGATTAGTAGTGATTTGGCCTTTAACTAATTTCTGGTGGAGAAACTCCAGATCAAATTCTGCTAATAGCATGAGCCACCTAGCCATACACTAATTTTTTTAAGGCTTAAAATGTATAAATTTGAGGTGGTTGGTGTTCATAACTACATAGGCATTGTGACTAATAATATAGTGGTTAAGCTTCAAATCTATGAAAACCAAACCTAAGAAGAGTTTTTCTAGATGTGTATAATGTGTCTCATATTCAACGACAATAAAACTTATGTAACACATTGCTTTTTCTCTATGATTATCATCATGATGGTCTATCATAGCCCATAGAATGTGGTACATGCATGAAATATAAAATAATAAAGATCATCATTCCTTATGAGGAATAAGAACTAGTGGGGAGAGGAGATAGCTCTTGAAATCTTCAAAGGCTTGCTGACAATTACAATCCTAGATGAACTGGGTATCCTTCTTCAAAAGGTGATGGAACCATTGACAATGATCAAATAAATGGGAGATAAATATTCAAATAGATTAAAATTTTAATTTCAAGCTACAAATTTTCTTAAGGTTGGATGGGGGTGGCATATCTATGATATCCATTATTTTAGTAGGATCAACAACTATATCACAGATGGAGATAATAAAACCTAAAAGCTTACTAGTTAAGACCCCAAAAACACACTTTTTGGAAATGAAGCAAACACAAAATTAGATTAAACAATCAAATATTATTTTCAAAATGGAGAGGTGGTCCTTTTAGATCTTTGATTTACCAATAAATTCTTCCACATAATCCTCAATAATCTTATGGATTATATCATCAAGGATATAAGTCATAGCTCTTTGATATGTGGCTCCTACATTATTTAAACCAAAAGGTATAACCTTACATCAAAAATTCCACCAAAAAGTAATAAAAGAATAATTATGCTAATCTTATAGGGAGATAAGGATTTGATTATATCCAAAGAATCCATCCATGAGTGACAACATTTCTTGGCCTACCATCAGTTCCACTAGCTGATCAATGTTAGGAAGAGTAAATTAATCTTTAGGATAAGAAAGGTTTAAGTATCAAAAATATGTACAAAGATGTAGACCCCCTGTGTTTTTTATGACATGCACAATATTTAACACCCATTAAGGTTAATTGATCAATTGAATGAAATTGATAGACAATAGGCATTGTAGCTCCTCCTTGACTAAGAGGGAAACACAATATTGCATATTTCATAGCTTTTGATTCATTGGATTAGCTCCCTCGATAGTGACAATATTATGCACAATAATAGTAGGGTCAATACTTGTCATGCCACTATATGACCAAGTGAAAGCCTCACTATGGTTTGCCAATAAAGTGGTGAAGCCTTGGTGTTCCTAATGGTCTAGAGATTTACTAACTTTAATAATGCATGAGGCCTCCTGAGACCCTATGTTATTGTCTATGGTATCTCCATTTAGTAAACTAGATGTTTCAACTGGTAGGGAATTATGTAAACTCAAGTTCTTGGTAACTAAGTAAGTCAATATAGATTCATCATATTGACACTAGATAATTGGGATGGTAGGAGAGTCTTATGCTACCATATTAGGATAGGTAAGGGGGATGGATTTAGTTTTTCCATTGATATGATAGGTGATAAGTTCTAGGGTTATCATATTAACTAAAAAACGTTTGGGGGATAGACACAACATCATCCATTTCAGGGAGAATGCTAGAAGATGACACTATGCCATTCTCTTCAGGATCAAATGCAAGGATGGGTTTAAGAATATATTTAGGGGTTTTGTTAAATCTCAAAACATGTTTTTCATATGGTTTTATAAAATATCCTAATGTAACATCATGTGGTCCTTGATCATATTTTCCCATGAAAAATCCCTTCTAGGTGCATCATTTTAAGTACATGTGAGCAAAGCATGGTTTGTCTATAAATGAGAAGTTTGAGGAAAATGGTTTGGATGTGGATGGGATATAAAGATATGAAGATTACCAATGGATCCCTCCATATAACAAATGAGTCTATAAGAAAGGGAGGCCAAAAGTAAAAACATCCTTGAAGTTAAGATAATAGTCAAATTTTTTATCAATACACCCATATTCTTGAGGAGTGGGAAGGGTGTTAAGTTCTAGTAATTGGTACTCTCCTATTATAGAATCCAAAGGAGCCTTATTGGAGAGTTGAAATGAAGGGATTGTTTAACTAGTTGATATTTTATTAGATGATGGTGATGGGTTTGTTATTTTAGGGGGATTAAAACTATTATAAGTATAGATATTGAGAGGAGGGTGAATCAGTTGAATTAAAACAGTCCTCCAATTTCACTTAACATTCATTCACTTACATACATCAATCAATGCATACACAAGCATATATGAAAGTAAAAAACATAAGGAAATGAGATATATGTGGGATTAACTATAGGGGAATAAAACCCACTAAAGCACAACTTGTAATTATGTCTTTTAATAAATGGATCAAACTTTTAGTGAGGTACCAACCCCTCACTAGTCAAGCACCAACTCAACTAGTCCTTTAGCAAGCTTCAACCTACAAGGAGGATCCAACCCACTAGGTAACAAAACACCAAATAATATAGATTGAATATTTTATCACCCTTGGACATGTTTTTATATTTTAACTAAATATGACCTCCTTATTTTTCTCTTTTCACTCTTCAATCTCTTTTAAATAGCCTCTTAAGACTTCTTGCTCAACTAGCCCTTCCTTTGGTAAGATTAGGTCAAATGACTTTCCTCAAAACCTATAAACACATAGTTATTAATTGAATATTAATAAAAAATATATAATGACATTTAATCCCTTTACCTATTCTCTAAAACTCTATATCTTTTGCACACTTGTTCAATACTCTAACTAGTCAAAATAGGCCTATTAGGCCTTGTCTTTATACTTAACTCTTGTTCATACCCATCTTGGTCAGAAAATAAAATTAATACAATTGAATCATAATTAAAATATATAAATAAACATGTTTCACAAATGAAACAATAACTACATAGTTCATTCATTACTCTTAAGGACCAAAACCACCATTACGCCTAATAGAGACCTCATTCAATTAGGCCTTCTCTAAGCACACATTTTACTTAGACCTCCTTCAAAAAATTTGATTCTCAAAAAATGGATGAAAAAATTTAAATGTAAATTTAATATACCCATTATAATATCACATAATTTATCCAACACCATTTGGATCTTTTCTCTCCTTGAACCACTTAATTAGGTCTACTCACAAATATGCCTTCTTACTACCAAAAAGTCTATCTAGAAAATTTGATGCATACAACCAAAATTGACACATAAAAAAAAAATGTATATAATATAAATTAACTAAGGTTAAAAACAATTTTAATTATAATTCATTAAATATGGTAAAAGACCCCAAATTGATCAACTTCATAAGCCTACTTAGAATTGCACATGGGCCTTAAGAACCCAGTCAAAAGACTTTAAATTTTAATACTTTCATTAGGTTTTATAATGAATAAATATGTGTTAAAAATGAACACATGATACCTATATAATAATTTAATGGTCATTTTATCCTTGAACTCAATGTAAAATAACTCAGAAACATCATTTTCACTCACACATAGAAAATTGCTTGTAGCACCAAAAACACAATCATGGAAACTAAGTCTTAGAACACCTATGTAAACACTTTTATGATATTAAAATGAATTTAAATTAACCTTGATAATACTTATATATTATTTTAATATATACATTTTATGGTTATATATCAATATTGGTCTTATAGACCAATCTCACAACTTCACTCTACATGGACTTCATTATGTTAGACAAACCATTTAAATGACAACTTTTTGCTTGTGTATGAGCATAATCAACTCTTATAACCAAGGGGATATTATTAATATGTATTTAATAATGAAACCATTCATTTTGATCCATCCTTTATCTTTTTTAACCATCCCCTAATATCATTCTCATTCTTGTCTAGTTTTCTCACTGTCTTACCCATTAGGCCTCTTTTAGAGATATGCCAACTTCCACAACTGGTTTAGCATATTTAAGGTCTAAAACATACTTATAAAATTGAATGGGAATAAAATAAAATTATTAGTCCAAAACTTACTTATAAAATTGAATGGGAATAAAATAAAATAATTACACATCATCCTCCATCTATTTACACAATTTGATCTAGTCAACCCTACCTATTACATCAAAATTCTTAAAAACAAGGGGTTTTATGTAGCTTCTACTTACTTTCATGATAAACCAAAACCATTTAGAGAAACCTAAAAGAGTCCTTTATATTTTACAAACATAAAAATATGTTAAAAAAAAACCATTATGATCCATAGCTGACAAGATCTTTCCTATTGGGTCATTATGAGGGTTTTAGGAAGATTTTGACTAGATTCCCTTCTTAGCAATCGTTCATAAAGGATTGCCCCTAAAATCCAAAACCAATGCAAAAAAAAAAAATATATGGAAATTACCCAAATTTCATCAAGTGCTCAGGAGCTCATGTAAAGTTTGCATGTTACAATGAGTATAATAAATTTCTTCTCATATCTACAATACCCCATTATGTGCACACAGAAGACCTCATCACCGAGTTTCCTAGTTCTTCCTTCAGGTATTGACTTTAAAGTTGGTAAACATGATTAAAATAACCCATTGAACCTATTTAAATGCTATCAAGATCTATGTCACATTTGGAAATGTTTTTGACTCCTCATTAGATCACTATAGGTCAATTTATACACTAGGCCTTATACTGCCAATCATTCTTAGATCATGATCATGCCTTGAAACCTCATGTAATAATTTTAAAACGTCATCCAAATGACATATGAACTCATATCCTACTCATGCACTATCAACCTTCATCACACAAGTCTCATATTGATTACCTCAACATGCTACCAAGCATATACCTTCTCACTAGTTCTTCATGTGAGGTCTAAGCCTCAATATTTGATATTGAACCTCATCTGAAGGTTTATTTTAATATTTTCCATGTTTAAAAAACTTTGTATACTCTCTCATTTATTTATTGACACAAATCATCAATATTTAATATGATTTTTATGCAAACACCTTATCTTAGAAATAAACTAGGATTCTCAAGACACCTAATACACAATAGTATCTTACCTTATACCATGATCCTGAATTTGACATGCCAAAAACCTTAAAGGAATTACTAGGTTGCCTTTAAATTATATATTATTAGAGAGATAAGAGGTTACCTTGAAATTTTCTCTTGTCATGGAAATTCTTTGACACATATCATCTTACCATGAATGACCTCAACTCTGACCTTGACAAAACTAACATTTGTCTTGAATTTAACATCAATGATAATAACAATGCTTCAAATAAAACAACATGAATCATACCTCAACAATATCCCCCTTTATCATTGATGGCAAACATCCTAATATAGTAGATCATACTTATTATCTCAAGTTGAATTTTCTTTGATACTTGGTCTTTCTTCCAAATATGAATTTTCTCCCCATTTGACATTAATGACAAAGGGTCATGTTCTTGGCAACTTATCTAATCCTTAGACCTGAATCAATACACTTTTTTATTTTCAAATGAGCTTAACATAGATCAGGCTTACATACCTATACTTGGAGCATGATCGACTCCCATTGTCTTCATCATAATTTAAGACATTTCAAAACTATGACTTGGTTTCATCAAGTCATCATGAAAACTCTTTGTGACCTATCTCTTGTGATCACACTTTCAACAGACTCTTGACTGAACCTTAAAATTTAAAGTCACCTAAGACCACAAAAATCCAACTATGATTGAGAATATTTCATGCTTCTTGCTTACTAGTTGAGTGCCTCCATGAAACCTAATAGAGTCACCTCTGCTCTAGAGAAATAAAACAACACAAATTTAGGAGATTCCCAGATCTCCATGTCCTTACTAGACCAAACTTCCTTCATGATCCTTTTAGGCTTGATTAGTCCCTATAACTTAACCTCCTTAATATTTATTTGAACAACATTTTGGATTTATCTATTGGTCTTGACTCCTTCATAAACAATCTGAGATGATAGAGAGAATTCTTGACACTCCTTTGCATCTTGACTATGCTCTACCATGGAAAATAGTCCACTTGGACTTGTAGAATAGACTGGTCATCAACCTTAGATACCTTGGTCTTCCACTTACTATCTTGTCTTATTTTTTTTTATTCTAGGAGCCTCAACTCAATTGTTTTGTCTTGAGAAATCATGCTTATAGTATTTTACAATATGACCAACCTTATGAAAATTGAAACATATTATTCCTCTTAATGGAAACACACCATGACCCATACCTCTTACTGATGACTTTACTCATATTTCCATGCATATTCATTCTTAGAGGGCCTTCTACAATGCCTTGATCTATGAATAAATTGGTTACATTAATAGAAATAACCATTGAAAGGATTATCATAACTTATGGTATTAGGTTGCCTAATAGTATTAGCCTTCATTCTATCATCACCCTCATTCTTTGGTTGATCATTGACCTTTTTGATCAAATTACTATTCTTCTTTTGGTCTTCATTTAAACCAAGGCATATTTTTTCATTATCCATCTTTTGAATACTTAGAATGTTGTCTAGGTCATCGGTACTCTATTAAAACCTCATAAAGGACTTGACCCTATTTGATGCTTATTTCAATTCAGTTCTCAAGGAATTCACTTTAGCTACATACCTTACATATTCATCTTCTTTTTCCTCTATGCTTGTAATCACAATTTCAAGTTGACTCTCCACTTGTTTTATTATTTCCTCTTATTCCTTGGAGTTGTTGCACTATCTAGATTCAAACAAGTTGATTTTCTCCTTAGATTATTTAATAAGAGACCTATTCACAATATTAATTTTATTTACGATCTTCATTTCTTCTAGAGTATTCACCAACTTAGCCTTAAAGTCCACTTCATCTCCTTCTTCATTGAAATCACCAACAAACACTCTAATCCATATAGAATCTTCTTGATTTGAACATCTTTTTTCTTTAGACATGGAGATAAATTAGTTGACATTAGGGCTATATCATTCATGGTCACTTTTAGAATCACTTCTCTCTCTCATCAGATGAGTTACAATCTTCCTTGGTGTAGAAACTTTTTTTGTTTTTAAAAAAAATCTTTTGATCATCATATCTTCTATAGTTTTTTTTGCTCTTATCAGAACTACAGGACCTTTTATCATCATCATGACCTTATGTAGATACTAGAATTAGATCACACACTTATGTGACTACCTATGTCAAAACCCCCATTGATCCCCTTTTAATAATTAACCTTCCTAACCTATGTTTTTAGCTTAAAATTTTTAATTTAGTTAATTAAAACCCACTTATGCCACCTCACCTAGCCATCTCATCCTAAGACTAATTCATACTCTCTGATTCACCTTGAGACTTAGTCTCCTAATCCTAAATACTTATGACTTGTTCTCACCCCTAATATAAATTCCTAACTAACTACATTCTTCATAGACTCATACTTTTATGATTTTCTAATAGGCACCACACTTGGTAAGAGAAGGAACAAAAAATGGGCTAAAAATAACCCTTTTACCTATTCTAATGCCATTAACATCAGTCAACCCTCATCTGATGTTGATGAGATTACTGACGTCAGTTACGCAAAATTATAAGTTGGTATTCAGGCCATAAAAATCAAGAATTCACATATAATATTTTGGCAATCAGTACATCCTACATCACTTTCAACATCCTAGATTATCATTACTATATATAAATTGATCCAGATTAGGAATTGATACACTATGTTTCTCTAAGTTTTTGCGAATTACATTTAGAAGAAAGAAGAAACTAAAGTTAAGAGTCAGGGGTTTGTATGTTACCTGGATTAAGTTGTGCACCATATCCAAGCATTTTAGGAGCTCCTCTTTGGCTGTAGAGGAAGACACCTATAGATAAGAATAAGACTTAAACAAAGAAAATGTTAGAAGATGATAGGGTGGACTGCCAAGCTATGCGCTCGGTCCTAGAAGCGTAAAGCTCTGTGAGGGATGACAGTCCACTATTTAAGATAAAGAGGTTTGTATGAAATGAAATGATAAAAGACTTACAGAAATGAAAACGCAAAATGTTGTGTACCTATTCCTTGTAATCCATGAGTCTCAGCAGGCTGGTTAGAGGTTGTGTCTGGTATGTGGGCTATTTAGATTGGTTTTCTAGTTTGTAAAGTCACTGACGTCAATTATGCTGCCGATGTCAGTAGTTAAATAGTGTCGACATCAATTATACTACCTATGTCGATATGCGCAATAGGTCTTTGGATGGGTTTTAGGGTATTTCTGTGATGGACAGAGGACTCTGGGAGTTGAGAGGTTTGTACAGAGTTAAAAGAAAGAGAATAGGGTTTGAGGAAGGGCAAAAGGTAGAGGCTAGGTTTGAGAATAGGGTAAGAGTCAAAGGAAGGCTTTTCAGCCCTTCCACGGAGGAAGTTGGGTGTCTTTTATAGTATTCAAAAATAGTAAATAGAAACTAATTACCAAGTTATTCTAGAACTTTGAAATAGAGACCAAAAGAATACTTAGCTTTTTGGTGAAGACCCAAGGGTGTCAGGATGCTTATTCCTATTATGGCTGATGTCGAAGACCTCGTACAATGTTTTCAATCTAATGTCTGGAGTGACTTTTGTAGAGTTTCTGTAGCCTGGATAGTCAAATTTTGATGCTTAGTCTCAGAGTGTATGCATCGATTATGTGAAGAGGCAGGGGGAACTCAAGGTTAGAGTCTAGCTTATGTAACCGACGTTGGTGATCTCGTCGGTGTCAGATGATAGTTGACTGACATCGGTGGATAGAGAATGGGTAAAAGGGCTATTTTTAGCCCTTTGTCCATTTCTCCATCCACCAAGTGTATTTTCCATTGGAGAATGATTAAAATATGGGTTTATTAGGTAGGAGAGTTAGTTAAGAGGTTAGGATGGAGTGAGAATAGGTCATGATTTAGATGACCTAGTCTCAGGGTGACTCATAGGGTAAGAAATGGTCTTAGGGCGAGGTGTCTAGGTGAGGTGTCCAAGGTGAGGTCATTAATTTAAGATAAGTAATTTATTTTAAATTAATAAAGTGTGTAAGTGTTTAGAAATGGACCAAGGGGGGGTTGACACAATATTGGTGTCTACATTTGCCCCTTTTTATCTTATAGTTTGTCTTGACGAACTGCAAGACAAAAATAGATGTGAGTTACCCCAAGTATGGGATGAGGTATTCCCCCTCAAAGTGAGAATCGAGAGAGGATAATTTGAAGTCAGGTGCCGATTTGATAGGCAGTGGATGGGTAGGGTGAAGTTTGAGTGTGAATGCTGTAATAATTGAGATTGTGCATATACCACTTCACGTGATAGGTAGGTCAAATTGTCATAGGTAAGGTCAAAAAACACTAAAATTGAAGTAACCAGTCCCTAACTTATTAGTGGTAGCTAATTAGGTTAAATGATCAAAGATGTAGCTCTAATTGGTCGAGGAGGACTAAAATCAAAGTAACCAGTCCCCAGCTTTTTGGTCATAGCTGATTGGGTTAGATCGGTCAAAGCTGTAGCTCTAATGGTCATCATGTTCCAAGTATTCAGGCTAGGAAGTGCTCTTGCAAAACACAAAAATGTCATAAATATTGAGGATCAACTTGGTCGTGATCCAACAATAGATGTGAGGGTCATGGACAATTTGCTAACTATTCGTGAGGTAGCATATATGGAATCAAAATAACCAAGGCAAAGTTGTCTCAAAAGTGGTCATGGTCTGAGGAGATAATCACGATCTCCAAGGTCATTGGTCGAGTCAAGCTGAGATATAAGTGATCTTAAGTGTTGTTTGTTATGGCTAAGGAGATGTATGTGATCTCTAATGTGCCCCATGAGAAGTCTAATGTGACTTCTATAGTGTTCAGGCTAGTTGTTTGGTCATGATTTTGGGCTGGTTTAGATAGTTGGTCCATAGGTAGACGAACAAACGAATGGCCGAGATAACCTCAGAAAATGCCATATCAACTGAGTGCTACCTATATAGCCAATGCAAGGGCCTCAGGCCAATGTAGTTATCCCAAAAAGGGAAGAAGAGGGTAGGTTATGGATTGGTTTTGATTAGGTTAGGTCATGGTTAAAGGTTATATGGTTGGTCCATCAGGTAGACGAATGAACGAATGGCTGAGCTAACCTCAAAAGACGCCATGTCAACTGAGTGCTACCTACATAGCCCTTATTTTAAGGGCCTTAGGCTCATGTAGTTCTCCCCAAAAGGGAAAAAGAGAGTAAAATAGGTTGATAGTTGGTTTGGTTATGTTTGAAATGATGATTGTATGATGATGTTACAACCTTTTCCATATTGTGTGATGGTGTATGCTAGAACATAGGTTATGTGGTTTTTCATCCTTAGCAATGTTCCATATTCGTGATGGTGTATACTAAAAATGAAATGAGTGTATTTATGCTTCAGCAAGTTTCCATATTGGTGATGGTAAATCCTTGACATAAATTGTGTTTGGTTGATAGTTTCCATGTGTATTATTTTCCATAGAAACTAATGTGAATTGGCTATGATAATTTATATAACACAAATTGGTATTTGCATTAAATAAATCATGATGTTATGTTAATGGTTAGAACATGTTTTGGTTTGGTTTGGTTGTATGTGACGAAGGTGTATAAGAAGTGAAAGGTGTTTTGCTCTTTCATTGACAAGGACCATAGTGATAGCATAGATAGGGTTTTTGTAAACAAAAAGCCCTATTCATGCATTACATCATTGACCATTGGTTTTTGTTAAATAAGTACCCTAATCACTTGACATTAAGTGAGCTCAAAATCCCTTGAGTATTTTAGGGTAATAGGTATGATTATGTGATATGTGAGGATAGCATAACCCTTTCTAGCAGGGATAACTTTGCCCCTTTTATAGGTGGCCCTGAGAATGACTATAGGCAAGTCCATGACTTAATAGTTTGTCAGTCTCTTTTTTTTTGGTAGACTGGTCAATGCGAGAAGTCTACTTGGGGATGTTGTCTTGTTTTGTGGTCATGTGAAGCTGATCAGTGCAGGAAGCTTCTGAAAGGGTGTTGTTTATGTTACAAAATTTGGGTATAGCCATCCTTCGAGGGAGTGGTCTATATTTTGCTTTATATGTTTTGATGTCTTTGAATAGCTGTCCTTCAAGGGAGTAGTCTACATTTATAGTTTATGACCTTTTATTAGCCATCCCAATTTATGTTTTTGTGTTGACTGAACTTTTAGTCATGGACAAGACTATAGAGGTTTAGGGGTTTCCCTTTTATTAGGACAAAGTATTTTAATGCTTAAAAAAGGGTTAACTGATATTTGTAGGGAAAAAGGGTTAAAAAGAATAGGAATGAGGATGATGAAAGGTTGCTCAAGGGATGAGCTCAAGTTAAACATCAAGTGAATGATTACTTGATTAATAGTAGAATGGTCGCAGATGTAAGGCATTAAGGGGCTCATGTTCTAGCTAGCCTTTGAGAGAAGACAGATGATAAGTGCCTGATCCATACTTGTGTGTTATGATATAAGGTCTGAGCTAATTAGGAGCAAACTTGCCTCATTTGATTCTTTCCATATTGGTCACATGGTTTTATTTAAGGACTAGATCTTTGATTTTGAAATCTTACTCTTTGAGATTTTTGTTGTAGGCATGGTTTGGATGATGCTTGACAAAGGAAAGTCATCCTTTGGGTAGGCTAGGTTGAGGTCACAATAGGTAGTACAAATTCAAATTCCCCCAGTTGCTTTTATGATAGGGACAATGTTTGACACCCATTGCGGATAATCAATGGGTTGGATAAATAAGATGGAGAGAAGATGTTAACACTCCTCTTTGACAAGGAGTGTGACATGAGGATGCATCTTATGAATATTTTCCCTGATAGGGTTAGTTTAAGAGGGTGAGATCTTGATCTTCCAAGTTGTAGTCTGGAATTTTAGAATCACTGAAGTTGATGGTGGCAACGGTTGGTAATGATTTGACTAAAGCAGCTAGTGGTTGGGGGTCTTCAGGTTGGACATCCACTGCATATAAAGCTTTGATTAAGTCTTGGTGATGTTGTGGAGAGCTTTGAATTAGGTTATACAAAGACGTCTTCATAGGGGTTTGGTGAAGTTGTTTCACCATGGAGTCATGAATTGCCTCAGAAGATGTTGGTTGAGATGTGCCCAAGATAGGAATCTTGGGTTTTGGTGGTTGAGAAGGCTTGGTGAATGGATATGTCTAAGGAATAGAAACTCACTCTTTTCCTTTATCCTTTAGAGTTTGGGACCTGGTGGCCACATTAATGGTGTTGATTTTGAATATAGGGGGAGAAGGTGGTAGAGGGACCATAGTCTGATGATGGGATCCTGATGAAGGTGAGGAGGTTTGAGAGACATGGGAAGGTGTCGATAGTTTTTTGAAAGAATCCTCAACAAGAAGGGTGTCTTTTTCTAAGTGTTGGTGAATGACAACCTTAAGAGCACAACAATTCTTAGTATCATGCCTAGGTGTGTAATGATATAGGCAGATTTGAGTGTTATCAAACTAAGATGGTTTTGATCTGAGAGGTTGGAATGGTTTAATGGCAGGAGAGTGATGCTAAAAGATTGCAACAATCAGTATAATAGCAAAACATAGGACCCCACTAATGGGTATGTGCTCATTGTCATAGTAGGGGTTGACAACTTCTATTTAGGAGTTGTAGGGGGAGTTTTCTATTCCACCTTTTTGGTTGGTGGTGTGGCCACTCGCGTAGATAGCACTTTCTTGATGAGAGGTGCCAAATTTTTTGGAGGAAGTATGTTTTTGATGGGTAAAGGGAGTAATGGAGGCAATTTGTTTTTGTTAGGTGTTGGAGTAGGGAGCACTCCTATTAAGGTAGAAGGGTGTGGACCCAAAATGGAGGGTAATGGTGATGGTGGGGGAGGAGTTCTCTGATGTGGTTTTGTAGCCTTCTTTAATATGGTGTGAGGACCACTACTATGTGGGGTGAGGTTCAAATCTACCTTCACTTGTGGGTGAGTGAGGTTTGATACAGGGTGAACACTGAGTGATTTAACCTGTTTCAACATGGTGGACCCCTGTGAGGTTTTTGGTTCATATGTGGAAGGCTAAGCTTCTGACAATTTAGAAGTGGAAATCTGATCCTCATCAGAGATTTTGGGGTGAATTGTCATAAAAGGATGGGTAGTATAAGGCAAACTAGGATATGTAAGATAAGGAGCCTTAAGTCCCTCCCATAGTGCTTCATGTTTTAGGTTCCTCGAATGGAGAAATCCTAAGTTTTCAGCCAATCTAGATAAGGGTTTATAAGATGTTGCACGAGGCTTTATAATTGGTCTTTTAGAAGATTTGGGTGGTTGTGAGAGTAGAAACATGTTAGACACAGTGATCTCGGGCCAAAGGTGAGAGAGATCCATCACCAGATCTTCTTCTATCAAAGTGGGTGAAATGACAGGTTCTTCTCTCAATGGAGAATGGATTGGAGAGTTTGGCTCTTCAGTTGGATAGAGCATAGGGATGATCATGGCTTTCATGTGTGGTTGAGGAATGGAAAAAGTATGATCCCCCATTGGTAATAGGAAGGATGAGGGCAAGGCTAGTGGCGTTGGTATCGTCAAAGCATCCTCCAATATGGGAGAGGTCAAAGTAAACTCTCCTACATGTGAAAGGGGGTCGATGGAGGACTATCCCCCATTGGTGGAAGAAAAATAGGAGAAGAAGGCTCTTCTACCCATGGTGGAGAAATGGGTTGACCAACCTCTTCAGACTATGGGATAGGTTGGTTAGGAATGAAAGGAGAGACCATGTCAACCATGCATATATTGCATTCTTGGGGGTCATTGGCCATAGTCTAAACATTAATTTGACTTGGGGAATGGTTAGGGAATGGTTGCCTAAAGATATCTATGTTTTGGTTAGCTAGCACATTTGGGTTATCCAAAACAAGATCCCCTTTGTCTAACATGTCTTGAATAACGTTTTTGAGGGTTTTACAATTGTTTGTGTCATGACATTTGACGCGGTGATAATTACAAAAGTCATTTTCCCTATACCATGTAGAGATGGCTCGCGAGGGATCAAATTGGGGTGTTGGTCAGATTTGAGGGAGGTTGAGGACTCCCTGCTTCACTAGTTTATCCAACATGAAAGCGTATGATTCTCCTATTTGAGTGTATTGACACTGTACATATCATTGTTGGAATTGTCTTGTGATGCTTTGTGATGTGGAGGGTTTAGATTGGTTAGTTATGGTAGAAGATGATGATCTAAGTACCACAGCGTTTGTCGATCCCTTGGACTTGGAATGGGAAGAAGAAGATTTGGAAGAAGGGTCATTGTATTTTGCATTGGTATTTTTACTACATAATTTGACCTTATCCTCTTCGACTACACAGAGTTCAAGCTTTCGGGCCATGGTGAAAGCTTTGTCAAATGTGCAAAAAGTTTGAACCCGCAAAGTGGATGAGATGTGCTTGGTACGTGCTCTTGAAAAGAGCTTGATGAGCTCAAGTTGATGTAATGAAAAGGAGAGTTGGTTGATCAAACCTCTCCAATGGGCAACGAAGTCAGCTATCGACTCGTCATTGAATTGTCTGATAGAATAAAAGTCTGTGATGGAGACCTTCTTAGTGATGTTGATTGAGAAGTGGTTGAGGAATAGTTGAGCTAGTTGAGTGAAGGTGAAGAGAGAGTGACTGGTAATAGAACTATACCAATCAAGGGCAGCACTAGAAAGTGACATGGGGAATGTGTGAAGTAATAACGCATCATCATGTGCTATGAGGTATCAAGTGTGTCTAAACACTCGTAGATGTTGTTGTGGGTCCTCTTTACTCTGAAAGTAAGTAAATTTTGGGAGTTCCCACTGGCTAGGGTATGGTCTAATAGGCACCAAAGGGTGAATAAGTTTGTTACAAATTTGTTCATATGACATAACATTCTTTGAACCTAAAATAGATGTCTCAAGGTTGGACACCTTATCCATCAGCATCTTAATTAGATTAGTAGATGGATTGGCATGATGGGCACCCCCTAGGTTATAGGGTACTTGGAAGGCATTGGGAGGGGCGTATGATGTACTTGGTTGCATTTGTGTAGGCATAACATATTGGTAGTTCCTCATGGGTAATGATGTTGAGGCCAAGGGGGCTTGTGCCATGAAGTTGGAGGGCACAACTTGACTAGATGCTGCCAAGGGTGGTTGAGTGGTGGCAACACTAGTAAAAGGATAGGTAGTCACTCTTGTATTTATAGGTGCAAGAGTGGGTGGGATAGAAACAATCAAGTTCTGGAAAGGTGTAGAACTTGGTTGAATTGTTTATGGTTGAGGGGGTAAGTAAACCTTGATGGACGTAGGTTCAAAAATAAGAGAGGCCAAATCTTGAACATTGGCCATGGTTGGATTATTAGTCGAGGTAATGGCCTGAGTGACCATAGGTTGGGTAATGGATGTTGTTGATATTATTGTCATTTCAACCAAGGAAGTTGGCATCCCATAAACAAGGTTACCTGAGGGATCTCGCATTTGGCTTCTAGCGAGATAGTGTTGGAGAGCCTTGACATTGAGGTCAAGAAATCTCTCAAAGTATTGATCCCCTTCAGGAATAATAGGAGGTTGATTAGGATTAGGTTAGATAGGAGTACGCTCGGTGTCTGAAGTATACATCATTTGGTGACTTGATAAGAAAGGTGAAGGTGGGAGTGGTTATTGCCTTGCATGGTCAACAAGAGATTTAGCTTGACTATGTGTCAAAACCATCCAAGATGAAATGGATTTAGGTTCTAAAAATTGTGTGTTTCAGTTTTAGAAAACCAGAACTTGTGTTTATGAGCAAGAAAGTTGAGTTTTAAGCTTGTTGTTTGAAAAGGAAATTTGTTGACAGTGATCGACGTCAGTTTACTAACTAATGTTGGTTATGAAATGTTTTCGAGGTCAGTGGAATAACCAATGTCGGTGAAGCTGGTTGTCGATGTCAATTTCTATGTAATTCTAGAAACATAGAAAACTGATATTTTTTTTGAAAGAAAGAGAAATTATGAGTTGTTTTTAGACCTCAGAATGATGCGACCTTACCAGCTCAAAAAATCAGATAAAAATAGCAAAATAGATGATGGCAAGCAACCTCTAAAATGTTAAATTCCTAAGAATAAATTTTGGAGTTGTGGTGGCTTATGCCTTAGAAGAATATGTTTGGGAATTGGGATTTTAGAACGGGTCCTAAAGAGGAAGTCTATGGTTGATTTCAGGTTATGTTTTGGTGCTAAAAAATCTGTGTTAGGTTCAGTACATGGCCTAGTGTTGGGGCTTACTCCCTTCACTTCATGAACCCAGAGCCAAGCTGGGCCACTTAGCCAATATTTACTTTGCCTATAGTTTATACTCTACCAGAGAACAGAGTGGGTCCTCCCCTTGGTAGTGAAGTCTAAGTAGGATCACCAAGAAGGGTAAGGTATCAACTAGGTGATGAAATCCTAGACAGGCCTTGTCTCAAGTATGTTTAAATGTTTAATTTGATGTGCTTGTGGTCTGGTTGTGTAACATTTTTGCACTACGATTTATTCATAATGCATTTTTAATTAATAAGTGAGTGGGCTAGTATGCATTCAAGCAAGAATGAAATGCAATAGTTTTTTTTAACCCAAATTGAAATATTTTGTTCAGATGTAAAAAATTGGAGAAGAGGTTAAGAATATGAATTTTCACTACTCTAAGATGCAAGAAAGAAGTGACAAGAAGAAAAAGAGAGATGTTCTTTTTAACTTGTGCTAATGGTTTCTTTTCAAAATAAAGAGATAGAAGAAAAGGATGCAATAAGCAAATTTTTTCCTAATGCATCTATATGAAAGTTTGCTTTTTAGAAGAATGAACCCAAGAAAAACTCTAGGGTCCCACTGGGCGTGCCAAAATGTTTCTCTACGTTTTTGCTAATTACATTTAGAAGAAAGATGAAACTACAGTTAAGAGTCAGGGGTTTGTATGTTACCCGGATTAAGTTGTGCACCGTATCCAAGCATTGTAGGAGTTCCTCTTTGGCTGTGGAGGAAGACACCTATAGATAAGAATAAGACTTAAACAAAGAAAATGTTAGAATATGATAGGGTGGACTGCCAAGCTACGTGCTCGGTCTCAAAAGCGTAAAGCTCTGTGAGGGATGACAGTCCACTATTTAAGACAAAAAGATTTGTATGAAATGAAATGATACAAGACTTATAGAAATGAAAAGGTAGAATGTTGTGTACCTATTCCCTATAATCCATGAGTCTCAGCAGGCTAGTCAGAGGTTGTGTCTGGTCTTTGGGCTGTTTAGATTGGTTTTCTAGTTTGCACAGTCGCCGACATCGGTTATGCTGCTGATATCGGTAGTTAAATAGTGCCGACATCAGTTATACTACCAATGTTGGTAGGGGAAATAGGTCTTTGGATGGGTTTTAGGGTATTTCTATGATGGACAAAGGACTTTGGGAGTTGGGAGGTTTGTGTAGAGTTATGGGAAAGAGAATAGGGTCTGAGGAAGGGCAAAAGGTAGAGGGTAGGTGTGAGAATAGGGTAAGAGTTAGAGGAAGGATTTTCAGCCCTTCCACAAAGGAAGTCAGGTGTCTTTTACAGTATTTAGAAATAGTAAATAGAAACTAATTACCAAGTTATTCTAAAACTTTGAAATAGAGACAAAAAGAATACTTAGCTTTTTGGTGAAGACCCAAGGGTGTCAGGATGCTTATTCCTATTATGGTTGATGTTGAAGACCTCGTACAATGTTTTCAATCCAATGTTTGGAGTGACTTCTGTAGAGTTTCTATAGCCTAGAGAGTGATAGTTGAATTCTGATGCTTAGTCTTAGAGTGTATGCATCGATTATGCGAAGAGGTAGGGGGAACTCAAGGTTAGAGTCTAGCTTATGTAACTGACATCGGTGATCCCACCGGTGTTGGCCGACAGTTGACCGACATTGGTGGATAGAGAATGGGTAAAAGGGATATTTTTATCCCTTTGTCTATTTCTCCATCTGCCAAGTGCATTTGCCATTGGAGAACAGTCAAAAGACGGGTTTATTAGGGATGAGAGTTAGTTAGGAGGTTAGGATGGAGTGAGAATAGGTCATGATTTAGATGACCTAGTCTCAGGGTGACTCATAAGGTAAGAAATGGTCTTAGGGTGAGGTGTCTAGGCAAGGTGTCCAAGGTGAGGTCATTAATTTAATATAAGTATTTATTTTAAATTAATAAAGTGTGTAAGTGTTTAGAGATGGACCAAGGGGGGGTTGACACAATATTGGTGTCTACACACTACATAGAGCTTAAACTTTTGAGGACCAATAACACACACTTGTCTTTTTTATTCACCCATTGTTTAACCAAGCCTCATCAAAGTCATCTATCCAGTAGTCATAGTTTACCCAATTCACCAGCTAAGTATATCTCAATGTTTTGTAATTTTTTAAATAGTAATTTCATAATTGCTTTACATTATACTATTTATTATTTCATGAACCCTGACTCCTTTCATGGAGGAGATGTAAAGCTCCCCACCTACTTCTCATTGCCTCAGCATGCCAAGCCTCTACCTAGACTCACCTAAGTCTTATCCACCTCCTTCTGACTCTTCCCAACCTCACAACTTGACCATACTCCCATTCTCCCTCCTAGAAAATCTTGCTCTAATTCATTCTAATACTACTACCCCAACTGACATTGGTAACCCTAAATTGACATTGATGACCCCAATTGACATCGGTGACCCCAATCGACATCAGTCCTTTAACCAATATTGGATACTATGTTTTTGAACTAACAACCTCAAAATCACCTAACAACCTTCCAAAAACATAGACCTAACTTGTCAACCTACACTATATTATCTTCTACTACATTTAGACCTACAACATGATAAATATAACTCTCTCTCTCTCTCTCTTCACTTTTATTTATTTTAAACTTTTTTCTAAAATAGTGTACTATCATCCCAAGGAAGTTTCACACTTCTTGGAATAAACGCGTATCTTGGCAGTCTACACATATCTTCACTAACAACTATTTTTGTAATGCTTTCTTATTTACAGGTGTCTTCATCCATAGCCAAAGAGGGGAATCTACAAAGTTTGGAATCATGCACACTTATCTAGGTTTTTAATCACTTATCGCTAACTCTCTTTCTTTTCTATTTCTCTCTCTTTTAATATAAATAAGCTTAAAACATAGTGAAATATTTTGGCAAGCCTAGTGGGACCCTAGAGTTTTTCTAGGTTTGTTACTTATCTAGCTATTCATAGAGGTGCACCATAGTGAAATTTTCTTTCCTTTCACTTTATCTCTTTATCTTTCTCAAAAATGAAATTTTAAACTTTTTATTTTTTGTTTAAGGAAAGAACTAAAATTTTCCGTCCCTATCATTCTCCTCTTCTTTTGCCTCTAAAATAAATTCATTATTTACCTACAAGATAAAAAAATACTCTCTTTTGTTTGTCTCTTTTGAGCATTAGCATAGTTGAATTCATCCTCTTCTCCTATTCACCATTAGTTTCATCTAAATTTCAACATTTCTAATTTGGGTTTATAACTCATTACATTTCATTATTTTTCTTGTTGCATTTAACTCACCTAGTTAAATAAAGCATCATGAATAAATTGTAGAACACAAATGTTACACAACCAGATCACTCTCACAAAATTAAATATCTAAACTCACTTGAGACAAGGCCCATTGGGATTTCATCACCCAGTGGATCACCTTACCCTACCTGGTGATCCCACTTTAATTTCACCACTAAGGGGAGGACCCACTTCATTTTCTGACAGAGTATAAACTCTAGATAGGAGGTATATTCTGACTAAGTGGCCCATCTCGGCTTCAGGATCATGAAGTATGGGGAGAAAGCCCTTATAATAAGCCACATACCTAGTCTAATAAAAATTTATGTTGAACACTGAAACTAACCTAGAACCATCCTTGGACTACTCATCTAGTACCTATTTCATAAACCAATTTCAATCTCACACTTTCTATGGCATAAGCCATCAAGAGACTAAAATTAATTCCTAGTTTTTAATGTTTAGTGGATGCATGTTCCTTTTATACTTCCTTTTATATTTTGCATTTTTGAGTTTTTGAGGATGTTTCCTTTATCAATTTATATAATCTAAAAGTTTCTACCTCTCAGATTCTATTAACCTCTAGTTTCAAGTTTTCTATGTGTCTTTTATCCTTGCATAGACCTATTGTATCCTTTGTTATACCCAAATACCTTTGGGTTTCCAAAAACTTAGATTTTTTCCTTTATGGATTCCATAATAACTGACATCAATAAGGTCACTGATGTCAATTTCCCTTTTACCTACTAACATTGGGTAGATAACTGATATCAGTGACTATGTGTTTTTATAATTTTTAGCCTGCTTAAAATAACAAGCTAAAATAACCTACCTACATACACTCAAACTTGGTTTTCTGATGCTATGTCACTAATATAGAATCTAAGTCTTGCCTTTATCCATTTTACATGATCTTATCATATATCCAAGCCAAAATTCTTTCTAATTACATAAACTAAAAACCACTCCCACCTTCCCCTCTCCTTTTTGATTCTACCATAGAACATACTTCGACTATAGAGAATACCTCTATGACTACTCATCCTAAATATATCCCCCTTATACCTAAAGGAGATCTTGACTTCATGAAATTTCTTGATCATAACATTATATCCCTTCAACATTATCTTGCCATGAGCCAAACCCATAACACTATGGGAGATCCCCTTTATGGCATGCCAAATTCTTTGATGGAGACAACTATAGTCTTATTGGTTTCCACCATTCCATCTATGGTCACCCAAACCACTAACTCAATAAGTAACTAAAACATAAATAAAACTTAAAATTCAACCACCCCAACTACTCAGCCTCATCTTCTTAACCCAACATCTATAGTAGCTCCCTTAGCTTCACAACCACAACTAGCCCAACCAAGTCAAACACAATTTCAAAACTTGGTAGTGCCCATCCAATCAACTCTTTCACCCATAATTACAAGATTTTCAACTCACCCTTCAACCCATGTAATCATGCCAACAACCCAACCTTTGGTGATATCACACAACCAAGGCATTGTCTCTAACCCCATAGGACAACCTTCTTTAATTTTTACCCCTTAGCCCATGACTCATTACAAGTAGGTTACGTATACACTACAAAAATAAGGTGTGTCATATCCCACCTCTAACTCCCTTCAAAAAACCTATAACTTAGGGGATGCTCCTTATACCAATCCTCCTCCTGATCTCATCAAGATGCTGATGGATAAGATGTCTAACCCAGAAACATCTGTGTTAGTTTCAAAGAATGTTTTATCTTATGATCAAATATGTAATGAACCCATCCATCCTTTTGTACATATTCAACCCTACCTGAGTTAGTGGGAACTCCCTAAATTTACTCATTTCCAAAGTAAGGAGGATCTACAATAGCACTTACAAGCATTTTGACATGCTTGTTATCTAATAGGGCATGATGATGCATTATTGCTTCACATTTTCCCTCTGTCTCTTTCAAGTACTGCCTTAGATTGGTATAATTACATAACCTGACACTCCCTTTTCTCATTTACCCAACTTGCTCAACTATTCCTAGACCACTTCTCTATCAATATTTCTAAAAAGGTCTCTATTATAGACCTTTATTCCATTAGATAGTTTGACGATGAGTTTATCATTGACTTTCTCACTTGTTGGAGAGGTATAATCAATTATCTCTCCTTTTCTTTACCTCAACCTAATATTATCTAGATTTTATTAAGAGCATGTGCCAAACACATCTCTTGTACCCTCCACATCTATACTTTTCACACATTTGATGAAGCTTTTATAATGGCATGAAAGCTAAAGATTAAGGCTATAGATGAAGATAGAGTTAAGTGGAATAATAAAAATACCAACTCCAAACCTAATGAATCTTCCTCTAAACCCTCTTCTTCCAATCAAAAATCAAAAGGCTTCACCAATGTTGTGGTGATTAAATCAGCTTCTTCCACCACAGTCAACTAGTCTAGGCCATTTACCTCAAAAAATATGACCAAGCAAGTCTAAAAATGATACAAAAAAATACAATACATTCCTATTAGAGAGCCGTAGACTTCCATTTTGGATAAAATATTATAGTAAGGAGATATTATCCTTCTTCAAATTAGACCTCCTATATAGTTTGATCCCTCCCATCCTATCCCGACTTGGTACAAGGAGGATAATTTTTGTGGCTATTATCAAGTTAAAGGCCATAATTCTAATAACTATAAAACATTCAATTTTTTTTCAAGATATGCTTGATAAAGGTGAGCTTATCTTAGATAACCCTAATGTGTCTACTAACCAAAGCATGGATGTGTTTAAACAACCTTTTACTAACCATTCACTCAGTTAAACAAATGTTTAGGCCATGATAAACAACTCACTTGAAGATGATATTCATATCATTAATATGGTCTTCTCTTTATCTCTAGTCTAACCTCTCCCACAATTGAAGGAGCATATTTTACCTATTCCTCTTCCATGAGTAGAGGAGCCTATTTCACCCATCCCTCTCCCACATGTGGAGGGGCTTGCTCTACCTATCCTTTTACCATGCGAGGAACCATAATGCCTATTCCTCTTATACCTATTTTTCCCATTCTCTTACCTTTGGAAGAGCATGCCATGTCCACTTCCCATATGCATGTTGAGGAAAGCATCATTCCTATGCTATACCCTCTTGAAGAGACATATTCACCTTCTTTTCCTCCACCAATAGAGGATATTACCCCATCCACTCCTCTTTCACCTATAGAGGAGTCTACATTATCTATCCCTACACTAATCAAAGGACCTATTGTGCCTACACCCATTAAACCAATTTTACCCCTTCTCTTACTAATAGAAAATCATACATTACCTACTCCTCATCTGCATGTTTGGGAATCAATCATACCCATGCTTTATCCACTAGAAGAGCTAACTTCACTACTTCCTCCCCCACTTAAGGAGCACCATGCTTCTTCTCCTTCCTTAGTTGAAGAAGACCTGATTGTGGTTCTTACTCATCTTTGGCCCAAAATAGTAGAATCCAACACCTTTCCTCTTTCCCAATCACCTAAGTCTTCTATGGAAGCAACTATAAGGCTTATGACAACTTCGTCTAAATCCTTCTCATGGTTGGTCAAAAATATAGACTTTCTTGACTCCAAGAAGTTAGACCACTCAGCATTTTGGGACTAACTTAAAGCTCCTTATCCTACACAATAAATATTTTACTCTACCACCAATCCTTTCACTACCATTTATCCCAAAAATTTTAACAAAGATAAAAATTCTTTACCTAGACTGTTAGAAGTGCGGACCTCTACATCAGAACCATCACCATAATGGGCATTTGCTACTCTAAAGTAAATCAGATCTTTAGGGTTCACTTGATGTCTAGTCTAAGTCATCCATAGATAAATTTAGATTTGAATCCTCAACCACAAGTTGGAGCTCCATGGCCTAAACCAAGGAATAATGTTAAGCTTCCTAGACCTTGCCATTTCAAACCTCCTCCACCCTCAACTTTGCCTTTGATCTTGGGACCCCATCCTTCCACTTTAGTTGGAGTGATCTCTTTCCAAGTAGGACAAAAGATAAAGCTACCTCCTCTTTTGACTCTACCACTTAGTGGCCCTTATACATCCAACACCTCGACATCTATGACTAAAAAGGTGTCAACAAAACTAGTGGATATGCCTTCACCCAAAAGGATGCCACACAAAACCACATCCATGCCTCTTAAATCAAAGAAGGTGTCTACCCCTATTAGGATAAAAAGTGCTATCCCATTGGTAGGCTCTTAGGCCTCTCTCCTATGCTAGTTATTGCAATCTTCTACCATAACCATTCCTTTGATCAAGTCTTATTAACGTCTTCAACCAAAACCATCTTGGTTCGATGACAAAATTTTTTGTTTATATCATTGCTCATTTGGACAATATATAGAAAGGTATAAAGATCTCACAACTATTCTACAACAACACTTTGATATGAAAAACCTTTTCATTAAAGAGCCTCTTTTTAACCTCACAATTATTCTACCAATTCCATCCTAGACTCTATCGACCACCTCACATGAGTCTAAGACCAATAACAAGGTTATGCCTCCTCCACCACCTTCTCTACTTGTGCTCCAGGTCAACACAGTTAATGTGGCCACACAGTCTCAAAATCAAAAGGATAAAGATAAGGAAAAGGCCACCGCCCCTTGGGCTCATCCATTCTCAAAAGATGTTCCTCCACCAAATCCCAAGATCTCTATTCTTGATGACCCCCAACAACATCTTCACAAGTCATTCAAGACTTAATGGTGAAACAACTTCACCAAACCCCTATAAAGATGTCTTTATATGAGTTAATATAAAACTCATCACTACACTACCAAGCCTTGATCAAGGCTTTATAATCCATTGAGGTACAACCTGATGATCCTTAACCTCTTACAACATTGGTATATTCTCTTAATATAATTGCCCTAGTTTCCTTCAGCGATTCAAAAATTCTAGCTCTTCGCCCTAGAGACCAAGACCTTACACTTTTTATCACCACATATTTCAATCAAACTCATGTTAAGAGAGTCATGATTGATGGAGGTGATAGTATTTATATTATTTCCACTCATTCAAATAGCTATCACTTCTTGACAATTGCATTTCATAATTTGATGCAATACTCTATTCCTTTAATGATACTACAATGACTATTATGGGTACTATAGTCTTGCATATTCATGTGGGTCTTCACACAATCCCAAAAATATTTTATGTTATTTAAGGAGAGTTATAATAAAACATATTGCTTGGATGGCCTTGGATGCGTGTCATGGCATGTGTATCCTTAACTTTACACTGTTGTGTCAAATTTGAACATGGTGGGCAAGTGCATGTTATTCCCACCGACCCACCTCCTTTCAAAACATGAAACATGACTTATCATCCTAATGATCTTCTCATTCTATTGAAAACATCTTCCTCTTCACATTCTATCATTGAATCCTCAACAAGCTCAACTACCTCAGTTACTCAAATACTGGCAATACAAATTCCTGACAAGGACCCCATGGAAGAAACTTTCAAATGCCTTTTACTTGGAGAATATCACTTATTGACACTTGACATGTTCCATACTCTATAAGAGTATGGAAAACTTCATATGCACCCTAATTATGATCCTTGTATTGGGATGGTCATCCCATATGTTCCCCCTAACCTTCAAACTAATCTCACATATGGGGGAATCGATCAGGCTCCTATTGTCAAAATTCCCTCCTCTTCACCATAACCTTTTACCTATGACTTCTCCTTCCTAGGAAAACATAGTTTTTATCACACCTATCTTTATAGGTGTACCTAGAAAGGATTCAAGTTGGGTCATTATGAGCATGGTGCTCATACACCCATTGAATACCCCACCAACAAGACTATTAAAGATGCCAAAAAGTGGTATGGTGTGGGTTTTGAAGAACTTTATAACCCACCAAGGTCTCTCATATCGAGGAGCCACTCTCTCCTTCTCCACCCTCTCCTCTTCCCCTACCATCACCTATAGAATCAAAGGTATCCATACCTCCTTTTTTTTTTTCAATAAATGCCATTCATTTAGGACCTTTGACCTAACATCTGGGTGAGGAAACAAGGTCCCTTTATCTCGTTCATCCTAAAATGATTGATGAAGACTCTCCCACTATTAACACTATCTAATGTCAGGATGATGATGCTATTCTCACCTACATGGGTGTAAACAATTACTATATCTAATGATCAGTCCCTTCTGAAACACAAACTATTTTAAATGAATCAACCATTGACATTAATTTACCCTTTCTAGATAACCCCCAAATCCTCAAGATTAGCCAATCTTTAGATTCCATTGAACAAACCAATTATGCCACTTTCCTCTCTGATCATATTAAAGAATTTTCTTGGTCTTATCATGACATGCCAAGCATTGACCCCTCTATCATCACCCATAATGTTGTAATCAACTATGATGATAAACCTATTAAGTAGAAGCTTCATAAGATGAACCCTCATATTTCTCTCTTTATTAAAGAAAAGCTCCTAATCCTCCTCTCTATTAACTTTATTCAACCCATTGACTATCTATAATGGGTTTTTAGTATCATCCCTATCACAAAAGTGATAGGGGTAATCTACATTTGCACCGACTATCATGAACTAAACCTTGCTTGTCCAAAAGATGACTTCCCTTTACCAAGCATTGACCAACTTGTTGATCTGACAACCAACCATGAGATCTTATCTCTTATGGAAGGGTTCTTAGGCTAAAATAAAATCTTGATTACTCCTGAAGATCAACACAAGACCTCTTTCATCACCTCATGGGGAAATTTTTGTTATCAGGTCATGCCTTTTGACCTTAAGAACGTTCGTGCAACCTACCAACACACCATGAATTACATTTTTTAATACTTCTTACACAAAATTATGGAAGACTATGTGGATGACTTACTTGGAAAGTCTAAACATTGCCATGATCACTTGGCAATTCTCAAAATCATATTCACTCATCTCTTCCAATATAATGTTCATCTAAAACCAAAAAAATACATCTTTAGGGTCTGTTTCAAGTAAGCTTCTAGGCTTCATTATCTCCCTCCATGGTATCAAGGTTAACCTTACTAAGGTTTGAGAAATACCAGAAATACCTCCAATCACTATTCTCAAGCAGCTCCACAACTTACAAGGCAAACTTTAGTCAATCTATCATTTCATCTCTTAGTTATCTGATTGATGTCAACCTTTTCATCATCTACTTAAAAAGGATGTCTCCTTCCATTTGAACATGGATTTTTAGAAATCCTTTGATGCACTTAAAGGGTATCTCCTTTCCCCACTAGTTCTTATTCCCCCTAAAGAAGACCGACCTTTCTACCTCTATATTTATGTAATAGGCCATTGTTTGGGTGCTATGATTACACATCAGGATGATCAACATAGAGAGAAAGGTATTTACTACATAATATGAATGCTTATTGATTATGAAACTTGGTATACTCATACTGAAAATCTTTACCTTGCATTGGTATTCGTAGCTTCCAAACATCACCACTACCTTTTAAATAACAAAATGTAAATTGTCACCCATACTGATCCCCTCAAATAAATGCATTTGAAGTCATACCAAAAATAGCGTATGGCTCATTGGCTCATCTTCCTTGCTAAGTTTAACTTGGAATTCATCCAATAAAAGTCTATCAAGGGGCAAATAATTGCCAACCAGTTAGTCGATGCCCCTTTACCTGACAATCAACCTTCTAACCTCAAATTCTCTGATGAGTCTATCAAAATTCTATCCATCAATGACATATCGTATCAAATGATGATGTTCTTTTATGGGTCTAAATGTCAACTCGATGGCAGTACAGGGGTCATCTTTATCCCTCTTGATGGGGATCTTATGCCTATATCATTTAAACTAGATTTTGAATGTACTAATAATATGGTTGAATATAAAGCTTTGGTCTTAGGGCTTCAAACAACCATTTTCTTGGGCATCAAATCAATTAGTCTCTTTGGTGATTCCTAGCTAGTGATTAATTAGGTTAATAGTTCCTACCTCTATAATAATGAAATTGTACAGTGATATAAACATCATGTAGATGGGTTATTAGAATCATTCAAGTACTACCTCCTACAGACTATTCCTTGATCTATAAACAAGTTTGCCAACATGATGGATTCCCTTGCCTCACACATTCCATCCTCATCCTCTTATTTGAAAATTTATGTCACCATACATCACCTCACATTTCCCTCTAATGTGTCAACTAACATTCTATTTATGGGATATGTTGACTCTAATCCATATGACATCTAGTACAAACAACTTGTTGACTATCTCACTTATGTTATCATTCCATTAGACCTTTCCATTAATGGGAGATGTGCTTTTATTAAAAGTCCTACTCATTACACTATGCTGGGGGGCCTTCTCTATAAATGACGCTTTGATGGTATCCTCCTTAGATGCCTCACTCGTGCTAAAATACCCTTCACCATTAAGGAAGTCCATGATGGGATTTGTGGTGGACATTTTAGTGGGAATTCAAATTCCAAATGCATCCTTTGTCTTGGTTACTATTGGCCGACACTCAACCAAGAATATCAAAATTATGTTTAATGTTGTGTCAAATGTCAACAATACACTAACCTCCTTCACACTCTAAGCCATGCCTTATTAGTTACCAAAGGCTTTTGGCCCTTTTCACAATAGGTTTGGATCTAATCAGTGAGATTAACCCTAATTCATCTCTCTAGAACCATTCTATCATTACTGCTACTAAATAATTCACCAAGTGGGTCAAGGCTATTATTTTCATCTCCACTAAGGCTGATAAAATTATTAACTTTATCAACCATCACATCATCTACCATTTCGGTGTCCCCTATAAGATTATTATAGACAATGGCAAATCTTCCAAGAACAAGACTATCAAAAAAATCTATGATGTTTTTGGCATCAAATTAAGCTTCTCATCACCATACTATCCACAAGCTAATGGATAGGTAGAAGCATCTAAAAAAACCTTAACCAAAATCCTCATGAAGGTATGGTGATCATGAGAAATTTGCGAATTGGAAATACTATAACATACTCTTTCCCATAACTTTCTATACTGGACCAACCCACTAGAATGTGAATAGGGATTGGAAATGTGGTCAATGATGTTGGTAAGGATTGGCATATGCACATCCCCTTCAACTTATGGGCTTATTGTACTAGTATTCAAACCCTTATGGGTAATATGCCTTTTTCACTAGTCTATGAGATGAAAGCAATCTTGCCTCTTGAGGTCCAGATTCCCTCTCCTTGTATCTCTCTACAAGACATACTTACTAATGATGACTTTCACCAAGAACATTTGGCCCAACTTGAGATACTTGATGAATGACATCTAGTAGCCCTCAATCACCTCCAAATATATCAAGAGCGTATCAAACACACTTACAATAAAAACCTCAAGGAGTGATATTTCAATATCAGGGATCTAATCTTAAAGGGAAATCAACATGTGATGAACATGGAAAAAAGAAAACATGGAATTTTTTTTTCTAATTGACTTGGACCCTACATAACTCACAAGTATGGCTCAATAACTTATCTCTTGTCTTCTCTTGAAGGCAAGTGAGAACCTAAGCGTTTAAATGATTTTCACCTATGACCATTATTTTGTTAATAAAGTGACACTTCACTTTATGTCCAACTTAAACTCATCCCTTGAGCAACCCTATTACATTCAATTCCCTTCCTTTTAACCCTTGTTCCTACACACTTAGTTAACCTTCCAAATATTATGGTTTTGCCCTCATAAAGGAAAACTTCTAAGCCTTTATAGACCTATCCATGAATAAATTCATATGTAAATAAAATATAATAATATAAATTGGGATATATAGATAAATTATTATCTCTTAGGTCATGATTCTCAATATAGATTGCTCCCTTGAAGGAAAACTACGTAACTTCTCATTGATACTATAAATAGACTACTCCCTAGAAGGATCACTAAAAAATAAAAAAATAAGAAAAAATATCTTAGAACACTCTCTTGAAGGATGGCTAAGCCAAGCTTTATTATCAAGGAAATAATGACTTAGAAGCTTCTCGTATTAATTAGATTCGCATGACCTCAAGGCATTAACAACATCCTAATGAAGGCTTCCCACATTGATCATCCTACACAAGAAAAAGAAAGAAACAAATTTAGTCATGGACTTGCCTATGGTAGCTCCTAGGTCACCTATAGAAGGGGCATACTACCCCCACTAAGAAGGTTATGATACCCAAACATCCTAATTCCTTTTACCTTTTTCCCCTCTTACTCCCTCACAATCAAGGGACTTTGAACTCACTTGACATAAGGTGATCATGATATTTATCTAACAAATGAATGGTCAATACTATAATTCATGAATAAGGCTCATACTATTGTGCCTATTCATATGGTCATTATGGTAGTTATGGTCCTCACCAATGCAAGAACATCATGTCCCTTTCTCTTCTATCACATGCCAATTTCTCTTTTAAGGTAGCATCTCAAAACAAGATTTGCTTAAACTTCTCACTTACCTACCAATTTCTATTCTTACATCTTAAAGTTATGTGTTTCAAAATACTATTACTTACATATCCATTTCAAGCAATGATGATAAACAATATCAAAAAACATCATGGTGTATTAACAATACATTCTTGAATCATCACACTCTGCTAATACTAATAAACCATTTTCTAACTAATTTATTTCATACAACCTAATGTGAAATGCAGCCAACATAGCTTTTCTAAACAATAGTAAATCAAGAAACTATAAAATAAAATTGCCTATTTTTAGTATACACCATCACATATATGGAAAAATTCTATATTAAAACCAACTGCTCAACTATGCATGTACCATCATGAATTTGGGAAATGGTAGCATAACACACTAACTATCACTAACATAACCACAAATGACATCACATAAGCCTCATATATAATGTAACATCATCACATCTCACAATACCAAAATCTCATATATATATAGACAGACACACACACACACACACACACACACACACACACACACACACACACACTAAATATGAATATACATTAATGAATCATATAAATATCATCTCTCTCTCATTGTACATCTCTCAAATTTAGCTCGTAGGATAGAATATATATAACAAAAATCATAATACATCTAGTCCTTAGAATACTCAAGGTTATGGTCATGGTCATAAAGAGGCAGTATCATCACCACCCTCTGCATGTCTATGTCTATGTGAACTAGAGGTCATGGTGTGTCTCTCTAATCTCTCCTACTCTCTAGCCTCATAATACCTTATAATCTATGGGAATTGCCTAATAGCTCTCTCATAGTATGTAATCTCATCTAAAGCAATTTTGTACCTCGTTAATGCCAAAGTCTATGATAGACCCATTAAACCTACTATATGACCCTATGGTGGTGCCTATGGTGCATCTTGTACTAGTCCTTATGGTGGAGGAAGGGGATCCTACAATGCTACTCTCAAACCATTTCTTTGCTATCAATACAATAACCTATCCTTATAGTGTGATTACCTGTCCTTGTAGAACCAAAACTTGTGCCTATGCTATAGTCAACTAGCTTGTAGTGTCATCACCTATCCTTTTAGGACTAAAACATGTGCCTATGTTATATCCCATGCCTACATAATTGCATCCCTCTCTCTCTCAACTCCTTGTAAATCTAGTTGTGGTCTCCTTAGAATCGTAGGGTGTAAACCTGCCCACCATGCTTGATAAGCTATTGTACGCCTTAGATCTATCACACTTGGGCTTGTTGGAAACTCCTCAAAATTCAACCCATATGTCTCCTAGGGAAATGGAAGGGGTGCCTTTATATCATCCCTCTTATATCAAGGAAAACTAGGAGGTACATCTTATAATAACCCAAACTTTCTCCTGACCCAGACCATATGTATCATCTCTAACTCTCTGGATCACCTCCCCCTGACCCATATCATCCTCTATGAGCCTAAAAGCTACTCTACCTATCCTTTAAATGTAGGATATGTCAAATAGGGCATCCAAATAATATTTGATATAATTAATCCATCCATCATCTACATTTAATAATCAATATCTTGCACAATACTGTCTACTCATGTATGTGCCATGCTATCTCTACATCATTTGAAACCAACTCTAAAACTAGTCAAAATCATGATTGGTAGCCCTAGTGGCCATGTAACCATAATGTGCTCATATTCCTAATAATGAATTAAATACCCAAAACAAAGACTATGTTATCATCACAACATCACACCCTATAACTACTTGTATAGCTATGCAAGAAATGTTGGGCCCTATGCAAAGACTGCCTGATACTCAAACATTTGTGCCAAAATTTTGGTCATCACAATAGGGAATATCCCTCTATATACATCAGGTATTGCATACACTATAATGCCTATCATTTTTAGGATAAATAGGTGATGTTTCTCATCATTAGCAGTGTAAATAAGCTCATATGCAAAGCTCACCAAATTATATGTCACCTCATTGGCATGCTCCCCAAACAATGTGAACATATGAATATCATGATCCTCCCTTGAACATGTGAAGATATCCTCACCTTGGAGTGGCAACCATAAAATATTATATATGTCCTCCTTACCTTTATCCATTTTTGATTGTGGCAACTATAACTAGTAGTAGTATCCATGCAAGCAATGATCTTCCCACATTTATACTCAACATTCACCATCCATTAACTGCCTATCAAACCAGTACCCAATTTTAGATTCTCCTCTATTAGTTCCCATTTTGAGGGGGGAATATCTCATTCCATACCTAGAGCATCCAACTTCCATTTTTTTCTCATAACTTGTTAATACAAGTTACAAGATAAAAAGGGGCAAATATAGACACCAAAATTACATCACACACTTGTGTGACTCTCTGTGTTGAAACCCCCTTGATCCCATTTTAATAATTAACCTTCTTAACCCATGTTTTCACTTTAAAATATTTAATTAAGTTAATTAAAACCCACTTATGACACCTCACTTAGCAACCTCATCCTAAGACTTATTCTTACCCTTTGAGTCACCTTAATACTTAGTCTCCTAATCCTAACTACTTATGACTTGTTCTCACCCCTAACATAAATTCCTAACTAAGTAAATTCTTCATAACCTCACATTTTTACCATTTTCTAACATACACCACACTTGGCAAGAGAAGGAATAGAAAATGGGCTAAAAATATCCCTTTTACCTATTCTCATACCATTGACATCGGTCAACCCTTGATCAATGTCAGTGGGATCACCGACATCAGTTACTTAAGCAAAATTATAAGTTATTATTTAGGTCACAAAAATCAAGAATTCATGCACAATATTTTATCAATAAGAGAATCTTACATCATTTTTGACATCTAGGCTTATCGTTACTCTACATAAATTGATCCATATTAGGAATTGATACACTGCATAGAGCTTGAACTCTTGATGACTAGCAACACATGCTTGTCTTATCTGTTCACCCATTGGTTCACCAAGCCTCATTGAAGTCATCTATTTGGTATTCATAGTTCACCCACTTCACCAGCTAAGTATATCTTGGTGTTTTTTAAGTCTTTAAATAGTAATTCCATAGTTTATTTACATTATACTATTTATTATTTCATGAACCTTGACTCCTTCCATAGAGGATTTGTAAAGCTCCCCACCCACTTCTCTCTACCCCAGCATACCAACCCTCTATCCAGACTCACCTAAGTCTTATCCACCTCCTTACAACTCTTCCCAACCTCACAACCTGACCATACTCCCATTCTCCCTCTCAAAAAAGCCTACTCTAACTCATTCTAATACTACTTCCCCAATTAAAATTGATGACCCAAAATCAACATCGATGACCCCAACTAACATCATTGACCCCTACTAACATCAGTCCTTTAATCAATGTTGGTTATTATGTTTTTAAACTAACAACCTCAAAATCACCTAAAACCTTCCCAAAATATAGACCTGAGTATTAGCCTACACTATATTATATGTTTCTACTCTCAGACTTGTAACATGGTAAACAAAACTCTCTCTCTTTACTTTCATTTATTTTAAACTTCTTTTTTTAAAATAGCAGACTATCATCCCAAGGAAGTTTCACACTTCTTGAAATAAGCACGTAACTTGGAAATCCACACATATCTTCACTAACAACTATTTTTTGTAGTGTTTTATCATCTACAGGTGTCTTCCTCCACAACCAAAGAGGGGAATCTACAAATTCTAGAATGGTGCACACTTATCCAAGTTTTTAATCACTTATCCCTAACTATCTCTCTTTGAATATAAAATAAGCTTAAAACTTAGTGTAACACCTTAATCATACTCTTCGCCATCCTTATCCTTATGCTTATGAGGGTGCTTGTTGTCAAAGTGTCAAATCTCTCCATAATTGAAACATTTAAAAGGAAATTTCCCATTATATCTACCGAAGCCTGTGTTCAACTTTCTTGCAAACATAGCTATTAACTCATCATCATCAATATCATATTCATCATTATCTTTGACTTTCTTACCTTGTGTCTTTTTTTCTTTTGGCTTATTTTCTACCTTGAATGTTGTTAGAGGTAAAATCACTGAGAAGGGGGGGGGAATCAGTGAGTCTAGAAAAACCGACTTCAATTTCAATCCTTTCATGTTCTTAAACAATTACCATAATCATTCATGAAGCATACACATCATTTATAAAAATGAGCAAGAAAGACAATGCAAGATCAATTAGATAACACATGACATATTTGGGAAACCCTCTTGGGAGAGAAAACCCATTGGAATTTGTAATTAGAATATTATCCTATAAAAAATAACAACCAATTTATACCAACTACAATTGATCAAGGAACTACCATCCCTTATTTAGTGAAACTAGAATCCCAAAAGGTGATACCACACCTATCTAGCCAAGCTACAACAACAACTAAACCTTTATCAAGTTCCATCTTTCAAGGAGGCTAAAAACCCATATATGTTGAGCTACCATAAAAACACCTATGAATACATCCACCTTTAAATTTATGTCTTCAACACTTGATGATGGACCTCTACTTATCACTCTTCACCTTCACTCACACTCAATCTATAAGAGCACTATTCTACCAACATAATTATGAGCTATAGGTCATACAAACAATCCTCAATATATTTATCTCATCCATAAGGCACCCACCCTTTCCTTTACTTCATAACACTCTACTCTCAAATGCAAATCCATGCACAAGTCTCTAACTTAAGTATAAAAACATCAAATTTGGTTTCACTATATATAGAGCATTCATGATTATCAACATCTTGGTCAACCATTAAGCATGCCTTAAACCTTAAGGAATCTATCATAATAAGATAAATCTCAATACAATCTTTATAGGTTGGCCATAACATCTATGGGTCACTCTTAAGTAGCTAGACCTTTCAATTAGGCCCTTGTAACTCTTATAGGTCTCAAAGAGACCTATTTACCCATTTATCACTTCATCAAACAAAATAAGAACATATAACAATTTACAACTCATGGAACCATGCCACATGATCTATATATCTCCCTTAAGTGCTAATAACCAACATAATACCCTTCTTCTTAAGAAAAATTAGCTCAAACACTACTCTGTACACACAGTCACCATGAACAAACTCATAGTCAACTTATAAACCATTGTCATACTATATATGAATGGTAGAACTTTCATGATGCACACATATCATCCTTATTGAGTAAAAAAAATTATCCAATAGCCAATTAATCAAGAGATATATAAATAATGTCAAAAAAATCTCAAATAATCTTCTTGGGTTATTTATAGAATACACATGAACACACAGTCAAATTTGAACCTTCATAAATATATCTGTACACACTTTCATATCTTCAAATATATATTTATATATTTTTTGTGGAGTCCTATATAAGTTTTATTTTTACACCATGAGAAAATTCTACATATATTAGAAGATATAGCCAAAATATAGAGCATTGGTTTTTCCTTTGCAAATTTAAATATTCCAATACAAATGATCACAGTTAAACTTTGAACACTATGATCACATATCATGTCCTCACCGATTCAAATTAATTAGACACCATTGATCTCATTTGATATGTAACACATAATATTCCAAATCCCAAATGTTAAAACTTGAACATGTTCAACTCATCTCATGTAATTTGGCAACTTTGACCTCATATGCTATATCGATCTCTTTGAGATTGTCCTCACTTTAGTCATGCTAGACAACTGTCACTTTGACCTCTTGAACTTAATGTAAACTATTAATTTTTATTAGTACAAACACCACTCACCATTGATCTTGTAATAATCTTGATCTTTATCTCTATTTGACATTAAACTTTGAACACTTTGACCTCTTTGACTTGCTATACACCATAGATCCAGATGTACAAACTCTTATGTACCATCAATCTCTGTAGATAATCTAGGTCCTTATCATGCATCATTCACCATTAAATCAATATATATGATTTTCTATGATATTTATGATCTCCATTTTGTCCTGGTCTCTAATATTGCTCAAAAATGACTAAGTATGGGGACCATTTCTTATCTACATGGAAGGCCAACATTGCACCTTCATATCTTTTTCTTCGCTCAAGCACATGTTCTCAAACTTATAACATATGATATCCTCACATAGGAGAATCCAACCATGTGTAAATGTTCTCCTAGATCCTCACACATGTGATAAATAGTGACATTAAAATACCTCCTCAGATTTATCTATCATAGAGCCAAAAATGTCAAGAATTTCCTAGAAGGCCAACTTTGCACATGCATATCTTTTGATGCACTTCAATGCATGATATGAAATTTAGCACAATTAAACTAGGCACACAAATATAAAAAAAAACCATATGATTAAATTTTGTTGAAATGTCCACACGTGTGATATATTCCATCACCAAACTCCTTAGCTCTTTTTTACCTCATGCAAATTTGGCCAAGTATGGGAAAACACTTTTAAAATGCTTGAGAACCCAACTTTGAACCCACATATCTTTGATTGTGATTAGGTGCATGAATTTAGACTTAGTTCATATAAAATAGGGAATAATTTGATCACAATTGTATGACCAAATACCCTTAAATTGTCCACATGTGTCAATGGTGATATCAACAAACTACTTAATCAGATTTCTACCATTAGACCCAAAAAGTCTAGCTGAAAACTATAGACTATCATATGAATTCAAATTATGAACACAAGAAACTAAAGCTTATAAAATATATTAGGGACCTTTTTCACATCCTCAAAACACCATACTCATCTCTAAACATCTCAAACCATGCAAACTCTGAAGATCAACCAAGACAACTTAAAACACACTAGGACAAGCACATTGCACACTTTGTCATTGTCACTTAGACTATCAAGACACTTCATCCACTCACCAAGAAACCTCCATGAAATCATCATGACATAATTGAAAATGCTTTAATAATGTCCCACTTTTTCATTGATGTCAACACCCATAATATAACAATAAACAACTCAGCTTCTTATATCTCTTCAATCACAATAGAAATTTTCTCCCCCTTTGATGTAATGACAAAGTGGGTACCAACTAATCTTGAGGAGCTGAATAGACTACCAATAGGATTATACCATCTTATAAACATAGTATAAACTCCCACTTACCTTGAACCTTCCTTTTCTTACCTTGACAACTTTCTTTTGCTCCATGTCAACACTCTCTTCAACTAAGCACTGCAACCAATGAATAAATAACATGCAAAACATTGATACTAAAATAAATCACCAAGAAACATCTGAGAGGGACTCCCCATAGGAATTATAATCCATTGAATCACATGAGCATCTTAAAATATCCACACACCATGAATAAACACCACACATGCATACTAGCCTTCTCTCTCAAGCTACCACAAGGACCACCAACAAAACTTCATGCCACTTACCAAATAGGAAACATGATCTAAAACAACTTAACGATTCACCTTGAAAACTCATAGCTTGGTATTTTGGAAAAACTAAACAAAAAACACATCTTTAAGACTAGGACTATCTAGACTCCTTATAACCCTACCTGGAACTTATAAATCCAAAAAATTATAGTAGATACACATTCAAGACCTAAAACTTCATATCTAGAGCATTCTCATATTCCCTCTCACACACACCAATGTGTGCCACCTAGTTCATCCTCTACAACATACTTCATTCATAGACCAATTTTCTAATTAGGCTTCCATATTAACAAAAACATGATTAAATTAAATTACACAAACCTTTAGATATTTTTGAAGCTTTATTTTACAACCCATTTGTCCCATTTATCCTATTAAAAAGGATTAGACCTCAAATAATAAGGTAAACCACTTTTTTAGAAAACCCCAAAACCCTAGAATCTTAAAAACAAACTGAGTAAAAAAACCTCCTTTTGGTCAATGTCCACTTTTAAAACTTCTTAAAAACCCAGAGACAACCATTACATAATTTTGGACAAAAATTTGAGCCTCCATACCTTTGGGAACATTGACTTCCTATAACCCATTTTTAGGCCTATTTGCCCCTAAGCCAAAACTGAGAAAACCAAAAGCACTCAAAATATTCAAATTATATTCAACAAACCTTTAGATCATAGAAACACTTGGACCAAATCAAAAATAAGTGAAAAATCCTTTATAAGCACCAAACTATTCCATTAGTCTCATTAGGGCACCTAAAAACACCCATTCTGACACTATAAAATAACTCCTCCACAAATCTCTAGAACAAGCTTATGAACATATTGGTCCTCCTTAAATAATGACCTTATGAGATCAAAGCAAGTCTCTATACAAATTTTTGGTATGATCCTAAGCTCACAAACATTATTCTTCATAATAAATATGTCTCCTAAGAAGTATAGGTAGAGACACCCTACTTCACAATGTCATAGAATAAAGTGAAACTAGGAGTAGCCCACAACTCCTCATATTCCTTCTCCTCCTTGGTAATATGATAATTTTAGTTATTATGATTATTCTTAGGCATAAGAGAAGGAACATGATCAAAAAATACAATAATCTCTTTTTATTCTATGATTGGATTGACAATACATGGAGACAACATAGATTTATGACATACCTTTTCATTTGAAGAATCCACCTTACAGTTTGGAAACTCATCACTAGGCATATAAAATTTATGTTATTTAAATGATACATGATCTAAAATTTTATGATGTTAACTTGGACCCATAAACACTATATAACTAGCCTCAACTAGTATCTTTGTCTTCTCCTTGAGCTCGATCTCTTCATTCTCAACATGAGCAGACAATGAGACCTCTTAACACTCTTAAATATTTACAAATTTCTCCACCATAAAAAATAAATTACTTGGAACTAAAGACTCATCATGAATCACACTTGTCACCTTTGGATTCCATGTGTTAACTTGCCTTCTTCCTTGCACTCTAAGAGGTTGGTTAAACCTATTCTGACTTGTAGACCTTTGCTTGCAAAACTTAGCAATGTGACCTCTCTGCTCACAATTGTAGCACACCATACTCCTTGATGTAAACATAGTTTATCTTACTATATTTGGATAGAAACTTGGTAATATTTTATTTTTCATGACAAAAAAAATAACCTCCCCATTTTTTAAGATGACTCACCTCATCTAATCTTATTTGGACAATGGTTTGCAAAGTGTCCCACATCAAGATAGTTGAAACACTCAAACTTGCTTACATCTTTTGACTGATGACCCCCATCATAATCCCATGAAAATTCATTTCTAATAGGTCTCTTGCATTATCTATCCCTATAACCAAATTTATTACATGTGTAATAGTAACCATTGAATCTTGCATACCTCATGTCATTTGGCTATCTAATTTGATTTGTCTTTAGTCTGCCAGCACCTTCATTCTTTGTTTGATGATTTATCCTCAAAGTATGATTGTCCTATTTCACATTAGTCTTCATCTTGTCTTGAGTTACATTATTTTTTTCTTCTTCATATCCAAAACTAGTTATATCACTATCATGATTTTGACCACTCATAATATTTTCTAGATCACATGAACTCTTTTCAAATCTCACAATGTCTTCATCTTACTAGATGTCTTCTCTAACTTTGCTCACACTTAATCTATAAGATCACTATCCTACCAACAAGATTATGACCTAAATGTCATACAAATAGCCCTAAATATATTCTACTCTTCAACTTATCCAAAGGGAACCCACCCTTTCCTTCACTTCATAACACTTTTCTCTCAAATGCAAATCCACACACAAGTCTCTAACTCAAGTCTAGAAACCATCAAATTTGGTTTCACTATATGTAGATCATTCATTATTATCAACATCTTGCTCAGCCATTAGGCATTCCTTAACCCTTAAGGCATATATCATATGAAGACTTAGATCAATACAATCTTCATAGGTCAACCATATCATTGATAGGTCACTCTTAAGCAGTGACACCTTTCAATTAAGCCCTTGTAGCTCTTATAGGTCTAAAGGAGACTTATTCACCTATTTATCACTTCATAAAAAAATAAGAGCATAGGAATACTTTACAACTCATGTAACCATGACACATGATTTATAGGTCCCCATTAAGTGTTTACAATCAACATAGTTCATTTCTGCCTAAACACAATTAGCTCAAACACTCCTCTATACACACAATCACCATGAATGGACATATATTTGACTTATAAACCATTATTAATATTGTATAAAAATGGTAAAACCTTTTTAATTCATACATATCATCCTCATAGAGTCTAAAACACTCCCCAATATCCAATTCATTAAGAGATATCAAAATAATATCAAAACAACCTTGAACAATCTTCTTGGGCTACTTGCATAATACAAATGAACACAATAAAATTTGAACCTTAATAATTATGTTTTTAAACAATTTCAAATATTAAAATATATATTACCATATTTTTATTTTAGTCATCTACAAGTTTTATTTTTACACCATGAGAAAATTATACATAGATCAAAATATATAGCCAAAATATAGAACACTAGTTTCTCCTTTACAAATTCAAATATTCAAATGCAAATGGTCACAGTTAAACCTCAAACACTATGCTCACATCTCATGTCCTCATTAATTCATATTGATCAAACACCATTGATATAATTTAATCTTTACCACATAGTGTGCCAAATCCCAAATGTTAAACCTTGAACATGTTGACCTCATCTCATGTAATCTAGAAACTTTGACCTCATACACACTTCATTGATCTCTTTGAGATTGTCCTCACTTTAGTCATGCTAGACAATTGTCATTTTTACCTCTTAAATTTAATTCACACCATTTATATTGATAATTATGAACACATGATCACCATTTATCCTAGAATAATCTATATCTTTATCTTTTTTGGCATTAAAATTTGAATACTTTAACCTCTTTAACTTACTACACATCGTAGATCTAGATGTACAAACTCCTGTGCACCATCAATCTCTATGGATCAGATAGGTCCTTATTTTGAAATTTAAACCATTAGATAAATTTATAGGATCATCCATGAGGCGTAATATCTCCATTTGGTCTTAGTCTCTACCCTTCTCAAAAATGACTATGGGGACCATTTCTTATCTGCTTGGAAGGCCAACTTTGCACCTCCATATATTTTACTTTGCTCAAGCACATGTTCTCAAAATTGTATCATATGATCTCCTCACATAGGATAATATAGCCATGTTTCAATATAATTATATAACCCTCACACATGTAAGAAATAATGACATTAAAATGACTCCTCAGATTTATCTATCATAGAGCCAACAATGTCAAGAATTTCTTGGAAGGATAACTTTACACATGCATATCTTTTGATGTGCTTCAGTGCATGATCTAAAGTTTATCATAAATCAATCATGCATAAAAATTAAGAAACCCATATGATCAATGTCTCCTAAAATATCCACATGTGTGAGATATGCTATTACCAAACTACTTACTCGACTCTTTCTTACCTCATACAAATTTGGCTAAGTATGGGAAAACACTATCAAAATGCTTGAGAGCCCAACTTTGCATCCACATATATTTGAATTAAATTAAGAAAATTAATTTAGACTTATAACATAGAAACTAGGTACTAATTTTATCATAACAATATGACCAACTCCCCTTGACTCATCCACACATGGTAATGGTTATGTTAACAAACTGCTTACTCATATTTTCTACCATTGAACCTAAAATGTCTAGATGAAAACTATGGACTATTAGATGAATTAAAATTATGCACACAAACACTAAAAGATTAAAAAACATATTATGGACCTCTTTCACATCCTCAAAATACCATACTCATATCTAAACATCTCAAACCATGCAAACTCTGAAGATCAACCAAGCCAACTTTAAGCACACTAGGACAAGCACATTACACACTTTGTCATTATCACTTAGACTATCAAGGAAATTAATCCACTAACTAAGACACCTCCATGACATCATAATGACATAATTTATAGTGATGTAACAAATTCATATTCATTATTTTTAGGTCTTCCTTAACTTGTCCTCATCTCATGGGTTGTTATGGTGTCATGAAGTCCATCCATCTCTAGCTTGTCTAGATCTTGAATTTCATCAATGGCATATGCATTAGAATAAAATTAGGGAGTTGGAGAACTCAAGAAATTTTGAATAATATTAGACTCTTTCAAATCTTCACCTATACCTCTTATGATGTTGACCACTTCATTAACCCTCAACAAATAAGCTTTAATGGTCTCATCTTCATTCATTTTTAGACTTTCAAATTATCTTCTATGGGTTTGTAATTTGGTCAATTTGACAATGGAGTATGCCTCATCAATATTATTCAACTTCTATATAGTATCTTTGGTAGACATAAAATGCATCACTTTCACAAATTTTGCTTCTAATAGGCCACACATAGTACCATTCATTGATTTTGAGTTATTGTCACTAGCCTTCTTACATGTTGCATCTGTAAGAGGAATAGAGGGTGCAGTATATCCATCCAAGAATGATTTAAAAATATCATTACCTTGAATAATTATATATTTCCTCATATTTACACTCCAAAAATCATAATTGGATCCATTAAACAATAGATCTTTGATTGTAGAGAAACCACCTTGTGTTTGACTAAACATCTTTACTTGCTTCTAATCTCCTTTAGGTTATAAGACCTTATTCAAAGGACCTAATATAATAAAAACAATTAAGTATAGATAATAATATGGGGTTTGAATCATTTTTATTAAAATATTACTCCAATTTCACTTAACATTCATGAAGCACTCATTCACTTACATACATCAATCAATGCATATACAAGCCTCTATGAAAGCAAATAACATAAGGACATGAGATATATGTGGGAAAAATCATAAGTGAATAAAAAAAACTAAAAAACACTTATAATAATATCATATATCAATTTATCAAACTTTATTCAAGCACCAACCCCACAAGGAGCACTAACCCTTCACTAGTTAAGCACCAAGTCAACTAGTCCTTTAACAAGCTTCAACCTGCAAAGAGGCTCCAACCCCCTAGGTAACATAAAAAATAATAATATAACTTGAATATATAATAAATATTTTAAACTTTTTTATCACTCAAATTAATATTACCTTCTTATTTTTCTCCTCTCGCTCTTCAATCTCTTTTAAATAGCCTCTTAAGCCTTCTTGCTTAACTAACCCTTCATTTGGAAAGATTAGGTCAAATGAACTTACTCAACACCTATAAAAACATATTTATATATTTATTAAATATTCATAAAACCTATATTATTATCTTAAATCCCATTAATTATTCCCCAAAACTCTATATCCTTCACTCACTTGCTCAATACTTTAACTAGTCAAAATAGGCCTATTAGGCCTTGTCTTTATGCATGACTCTTGTTCTTACCCATCTTGGTTAGATAAGAAACTTAATAAAATTGTATAATAATATAAATATATCAATATAAATATTTCAAAATTTAAACAATAATTACATAGGTTGTTCATTACCCTCAAGGACCAAACCACCATTAGGCCTAATAGAGACCTAATGCAATAAGGCCTTCTCTAAGCACACGTTTCACTTAGACTTCGTTGGAAAAATTTGAGAATAAAAAAATGGATCACATACTTAAAATTTCAATTTAATATACCCATTACAATCTCAAATTATTTACCCAACACCATTTGGATCTTTTCAGTCCTTGAACCACTTAATTAGGTCTACTCACAAATAGGCCTTCTTGCTGCCAAAAAGTTTATCTAGCAAATTTGATGAATAAAAAAAAATGTATATAATATAAATTACCTTAATTTCAACATAATTTTCATTACAATTCATCAAATAGGGAAAAATACCCCAAACTAATCAACTTCATAAGCTTACTTAGAACTGCACACAAGCTTTAAGAACCTGATCAAAAACATTTAACTTTTTATACCTTCAAAGGAGTTTATAATGAATAAATATGTGTTAAAATAAACATATGATACATATAAAATAATTTAATTTTAATTGTATCCTTCAAACTAGTTCAAAATGACTTTAAAACATCATTTTCACTCACACACAGAACACTACCTATAGCACCAAAAACACAGTCATAGAAAGTAAGCCTTAGGACACCCATGAAAAAAAATTTGTGATATTAAAATGAGTTTAAATTAAAATTAATAATAATTATATATTATTTTAAAATATATATTTCATTTTTATATTTCAATATTTCTCTTACAAACCAATCTCATAACTTCACTTTACACAGAATTCATTATGTTAGATAGACCATTTAGATGACAATTTTTTATTATGTATGAGAATAATAAAAAAATATAAACCATGGAGATATTATGAATATATATTTAATAATTAACCCATTCATTTTGATCCATCCCTAATATTATACAACCAATCCCTAATCTCATTCTCATTCTTGCCTAGTTTTCTCACTGTCTTGCTCATTAAGCTTATTTTAGCAATAGGCCAACTTCCATGACTATTTTATCATATTTTAGGTATTAAAAATACTTATAAAATTTAATGGGTATAAAATACAAGTTTTACACATAGTCCTCCATCTATTTTCATGTTTTGACCTGGTCAACCCTACCTGTTACATCAAAATTCCTAGAAATAAGGGGTTTCCTATAGCTTCTACTCAATTCATGATAAACCAAAACCACCTGGAGAAATATATAATATTAATTTACATGTTAAAAAAATCAAAATAGTCCAAAAAAACCATTATTATCCATAACCAATAATACATTTTCTATTGGGTCATTATGAGGGTTTTAGGGGGGTTTTGACTAGTTTCCCTTCATAGCAATTATTCATAAAGGATTTCCCTTAAAATATAAAATAAATTATGGGATAATAAATATAGGGAAATTAAAAAACTTACATTAGGTGATTAGGATCTCATGAAATTTTTTCACATGCCAACAATTATAAGAAATTTCTTCTCAAGTCTGCAATACCCCATTTTATGCACACAAAAGACCCCATCACCAAGTTTCCTACTTCTTCCTTTAGGTATTGACTTTAAAATTCATAAAAATTATTAAAAAAACACCTCAAACCTATATAAATTATCTCAATATATTTTTAACTTTTATAAATGAACTTGACTCCTCATTATACCACTATAGGTCACTTTGTACATTAGGCCTTACGCTACCAGTCATACTTAGATCATGATCATGACTTGAAGAATATTGTAATGATTTAAAATCCTCATAAACATGATATATTACCACATATTAAACTAATACACTATCAAACTTCATCACACAAGTCTCATACTGATCACTTCAACATGATATCAGAGTTATACCTTCTCACTAGGTCTTCATGTGAGGCCTAAGCCTTAAGACTTAACCTTGAAGGTTTTTTTGCCTCTTGACCATGTTTACATAGATTTTTATACTCTATAATTCAAGTATGGACAAAAATAATCAATATTTAATATTATTTTTATGCAAACACCTTCTCTTATAACTAGACTAGGCTTCTCAAGACACCTAGTACACAATAGTAGCTTACCTTGTACCATGATCATGACTTTGACATGCCAAAAAACTAAAATGAATTACCAAGTTTCCTTAAAATTATTTCTCATTATAGATACAAGAGGTTTCCTTAAAAATTTATCTTATCATGAAACTTATTTGACACATATCATCTTACCATGCATGGCCTCAACTCTAACCTTGACAAAACTAACATTTGTCTTGAATTTGACATCAATGGAAAAAAAATGATTCAAAAATAAAGAAATGAATCATAAATCAAAAAAAAAATCATTGGTTTGAAAGGTGAGATTTCAAGTTTTAAATGGATATAGGTCAACAAGGACAATGTGGACTTGGCCCTCATGTTCATATTTGATACACCAATGTAAAGTGGATAGGACACACTACATAACATAGATCCAAGGGCTCCATAAAAGGACATTGTATTGTAATTCTCCTTCTATGACATTAAATAACTTGTGAAGAAAAGAAGAGTCTAATTATATGGGGAGGATAACAATTTATAATGTAGGAGCTATTGTATCACTAAAACTTGCAATAGTACTATCGATTACACTACAACTATTTCTATAAGTTACAGTTGTTTGAATGTATGTGAGGAAATAATATTAATACTAGCCCCATTTTTAATCATCACTCTTTTGATTCAAGTTTGATTAACCTATGCCATGCTAAACATGGGTGGATCTCTATCTTCAGATGGCAAGGGTACTATCTCAGAATCATTAAAACTAATAAATGAAACCATTTTTAATGCTCTAATGAATATCAACATTGGTTGAAGTTTGTCATGTTATACTTATATAACCAATAGGGCCTCTATCATTGCCTGATAATACTATGGGGAATTATTAATTAATTCATATAGGGATATTTTGATAGGAGTTTTATGAAGTTACTTTAGAAATAATATATGTATAAGTTCTAAAAAATTTCTCCTTTGAGCTTTTCCTAAAATGGAGAATTTAGGTTTGGCAGTGGAAGATTTAGAGCTTTAGGGTAGGATATTTGGTTATGAACACTTTGGATTTGTTTGATTTTTGGATTTTGGTAGCCTACATTTGATACTGGGTTGCTATGTTTATTGTGTCGATCTAAAATAAAGGGGGATTTGTTGAAGTCCCTAATTTATTCATTTTTAGGGTCTCGAGGGTTGAATAAGAATCATGTTGAGATCATCAATAAAAAAAAATTATTCTTATTTTGACTTACCTTGTAAAGGGTTTAATATATTAGTATCAAGATATTTATAGCTTTAGTATTGAAGATGGTATCATGTTGTTCAATTAATAGAACATCCTCATACAAAATTTTATGAATCATGACCTTTAGAGCATTACAACTCTCAGTATCATGTCCATGTATCCTATGATAAGCACATACTTTATTTTCCCTATACCACATAGGTTTTTGGACATAAGGATTACTTGGTTTGATGGGGGAAATGTAACTAGAGAGGTTTTTAGAAGTTGGTTAAGGATGGTAGCATAAGATCCTTGTAAAGGATATTGATTAGGTTTCATTAGCAGTTTTTGAATTGTGTTCACCTTAGTAATTTCCTTTTTTGTATGGAGGGTACACATGATTTTAATGGGTAGTTAGGGTGATTTAGATAAGTCTTGAGGATAACCAAATTATATTAGGTTAAAGTGAGGTTTTGATGTGGGTAGTATTGGTGGAGGCTATTGAACTAACTTAGACCCCTTAACATAAGATTCTATTTTGAGATATTCAATTTTGAGGAAGGATGTGGCCCTACTACAGATGGTTTAGTTTGTTATTGGGGTATGGCCAATTTTCCTTTTTGAATAGGGTTATATGTTATGTAAGTATCTTTACGATGATCCTCATTTTTTGGGAGTTTGAGTATTATGGGTGGATGTTGTAGTGCTTTACCTTTTGGTATAACCAAGCATTTATGCCATGTGTGAGGATAATAAAAGTCCTTTTTATCCTAAATTTATTATGGAGTACTATTGGTATGTTTATATTATCCTTCATATGGTGGATCCCATGAAATGAGGCCCAAGAGACTTGAGTGGATAATAGAGATAGGCTTGGTTGACTCAAATGAGTTAAAGGCATCCCTTGTAAGGAGATCTGATATTTAGGCTAAGGCAGAAGGTGATTCAGTCATAATATCAACTTCCTTTGGTAAGATTTCATCATGGATAGTGTTTATGATTTGGGTTACTTGATATGATGTTCCCCTCATATATTTTTATATAGAGTTAGATGAGGATGGATGGTTGGATAATGGTTACCTAAAGATGTCTATAGATTGATTTTGGGGTGCATTTGGATTATCAAATTGTATTTCCCATCGATCAATCAAGTTTTGCACCAAGATTTTGAAATATAAACACCTATTAATTTCATGAATATGCACATAATGATAAGTAAAAAAATTTGTTTCTTTATACCATCTTAGTTTGGGTCAAGATTTATTGACAGGTCTGATGGGAAGAAACTCAATGACTACCAACTTTAATTGTTTGTCTAAGATATTAGCATAATACTCCCATAAAGGTGTCTATTGCCTAGGTGTGAATCTTCTTAAGTTTATTTTCAGTTGTGTTTGAGAAGAGATAGGTTGGTTTATTTCAAATGAGGAAACTAATTTTAGGACAATAGCATTAGTATTGAGGTATGTTCTTATTTTTGGTGTTATGGAAAAAATGTTGTCATTAATGTCAAGGTCAAGATGGATGTTATTAATATCAAGGTCAATGTTGGTTTCATGTATGGTGAAGTGGTATGTGAGAAGAATTATTATGAAAAGGGATAATTTGAAGGTAACCTAGTAATTCTTCTAAGGTTGATGACATGTCAAGGTCAGGATAAAGATACAAGGTAAGCATACTTTTGAGCACTAATCTTAAGGAACATTGTCATATCATGAGCATGCATATGAAAATGGTGATATGGATACACAAAAGTATGATTATATTTTTAAGGATTCCAAATAATTCATATGAAGTGTTAAAATACTCAAGAAAGTTTTAAGGTAAACCTTAAAGGGTAAGGTCTTAATCCTAAGCATGCAACCAAACTAGTCCTAGACCCTACCTGACCTAATAAGGAGTCTTGAGGATTATTAAGGTTTATGAAGAATGAAATTTAGTTTTATTTCATGTGAGAAGATGTTTTATATTGTTTAAACATTTTTATAAGGTAGATAAGTGTTTATATGAGATTTTAAGGCTAGTTCATGACTTATTCATTTGCATGAGGTGACCTAGTAAGAAGGCATATGCTTGGTAACATGATGAGGAGAATAGTATTAGGATTGTGAGAATAAGATTGGTAGTCTATGAGAATGGTTTCAGTTTTTATGACATGATAATGAAGTTTTGATAGTAGTTCAAGTGGTTTAAAGGTATGTTTAAGGTCTACGTGTGACTGGTAGTTCAATATCTAATGTGTAAAGAGATCTAGTGTGGCCTAATGAAGGGTCAAGTTCAGTTTCCAAGGTGATAAAGATCATGAGAGAATTTTAAAAAGTGTGAAAGGTTTTTTTAAATGTGTTGACCAATTTTAAGGTCAAATTTTGAAGGATAAAGCATGAAAAATAGGTCTTATGGTATCTCAAGTGTTAGAATGAAGTATTACAGACTCGAGAATAACTTTATCATGCTTGTTGACAAGTTCAACATTTTAATGAGGATATAATAAGTTTATGGTATTTGGGTAAGGGTCCTATATAAATTTTCCTATCATTATTTTTATGTTTAAGGGCCTAAGATTTATGAATGATTATTAAAAGTGAAAGGCAGTCTAAACCCTCTTAAACCCCTCATAGTGACCCAACATGGAATATCTTGATATAAATGTACCAGAATGATTTGTATGACCTATTTTTATGATTGGATCATGCATGGGATTATTATATGTACCTTTATGTGGCATTGGTATGATAGATGAGTGAGTGGATCTTATATAAGAATCCTTGTTTCTCAAAAAATTGCTATAAAAGGTAGAGTTGATTGAGTCAAAGTTACACAATGGATGGAGGTTGAATGTTATGAATTTTAATTCATGTTCATGGTGTTTCTTAATAAATTTATATAAATAAAATATGATAAATTATTCATGAAAATTAACCTATCGCTAAAAAGGCCTAGTGAGGAAGATAGTGCGAAAAATAGGTAAAAGTGGGAATGAGATTAGGGATGTGTTGCCATAGATTAGGAATGGATCCAATTACATAGGGTTATTTTAAAATACATTTAAAACATATTAATATTGGATATAATATTTGTATATGTGTTTTTATGGCATAAGTTGATCTCAAACTAACTTGTCTAACATAATGAGGTCTGTGTATAGTGAAGCCATGAGATTGGTCTATAAGACCAATATTGATATCAAACATTATAATATATTTGTTTAAGAATTTTATAATTATTATTAAGGATTATATAAACCCATTTTTAATTTTATTAAATTTATTATACAAGTGTTCTAAGCCTTTATTTTCATGACTATGTTTTGAAGTCTTTAATAGTTCTAAGTAGTCATCTAACAGAGATGAGTATGAGGTGATTTGTCTAGAGTTGAAGAGTATAATTCATATGAATTTTTTATATATGTCTCATAGGTTAATTTTAATTTATTTTTATTCATGATAAATTACTATGAAGGTGTGAAAAGTCAAAGGTTCTTGACTGGTTTTTTAGGTCTATTTGTAGATCTAAGTGAGCCTATGGAAATGGTTAGTTTGAGTCCTTTTGAATTATATGGTGAAGTATAATGGACATGGTGATGAATATAAGGTAATTTTATTTATTAATAATTATTATTTTTATTTTATTATGTTTAAAATTTGAGTTTATGCTTTAGATATTCAAAACATACTTTCTGGCAGTGAGAAGGCTTAATTGTGAGTAGCCCTAATGGTGTGGCTCAAAGAGTGAAAAGAGATAAATGGTGTCAGGTACATAAGGTGATATTTAAAGTGTATACATAAATATTTTTTTAATTTTATAATCCATTTATATATTCTCAATATTTTCCAAGGTGTTCAAGGTGAAATATGTGCTTTGAGAAGGCTTAATTGCATTAGGTCTTCTTTAGGCCTAATGGTGGTTTTAGTCCTTATGAGTAATAAATGACTTGTGTAGTGGTTTTTTTTATCTTATTAAATATGTTTTTTGATCTATTAAAATTTTTATCTAGGTATGGATAGGTTTGTGTCTGACCAAGGTATGTGAAATCAAGAGTCAAGTATAAGAAGAAGGTCTAATAGACCTAATTTGACTAGTTAGAATATTGAGGTGGTGAATAGATGAAATAGAAGTTTGGAAAATAGGTAAAAGGATTAAATACCATAAAATAGGTGTGTTTAATATTTAATGAAGTTATAAATATGATTATCAATTTCATATGACCTAATTCTGTCAAGAAAAGGGCTAGTTGAGTGAAAAGGCCTAATAGGCTATATAAGATAGATAGGAGAGTGTGAAGAACAAAAGAAGGTGATAATCATAAAATTATTTATAAATATGTGTATATATGTGATCATAAGTTATAGGTGGTTTATTTTGTTCTGATTCACCTAGGGTGTTAATTCCTCCTTGCAAGTTGGTGCTTGTTAAAGGCCTAGTTGAGTTAGTGCTTGACTAGTGAGGGGTTGGTGATCCTTATGGGGTTAGTGCCTCACTAAATATTGACTAATTTATTATATTAATATAGGCCAAGATATGTTTAAAAGGGTTGTATTCCCTAATATGTTTTCCCACATATCTATTGTGTTCATATGTTATATGCTTATGTGGATGCTTATTTATGCATTGGTTGATGTATGTGTTTGAATTAATACTTCATGAATGATAAGTGAATTTTAATGATTGTTTTAAGAGAAATTATTAATCCCCCAATCTTATCATATTTAATTCCAATAATTGGTATCATATTAGGTCCTTTAAATAAGGCCTAATATCCTAAAAGAGATCCTAAGCAAGTGAAGATGGTTAGTCAAGCACAAGGTGGTTTCTCTATAAATAAGGCTCCATCATTCAACATGTATAACTATTATTTTTAGAGTTTTAGGATGAGAACATATTTGATGTCTTAAGGTTATAATGTTTGTCAATCAATTTGGATGGATATACTACACCCTCTATTGCCCCTAATGATGCATCAGCTAAGAAGGTTAGTAACAATAATTCAAAAGCAATGAATGGTATTCTTTGTGGCCTATCAGAGGCAAAGATTGTAAAGGTGATGAATTGTGTGTCTAATAAATAAATGTGGTAAAAGTTGAAAAATATCCATGAGGGAGACTCTAAGGTCAATTTGGATAAATTACAAACCCATAGAAGATAGTTTGAAATCCTAATGATGAATGAAGATGAGACCTTTGTAGCCTACCTATTGAGGGTTGATGATGTGGTAAACATCATAAGAGGCCTACGTGAATAATTGAAAGAGTATAATATTTTTAAAAAAGGTATTAAGATCTCTAACTCTTAAGCTTTATTCTCAAATGTTTGTTATTAAAGAAATGCAAGATTTAGACAAGCTAGAGATGGATGTACTTCATGGAACCCTAACAACCTATGAAATGAGGACAAGTGAAGGAAGACCTATAAATAATGACATTGAATTAAAGGTATAAAATAAGTCAAATAATAAGAAGACACAAGGCAATAAATTCAAAGATAATGATGTTTTTGATATTGATGATGATGAGTTGATAGCTATGTTTTCAAGAAAGTTGAAAACTAGTTCAAGTAAATACAAGGGCAAGCTACCATTCAAGTGCTTTAATTATGGAAAAATTTGACACTTTTATAAAAAAAATGTCCTCATAAGAATAAGATAAAGGATGATGAAGAGAATGATGATGATAAGAAGTCTTATAGGTCTGATAAAAGCAAGAAAAGCTCTAGAAAGTATGATGACAAGAAGTTTTTCAAGAACAAAAGAATCTTTTACACTAAGGAATACTACAAATCATTTGAAGAGAGTGAGATAAGTGATTCTACGAGTTACCATGAAGGTGTTGATCTTAATGTCAATGAATTTATCTTCATGGCTGAGAAAGTAAGTTATTCAAATCAAGAAGGGTCCATGTGGTTTGGAGGTATTTTTGGTGATTTAGATGAAGAAGAAGATGAGGTGCACTTTGAGGTTGAGTTGATTAATGCTATAAAAGAACCAAAGATGGTGAATAAGAATAATAAGGTGATGAGGCCTCTTTTCAAAGATTATGAGGATCAAATCATTTTGTTTGAAGAGAGATTGAGCAATAACTCCAAAGAATAAGAAGAATTATTTAAATATGTGAAGACTCAAATTGAGATTGTTATTACAAGCCTAAAGGCAAAAGAATAAGAATGTGTCAGGCATGTGACTTAAATGGATTCCTTGAGAGTTGAGTTAGATCAAGCGTTAATTAAGGTAAAGTCATTTATGAAGTTTGAAAAGAGTACCAATGATCTAGTTAACATCCTGATTAGTCAAAAGACTGCTAATAACAAAACATGTGTTGGTTTCAATTGAGACCAAAAGAAGAATACTAATGTGATCAAGGAGAATCAGTCAATGGTCAATCATGGAATGATGGTGATGGTAAAATAAATATTAATCCTATCAATAATCCTAATGCTATATGGTATGTTAATCCTTTCAATGGTTATTGTTATTAATGTAACCAATTTGGTCATAGAGCAATTCATTGTAAAATATCCTCCAATAATGAATATGCATAAAAATATGATGAGAATCATCAGTCAAGAGCTAAGGTGAATGATGATTAGTATGCAAGTCCAAGTGGACTGTTTTACATGGTGGAGCATAGTTTAGATGTAAAGGAGTGCCAAGAATTCTCCCTATCATCTTAGGTTATGGATGAAGGATTCAAGACAAATATACCAATTCAAAATGTTGTTCAAATGGAGATTGAAGAGGTCAAGACAAAGAGGATATTCAAGCCTAAGAATATTATGAATAAAGTTTAGTCTAGTGAGGACATGGAGATATGGGAATCTCCTGAGTTTATGTTGTTTTAGTACCCTAGAGAAAAGGTGACTCCATTAGGATTCATAGATTTACTCAACTAGTGAGAAAAAGCATGAAGGATGCTTGGTCTTAGGGGGAGATTTTTATTCTTTGTTTTAGATCTAAAGTTTAGTCAATAGTCTATTGGAGGTGTGATTACAAGAGATAAGCCACAAAGTATTTGTATGATGACTTTATTAAACCAAGTCACATTCATAATAGTGTATGACTATCTCATGGAGATAAGGGGAACCAATCATGATCGAATAGTAGGTGTGTTTTCCAAGAAGATCTATAGAATTCATGAATAAATTTGAGTTATGGATTGGTCTACAAGACTAATATGTTTATGAAGTCAGTTGGTTATGAGTCTGATCTGTGTTGTGGTTTAGAAAATTAGTTTTAAGAGCTTGTTAAAGGTGGTTGATTATGAAATAATGTGAGTTTATTGTATGCATAGTGAGATTGGATTGAAATTTATGAGTGTTCTTATGAGGGTATCAAGTATAAGAATAATGGGGAGCTTGTTGTATGTTCACATTGTTCATTTCAATGTTTACAATATCTAAAGATGCATCTAAGTATATGAAGGCCTATGATGATTTATGAATAAGATTAGGGGGATCATTTATGTATGTTGATTTTTTATCTAAGAGAGAGATTGATCTTTTTTCAGAGAAAATGTGTGTTTTTCTAGGTCTAAGGATCAGATAGTTATCCAGAGATGACCTTTTGTCATTAATGTTAAAGGGGGAGAAAGCTCTAGTTTGGGAGAAATGTAAGTTTGAAGAGATCCAACTTAGAAATATGTGAATGATCATCTTTTTTTGAGTGTTTTACATCAATAAAAAGGGAGATATTATTGAGGTATGTTCCTATTATTGGTGTTGTGGCATGAATGTTGTCATTGATGTCAAGGTCAAAATGGATGTCATTAATGTCAATGAAAAGGAGTATTATGATGTGAGATGGAATTTGAAGTCAACTTGGTAATTATTTTGAGGTTGATGACATGTCAAATTCAAGATAAAGATACAAGGTAGGCATACTTTTGAGTACTAGTCTTAAGGAACATTGTCATATCATGATCATGTGTATGAAGATGGTGGTTTGGTAAGATGGATACACATAGGTATGAGTAGATTTTTAAGGATTACCAAGGATGAATATGAAGTTTTTAAACACTCAAGAAATATTCAAGTTAAAACTTCAAAGGTAAGGTCTTAAGTGTAAACATGCAACTAAACTAGTCCTAAACCCTGCCTGACCTAATAAGGAGTCTTGAGGTGTTATCAAGGTCTATGAAGACTTAAATTTAGTGGTATAGCATGTGATAAGATGTTTGACACTATGTAAAAATATGTACAAGGTATAAAATATTATAGAAGATATTTCAAGTCTAGTTCATGACTTATTCATTTGCATGAAGTGACCTAATAAGAAGGCATAGTCTTGGTAGCATGATGAGGAAAACAATCTGAGGCTTATGAGAAGAATATTGGTAGTTTTTTAGAATGATTTGATTTTATATGACATTATAATGAATTTTTGAGATAATTACAAGTGGTTTCAAGTTATGTTCAAGGTCTAAGTGTGATTAGTAGTTTAAAACCTAATGTGTAAAGAGATCTAGTGTGGCCTAATGAGGGATCAAGTTTATTTTCCAAGGAGATAGAGCTCATGAGAGAATTATAAAAAGTGTGAAAGGTTGTGTCAAGTGTGTTTACAAATTTTAAGGTCAAAATATGAAGGAAAATTTATGAAAAATAGGTCTTAAGGTCTCTTGAGTGCTAGAATAGAGTGTTTCAGACCTAAGAAGAACTTTCTCATGCTTGTTTACATGTGAAACCTTTTCATGAGGATCCAATAAATTCATGGTAGTTTTGGAAGGTTCATATCTCAAATTTATTGGCATTATTTTTAGGTTTAAGGGCTTAAGCTTTATAAATGATTGTTAAGAGTGGAAGGCAATCTAAACCCTCCTAAAACCCTCATAGTGACTTGATATGGAAGATATTGAAATAAATTGCTCAAAATGATTTATATGACCTTTTTTTATGATTTTATAATGTATATTAATCTCCTAGGTACCTTTAAGTGGCATTGGTTTGACAGATGAGTAGTGGATCCTACATGAAAACCCTTATTTCTTGGAAATTTGCTATAAAAGGTAGAGTTGACTGAGTCAAATTTAAAAAAATGGATGGAGTTTGAATATTTTAACTTTTAATTAATGTTAATGGTGGTTTATGAGGAATTTATAGACATCAAATATGCTAAACTAGTCATGAAATTTGACCTATCACTAAAAAGTCTTAGTAAGGAAGATAGTGAGAAAAAATAGGCATAAGTGGGAATGATATTAGGGATGTGTTTCCATGGATTAGGAATGGATCTAGTTACATAGGGTTTTTTAAAAATAAATTTAACACATATCCCTATTGGATAGAAGATCTAGATGTGTGTGTATGGTAGAAATTTGCTCTCAAACTAACTTTTCTAATATAATGAGGTCTATGTATAGTGAAGACATGTGATTGGTCTATAATACCAATATTTACATTGTATATTATAATATGTTTATTTAAATATATTATAAGCATGTGAAAGGATCATATAAAACAATTATAAGTTTATAAAATTGATTCTATAGGTGTTTTAAGTCTTTATTTTCATGACTGTGTTTTGAAGTCTTTGATAGTTCTAAGTTGTCATCTAACAGAGATGCATATGAGGTGATTGATCTAGATTTTAAGAGTCTAATGAATATTAAGTTGTTATATATGTCACATAGGTTAATTTTAATGTATATTTATTCATGATAAATTACTATGAAGGTGTGAAAATTCAAAGGTTCTTGATTAGTTTTTGAGGCCTATTTGCAATTATAAGTGAACATATGTAAATGGTCAACTTGAGGTATTTTGCTATGTAGGGTGAAGTATAATGAACATGGTGATGATTTTGAGGTCATGATATTTATTAATGAGTTATTTTTTGATTTGTTTATGTGTCAAATTTGAGTGTTTGCTTTAGATATTCAAAATAGACTTTTTAGTAGTGAGAAGGTCTAATTGTGATTAGGCCTAGTGGTGTGGCTCAAAGAGTGAAATGAGCTAAATGTGAGATTAATAGGGGTATAATTTAAGTGTGTGTGAATTATTTCATCTATTTATTGATTATAAATATGTTATAAGGTGGTCAAGGTGAAACATTTACTTTGAGAAGGCCTAATTGCATTAGGTCTCCTTTAGGCCTAATGGTAGTTTTAGTCCTTATGAGTAATGGATGACCTTTGTAGTGTTTGTTTATTTTGTGAAATGTGTTTTTTGATATATTGAAAATGTGATGCAATTATGGATAGGTTTATTTCTAACCAATGTATGTTAAATCAAGAGTCAATTATAAGAAAAAGGTTTAATAGACATAATTTGACTAGTTAGAATATTGAGGTGGTGAATGGATGAAATAGAAGTTTGGAAACTAGGTAGAGGGATCAAAGACCATAATAGATGTGTTTTTAATGTCATGAACTTATAAATATAATTATATAGATGATTAGCATGGTCATATGACCTAATTACATAAATAAAAGGGCTCGTTGAGTGAAAAAGCTTAATACGCTGTTTGAGAGAGATAGGAGAGTGTAAAAAACAAAATAAGGTGATAATCATAATTTGAGTAAGAAAGACATGTCCAAAGGTGATAAGAGTTATAAGTGGTTGAGTTGGTGCTTATTTACCTAGGGGGTTAGTGTCTTCTTTCAAGTTGGTGCTTAACTAGTGAGGGGTTGGTACTCCTTGTGGGGTTGGTGCCTCGCTAAATATTAATTCATTAATTATAAGACTGTATTCCAAGCTATGTTTTAGTGGGTTTTATTCCCCATGAGGGTTTCCCACATATCTCTTGTGTTCATATGTTATATGCTTATGTGGATTATTATTTATGCGTTGGTTAATGTATGTGTTTGAATGAATGCTTCATGAATGACAAGTGAATTTGAACTATTGTTTTAAGGCACTGATTCACCTTCCTCTCATTATCTATACTTATAATAATTGTTTTTTCCCTTTAGCTTTGGATTATTGTTTCATTTAGAAGGGTCTAGTTTGAATTTTTTATTTTGTAACTTCACTTTTCCCTCTTCTAAGGCTTAGATTTCTAATTTTTGAGCCATGATAAAGGCCTCATCAAAAGTTTTAAATGAATGAACTTGTAAGGTGGATGAGATATGTTTCACACATGATCTTAAAAATAGTTTGATCATATCTAATATAGGTACAAATATGGTTATCTAGTTTATAAGGCCCTACCATCTAGCAAAAAAGTCTGTAATAAAATCACCTTAGAATTTTGTAATGGTGTAAAGGTCTATATTAGTTACATTCCTAGATATATTTATTGATAATTTCTCTAAGAATGTTTTATCTAGTTGCCCAAAGGAAAATAAAAATTATTGAGGGATAGAACTATACCAATCTAAAACTAGTCCTATAAGTGATATAGGAAACTTCCTTAAAAGAAGGGTGGCTTCATGGGCAATGAGGTAGCATGCATGTCTAAATTATCTAATGTGTTATTTGGGATCATCCTTATTTTAAAATTTTGTGAATTTTACAAGTTCCCATTACACAGGATATGGTCAGATAGGGATAATAGGGTTGATTGGCTCATTTTAAATCTATTAATATGTAAGCATGTTCTTCTATCCTAAAGCAAAAGCTTCTAATTTCATCATCCTCTCCACGAGATCTAGTTAGGCCAGGGTTAATTTTTATGGGATATATTAAAAAATCCTTGGAGGTTCCTAGGAAAATTGGATTCACAATGGTGTCAAATCAGTTTGGAAGGTGATTAATTATGCAGGTGAATTAAGTGATGGAGTGGGAGAATAAAGATTTTATGAATACAAAACTTTACTAAATGTAAATATTATGAATTATTAGTTAATTGATGTCCCTTTTTGGCTATTTTACATGATGTAGATGACCATCCACATGATGTAGATAGACATTCACATGATGCAGATATCCATCCACATGATGCAGATATCCATCCACATGATGCAGATATCCATCCACATGATGCAAATGGCCATCCACATGATGTAGATGGCCATCAACATGATACAAACAACTATCCACATGATGTAGATGGTCATCCAAATGATGAATATGACCATTTAAATCATGTACATGACCATCTGCATCATGTGGATGCCCATCCACATGATGCAAACAACCATTTACATGATATAGATGATTGTCCACATGATGCATATGGTCATTTTAATCATGTGGATGGTCATATAAATCATATGTATGACCATTTTAATCATGTGGATGGCCATCTACATGATGAAAATGACCATATCCATCATGCATATGGCCATCCACATGATGCACATAAACATCCACATGATGTGGATGACCATCTATAGTTGGTTACTAGCATATGTAAATGGCCACCAACATATGTAGATAGATTTCAACATATGTAGATGGTCATTAGCATATGAATATTTATAGATAGTCATTGGCAAATATAGATATATGTTAGAATATATAGATATAAAGATGGCCACCAACATATGTCGATGGTTACCAACATATGTAGACAATCATCTACATATGTGATGTGAGGTGATTGTATCTAGATTACCTTGAGGTACTAGCAAAAAACATTTATAATTGATGTCCCTTTTTGGCTATTTTACATGATGTAGATGACCATCCACATGATGTAGATAGACATTCACATGATGCAGATATCCATCCACATGATGCAGATATCCATCCACATGATGCAGATATCCATCCACATGATGCAGATATCCATCCACATGATGCAAATGGCCATCCACATGATGTAGATGGCCATCAACATGATACAAACAACTATCCACATGATGTAGATGGTCATCCAAATGATGAATATGACCATTTAAATCATGTACATGACCATCTGCATCATGTGGATGCCCATCCACATGATGCAAACAACCATTTACATGATATAGATGATTGTCCACATGATGCATATGGTCATTTTAATCATGTGGATGGTCATATAAATCATATGTATGACCATTTTAATCATGTGGATGGCCATCTACATGATGAAAATGACCATATCCATCATGCATATGGCCATCCACATGATGCACATAAACATCCACATGATGTGGATGACCATCTATAGTTGGTTACTAGCATATGTAAATGGCCACCAACATATGTAGATAGATTTCAACATATGTAGATGGTCATTAGCATATGAATATTTATAGATAGTCATTGGCAAATATAGATATATGTTAGAATATATAGATATAAAGATGGCCACCAACATATGTCGATGGTTACCAACATATGTAGACAATCATCTACATATGTGATGTGAGGTGATTGTATCTAGATTACCTTGAGGTACTAGCAAAAAACATTTATATGAATGAAATTATTTTAAAAATATGGTGATTTGACCTTAAAAATTAACTTGCATCCATAAAAAATTAGGTGATTCTAGGCTCTTCAATACCCCCAAAAAATCACCAAATGTAGATTTAATAAATATTCATGAATTAACAAAGATTTGACACTAAAATTTTCCCTAGGTTGGGCACTATATTAGGGGGTTAACTCCTAAAATATTCTATTTTAAATGTTGATATGGAGGAAGTGACATTGTGAGAGGTTGTGTAAGGGGGTACCCTATAGATGTGGTGATTGTTAGTTGATATGTAGCCATGTATTGAGGGATGAGCAAAGGTAATTTTTTATTGGGATGGGCTAGGATAACTACCTATAAGGGGTTGTGTTAGAATTTGGTATTGTTTAGGTAATGGTATTTGTTGTTGAAGGTTTTGACCTATAAGGATCTACTATGTGGATGGTGGAGGTTGTGCTATAGAACTTGATGTGACATGGGTTTGGATAGGAGGGAGGGTCGATGGAATGGAGACCACTAGATTTTGAAGCATGGGAGAGGGTGGTGGTTTTCCTATTGGTGGTGGTGTAGTAACATTTTGTGTCAAAATAATGGTGGTGATAGGACTAATAGACACTAAGGGTGGTAACGTATCTAGTAGTTGGGTGGTGCCATTATTTGAACTTAAGAGAGGTGGTGAGTTAGTATACAAGGAAACCATGGCTAAGGTATATCGATAAAAATTTTCTAGGGGAATGACATAGAAAGAATGGGAAGTTTTACCATGAGGGGAAATATGGATCCATATGGATCATGTGTGAGGTAATAATTTAAGGTGATCAGAGTATTGTCTAATATATTAGCAAAATTGAGATCACCCTAAGGGTAGAATTGAGGGATACCATCATTGATAGAATTAAGATAGTTAAGGGGACTTGGTGATTGTTTCATTGAAGAGGAAGATGTTTTAGTGATTATTGTCACATCAAAACCATGTAGTACTATAGAAATGAAGACATAATAAACACACAATTATTTTTTAATTATATCAATTTTAGTGAAGGAAACCACATACTCTAATTGAATGAGCTTAAGTTTTTTTTAGTTTTTAAGAAACAAAATTTGAAAATTTAAAGGGCTGATAGGGTAACTAAGGTCCTAGGAAATGGTAGTCTATGGTTGGTTTCAGGTTTAGTTTAAGGATGGGAACCTCGATATACTTGAAGGTATAATGAGGTTTGATTCTGTGTTGGTGGCAGTGTATGGATTGGTATTGGGGCTTACCCCCTCACTTCACAACCCCATAATGATAATGGTTTTAGGTGATTAGCCTATATACCAGCAGCCAATTATTTATACTTAGATAGAATACTGATTCGGCTTTCCCCTTGGTGATGAAATCCAAGTGGGTCTACCTACGTGGGAGTTGTTTTGATTATAATTTTTTTATGATTATGGTTTGATTTTTGTGTGAATAATGTGTGACTAAATGATAAGTTAACCCATTTAATTAAACTAAATTTATTCTAAAATAAGCAAACAAAAAAAAATCTCTTTAAAAGGAAGAAAAGTAATCTAAATATTTTTGCCTTTTTTTAATTTTAGCCCACTATCTTAACAATTAAGCAAATACATATAACTAAAATTACAATAAATCATTTAACAAGATATATGAGATAATAAAAATATTTAAAATTCAATCTACATTAATTGAATGGAGATTGGAAAATATGACATTCTAATAGTCTTTGATAGTGTCCTCTTCAGCTTGGATTAATTTTAACTGGTATATAATTGATTTTAGGGTGAGGGTGAAAATAATAGCATAAAAGCCTAACTAAAATGAAATGTTTCTTTGGTATGAGAAAAGGGGATGCGTAACTATAGGTAAATCTCAGATAGTAACCACTTCAAGAACAATTACATGAAGAGTCATCTAGAAAAAATCCACAACTTAAAAAAAATAGTGATTTAAGATGTAAATCAAACTGTAAACTAAAAGGGATTTGGCTGTAGACACAATGGATTTTTGATAGAGATCAATGATGATTTGTAAGATCAATGTTGATTTATGAAATTGACATTGATTCTATAAATGAAAATAAAGGTCTCAAGACAAGGTTTTAAAAGATGGATTTAAAGGGATTTAAGATGGTTTTGGGGTGTCTAGAGATGACTAAAGCTATTCTAACATAGATTACATAGATAAATTAAATATAAAACTAAATGTAAAATAACATATATACAAAACAAATTATAGAATGAATTGATAAAATGAATGATAGACTAACTATTAGAGACTTAGATTGCACCCTAGCTGAGCAAAGGATTGTTCAGGTCTTCCACTCAAATTTAGTCCAACATGGGAATGAACCTAGGCTATGGGTTACCTAATTTTGGGTTAGATCTCTAGGGTTTTTAATGAGGCTATCTCCTTAGATACGATAATTTAAATCTTTTATTCTTAAAACTTAATCTATTGGGATGAATAGGGGAGAAAATGCATGAATGAAAACCTACTTTAAGTGTGGTGATGCACCAAATGTTTAATGATCCACTCTTAATTTGGACACTTTCATGACTACTAATGAATCTAATGGAGATAAGGTGTCATGTCCCCTTTTTCGTGGACATTGACAGACTTGATGATTAGTCTATTATGCAACCTTCGTAGGCTGATAGGATGGATAGATGGTCATGATGGAGATTGGCTTGGCTTGAATTTGCAAAATTCCTATAGTTGGCTTTCATTCAGGGTATTTCAGACACATTTGGCCTAAGCTCCTATTATTTAGGGATATTTGACATGTAGCGGAGCACCTTTATTTTTGTATGGTCATGTGCAGAATCACTCCCTGGTTCACCAGCTTTGAACGGTTTGAGGATCTGACATGTATTGAGGGAGATATTAATATTTGATTGATTTAATCAAATATTAATTATTTAGCCTATTTTTAATTAAAACCCCTAATTCTAATTTAAGAAACCCTAATTAGGGCAAGCATATCTTTTTGAGGGTATAAGGGTTTCTCATGGAGGCCATTATTGATTCATGCATTAATTATTGATTTTTGATATTGAAGAATTCTTCTGTGAAGACTAAGCCAAGGGTTTTAGGATTCCATCTACATTGGAGAACATCCACTCTTCAATGTGTGGGATTCAGAGGTTGTGAAATATCAGCTGATCTATTGCCAAATTGAGAGATAACTTCATACAAAAGTTATCACAGAGGTTTACAGATTTGAGAGGTAACTTCATACAGAAGTTGTCATAGAGCTTTCTAGGTATTTATTTTATTAGGTTTTTAATTCAATAAATTATACAGATAGAGATCTTTCGTATTAGAGCCATATATCTTTAGATCAGGGGTTGAAATAGATAGGGTGTGCTTTATTGGCGACCATATGAAGTCTGTGCAAGTCCATACAGATCCATGTAGATACCAACCGCAGCAGACAGAGCATCCCCAATGACCGACATCGGCTGAATGAAGACTGACGTTAGCAAAGAAGGACCGTCAGAGACCGACATCAATAGTATATCGACCGACGTCAGCGACTGTGTGTTTGACACAGTAGGCTGAGATTCAAGCTTAATTTCCAAATTTGCAAAAGCCCAGGGTTTTAAGATAGAATATTTCATATTATTTTATTTGTATGATAGAGACTCAATTGTGTAATCATCTAGAAGAACAAGTGATAAGATCTTTGATTTGCTATTGAGAGATTATACTATGGTTTATTGTTTATCTTCTGAATTTATTTTGCAAAATTTGTATCTTTATTCAGAGCTTTTGTGTTTCTATATTCCCTGTTTGAAGGGGATATTATAGTGGTATCAGAGCTATTGCAAAAAAAAAGAGCCCCTAAGTAAGGGACATTATAGTGGTATCAGAGCCAAATTCCTACCATCCTATTGGGCACATCAGAGCCAATGTCTTGCCAGCCTGATTGGGTTATTTTAGATTGAATTTGATTATCAGTATGGCTTTAATAGGAGACAAAGATTTGGAAGAAAGAATGCACAATGCAAAGAAGAAATTAGATGATCCATTTTAGTGAGCAGAGGACATTCTAAAAACTTTGGAGGAGTTGGAAAATTATTTAGGCAAGATTGATCAGTCAAACTCTTATGATATGCAAACAGCGTTATCTCCAACGTTTGATTCATTGGTGAAGCCCCGATTATTAAGACATCATGATGAGGTGGTAAGACTTGCAGCCCTCTCTTGCATTAGTGAAATCATGAGGATAATAGCTGGCTTTAATTTTTATGATGATTAGATTATTAGAGAGGTACTTCATGCCATGGTAAAAAGCTTCAAAAAGTTGGATGACATTAGAGACCCTCATTTCTCAAAGAGGGCAAGATTACTTGAAATATTTACAAGGTATGGATTTGAAAACATTATGATGTTAGTAAGTTGTATTGGTGACATTCGCAAGACATTTAACATATTTTGGAATATTTTAGATGAGTTTCATTCCAGCGATGTATTATCATCAATGCACTCTATCATGTTCACAATCTTGTTTGAGGAGGAGGATAAAATTTCTAAACTTTTGGCAGAAGATTTATGGTATGTCTAGACAAAAGAGGAAAATGTCTCACCTAGAGCTGGTATGTGGTTAAAGAGTTTAATTGATAGGCCTAAGGATCTTAGTACTTTCCCTATGACATGAATCAACTTGAATGATGAGTTTGATAGACATGCTGATCTAGTACAGGGAGACATTAACACATCTCTAGGTAATGATTTATCTGCATCATCTTCTCAGGTGTTAGACAGTGAGGATGAGTCTAATGCTTACATTTAGAGTGTGGATGTGTACTCAGATGTTAGTACACTGAGTGTTGGTGATGAGTATGTTTTTGTAGCTACTGATGAGGAGCATGTTGTTGAGGCTGACACACATATTTAGGATTTGGGAGTACCTGGTCCTAATGAGTTTGGGATACCAGTGGAGTCAAGTCTCCAAATTGATTCTTCTCATGTTGATGATAGTGTGGTACAATTGGTTGTGTAACCTTTACAGAGGGATCAATTATGGGATGGATTGACACCATCTTTTGTAGATGGAATTGGCATGTTGAGTTGTCCATGCTACTTGGGTTATGATACTTCGAGAGTTTATTTCTCGTGTGTTCTTGACTATGGCAGTTGTGCTTTTAGAGTTTGGTTGAGTTGCATTCTCTAGTTTGATTATGGGTTCCTCTTTGATCTACTTTTGATGATATTGCAAGATCTTGCATTGATTTACAGCAGGGCAGAGCATAACTACATTTGGGATCCAGGTGGATTGAGTGGTTCATTATTTTGAGATTGCTTGGGGACAAGCAATTTCTAGAGGGGCAGATTGTCATGTCCCCTTTTTCATGGACATTGACAAACTTGATGATTAGCCTATTATGCGACCTTCGTAGGCTGATAGGATGGATAGAGGGTCATGATGGAGATTGGCTTGGCTTTGATTTACAAAATTCCTATAGTTGGCTTTCATTCAGGCTATTTTAGACACATTTGGCCTAAGCTCCTATTATTTAGGGATATTTGACCATGTAGTGGAGTGCCTTTATTTTGGTATGGTCATGTGCGGAATCACTCCCTGGTTCACCAGCGTCGAACGGTTTGAGGATCTGACATGTATAGAGGGAGATATTAATATTTGATTGATCTAATCAAATATTAATTATTTAGCCTATTTTTAATTAGAAACCCTAATTCTAATTAAAGAAACCCTAATTAGGGCAAGCATATCTTTTTGAGGGTATAAGGGTTTCTCATGGAGGCCATTATTGATTCATGCATTGATTATTGATTTTTGATATTGAAGAATTCTTCGGTGAAGACTGAGCCAAGGGTTCTAGGATTCCATCTACATTGGAGAACGTCCACTCTTTAGTGTGTGTGATTTAGAGGCTGTGAAATATCAGCTGATCTATTGCCAAATTGAGAGATAGCTTCATACAAAAGTTATCATAGAGGTTTACAGATTTGAGAGGTAACTTCATACAAAAGTTGTCACAAAGCTTTCTAGGTATTTATTTTATTAGGTTTTTGATTTAATAAATTATACAGATAGAGATCTTCTGTATTAGAGCCATATATCTTCAGATCAGGGGTTGAAACAAATAGGGTGTGCATCATTGGTGGCCATACGAAGTCTGTATAGGTTTGTACAGATCCATGCAGATACTGACTGTGGTACACAGAGCATCCCCAGTGACTGACATTGGTCGACTGAAGACTAATGTCAGTAGAGAAGGACTCTTAGAGACCGACGTTGGCAGTATATCGATCGACACCAGTGACTGTGTGTTCGACACAATAGGCTGAGATTCAAGCTTAATTTCTAGATTTGCAAAAGCCCAGGGTTTTAAGATAGAATATTTCATATTATTTTATTTTTAAGATAGAGACTCAATTGTGTAATCATCTAGAAGAACAAGTGATAAGATCTTTGATTTGCTATTGAGAGATTATACTGTGGTTTATTGTTTATCTTCTAAATTTATTTTGAAAAATTTGTATCTTTATTTAGAGCTTTTGTGTTTCTATATTCCTTGTTTGAAGGGGATATTACAGTGGTATCAGAGCTATTGTAGAAAAAAAAGAGCCCCTAAGTAAGGGACATTACATAAGGATTGATCAGATTCTATGATAGTGTTCCAAACATGATTATTTTATATGAATGTTGAAAATATACTTTTAACTTGAAGGATAAAAAGATATAGGTCTATGTAAGGCACTATGAACTTATGACACTTCAAGAGAAACCTCACTAGTTAACACTTCACATAACCTTTAAGAAACTAATAGTATTAAAGCAAGGTATATGAAGGACCTATAGATGATGAATACATAACATAAATTCTATAAATCAAGATTCAATAAAGTACACTTAGAATTGAAATATAATTTTAAATTGACTTATATTACTTCAAAGAGTTTACAAAGTGATTTTAGCAGAGATTTGCTATACCTAGTCAAGGGATAATAATCAAGAGCTCAATGCCTACATTTATAAGAAGAAAGAAAATCTAGAGAGGAAAAATTTTGGTACTAAAGGGGTCATTAATGAGCTCAACTCTACTTAGAATAGTAGTTACAAAATCCCTACATTTATTCTCCTTAAAAAATCTTAATTGATCAAGGCCACCTCAAAAAATAGGTGTAACAGTCACACCATTCATTCTCCCGCTTCTCCTTGAATATATGCTTATTAAAGATTCCTAATGGTGATTTTTGATCCTAAAATAACTACTCTAGTTCAATTAAATCATATTTTGACCTCCAATCAAATTTTCATAACATTGACCTTTAATTTTGACCATCAATCTTGATCTGGGTCTTCAAGATTATGACACCTTCAACCTTCATCATTAGTTGTCAATTTATGATCCACATTGAATGTACACCATTGATAATTTTGGGCCCACTAACTTCATACTCACCCATTATTCATTGGATATTTTTATTTGATTGAATGTTTACTGGTGATCTGTGAGTTTACGATTAAACGTGTTGTATTAGATCTTATCTGCATGGCTCAATGTGTGCCAGTAATCTTAGGTCCTAGTATTTAAATGTAGATTATTGATCTCAACTTGTATGTAGGAATGTGTACCATTGATCTTGGTTTGATCACTTTTTTAATTTCACTCACACATTTAGATCTTTATGGCATGATTAAATATGCATCATTGGATCTACATTCAACCTTATGATCATTTGAACCCAAATGACTATTTACTATATATTAATTTTGATGTCCCTAGGTATGTATTACAATCTTAAATCATTTTTGAAATATTTATATGTAGATAAAAAAATGTGTTAAGGCATCAAATTTTCATATTAAAAACATAGCACAAAAACATCCTTTTTATGTAATACTTCACTTAAGGGTTGCTAAGATAAGATTGAAATATGACCATACAACGAACTGACTATACATGCTTTGAGTTACTTCAACATGACTAACAAGAAAATTTAAAACATAGTGTATGACCTATTTAAGTTATAAGGTTGGCCAATTTTCAATCCTAGAATTTGACCAACATTTTTGGTGACTCAACTAGCTCAACCAGCTTACTGGTCATGAAACCTAGAATTTGATCAAGCTTGCTCATGATAACTAGAAAAATGAAGTATTTATTAAACTAAGGATTTTTAATAACTCTTGAAATCACTTTTAAAAAATGAGACACACACAAAAAATATTAAATAAATAAAAACACTCCAAATATCTACTTAAAGAATAGAAAAAATGACAAAAATAATAATGTGCAAGAGTACTTGGAGGTAAAGATAGGCCTATCTACCTATGTACAAAGATCATAAGATAAAACTAGTAGAAAAATTAAGATACTTACCATTGACAGGGATGGGAAGGATATCTTTATTCAACTTATCAATCTCTAAGGCATTGCTTTCTTTTCAACCTGTGAAGACATAAGGCTGACTCCAAAGACTATCAAACTTGGAATACTTTCCTGATTTGCATGGTCTTCATCCCATTTGAGGACTATATCACCTTTTTGGAATGTATTTGAGGAATGAATCTTGTAAAATTAACTCTTTACTTGGTGTTTATTGGAGAAAATTATGTGCATAGCAGTGTCCCTTGTCTCTTCTAATTCTCTCAGTTCAATCAACCTTATTTGCATAGCATCATCTTTAAAGAGTTTAAGTTGGTGTGTAATATCTGATGTAGGTAATTAAAGAGAAATAAGATACTTGGATTATTTTCCATATACAAGAAGGTATGGATAGAATATATTATATTTATTTGGTGTCACTCTATCTACGCATAGGGTAGTCCTCAATCTAGTATGCTACTCCCTTTGACTATCTTCTATAGTTCTCTTGATAATCCTCAACAAGTTCTTATTTGTGGATTCTGCCAGTCCATTACCATATGAGTAATATTTAGAGGATGAATTGAGATAAATTCCATGTAAAATATCCAATTCACACACATTGTTTATACTAAAGGCCAATGCATTATCAAAAATGATTGTAGAAGGCACACCAAATCTGGTCACAAGGCTATCATAAAAGTCTAAAATAGAATCTTCATTAGCTTCCTTGAGGGAAGTTGCTTCAATGCATATTTTAAAGTATTATGTATATATAATTATCCATTTATGTCCTTTAATTTAAGGGGGGTGTATTATCCCTATAAAATCTAAGATCTATTGCATGAAAGATTGTTCTACTTGTATTGGCTGCAAGGGAAGGGCAACTAGTTTTAGCTTGCCAACAAACATTACACATTTTGGGAATTTATTTACCAAAGAGTGTGCATATCTAAAAAATTTGGGCCAAAATTACCTATATTTAATTATCTTAGGGGCTATGGTATTGGTATAAAAATTTCCACCAGTTGGTCCATCATGGAAATATTCAAGTAGCTTGTCTACTTGGCATGATTCCACACACCTCAAAAGCATGCCTCCTATGTATTTATTTAAAATTAACCCATATATAAGGACATAATGTATAATTTTAAACCTAAAGTTAATTTTCTTGGATCTATCTATCCCCATAGGACATTGGCCTGACTCAATAAATTTGATTATATCATGTGTCCACCTGAAAGGTGTGTTGTTTACAGCTACCTATTGGCTATTATAGATTACTAACACTTGATATTTATCCTATTTTACCTATGATAAAAGGTGTTCACATAACCATATACCCATTAAATTTTTTTTAAATATAACCCTAAGGTCATACTCCATGCATTTTATCTCCCATCCATCTCTTTTCTCATTGAGTTCTTTATTGAGTATAAACTCTTTAATACTTGGGTGTACCACCATGAGTATGATCCTACTATTGGATACCATGTGCCTAAACTTATTAAAACCTCTCAATATTTAAATTACATGTTTATCTACAAATATATACCTCTCTTCATACCCCTATAAGGCCTAAATAAATAAAGCAATAGGTTATTCCAGACCTTGCTCATTTTGTTGCATCAATATGGTAGAGATAATATCCAATGTAGAGAAGGAATACAAGTAGAATTACTTGTTAAAATAAGGTATAATAAGTTTTGGGGCATGATATATGGCCTAATTGATGGCCTCAAAACTCCTCTTACCCTCTTTGGTCCACATACACTCCTTACATTTTCTTAACATGTGAGTAAGAGGCTTGACTAGCTCTACAAATCTTGGGATAAATATTCTTATAAAATTAATATTTCCCAATAAAATTTGTAGAACCTTATTGTTATTGGAAAAATTTAAGGATAAGATGGACTCAAATAATTTAGGGTCTATGTAAATACCATCCTTGGACACTACATGACTCAATCTACCGTCATGAACACCATATATACATTTTATAGGATTAAATGATACAGCAAATTCTTTACATCTTTCAAATACTAACCTCAAGTGAGCAATGTGATCATTTGGGTCATTTGAGAAAATAATGACATCATCTAGGTAGATGAACACCATGTCATTGATCAAACCTTCGAAGGAAACATCTAATGTCCTCTAAAAATTTACCCCAATATTGGATAGTCCAAAGGGCATGTTCATGTATGCATAAGTGCCCCACTTTGTATTGAAGGCATTATTATGCCTATCTTATTCCTTAACCATAACCTAATTATAACTATATTATCCATCAATCAATCAAAACCTTTGAGAACCTTCCACCTTTTGAAGAATCTGATCCATTGAGGGTAGTGAGTAATGGTATTTTAGGGAAACCTTATTGAGGTCCCTAAAGTCAACACACAAACATATTTACTCATTCTTCTTCCTTAATGGTACAAGTTTTTACACCCATGAGGAATGTTTAATGGGGAATATTATCCTAGATTAAATCAACTTAAATAATTCCTTTCTCATTAACTCTTCCATTTTTAGATTGATAGGCCTTTGTTTCTACTTGATTAGTTTTGCTTTGCTCCCAAGTTCAATGGTATGTTCTGCAAGTTTAGGGTCAAATCCCTTCAAATCCTTATATTTCCATGTAAATACATCAAATAATTATTGAAATAAAGTAATAAATATAGAATTCTCTTAGATTGCATTGATCTTTCCTAACTTCAACAATTTATTTTTAAAGATTTCTATCCTCTCATAATGTTCCTCTTTGGCTAGGATACATGCCTTACCTCTTATCACTTGGTCATGTTCATTAAATAATATTTCCAATGTCACAATACCCTTAAGCATATTTTTATGAGTTATCTTCAATATATAATCATCATACTAATTTTGGAATTTGTTTTGATTCTTGTGGCAGAATTTTGCCTCCTACATCATAAAACATATCATTTGATCATCATTGTTAAACACCTACCAACTCACCTCATTGTCAGGTACATCTAGCCTACATATAACCTTTATTTTGTCTTGATTCTAGTTTCCTTTGACTCCTATAATCTCATACTTATCTCTAATGGTTGAAATCTTATATGCATGTTGATTTGTCTCTCTTGGTATGGACTATATATTGAATGCCAAGAAGTCCTCTATGATATCCCATACATGATGCTTGTAAGCTTTCAAATTATGGTTCTTGATTAAAATTATGCCTCTCACTTATTTCAAAATAATATTGTTGTCACCCTTAGCTTGAATAAGTTTGACACCTCTTCTTCTTGCCTCTTGTAAACCATGTAAAATAGCTTCATATTTAGTTGTGTTTAAAGTGCAACTAAATTAAAATATTTTAGTTCAATAGTAATTCTGATATGAGGGTGAAACCAACATGACCCCAAATCCACTACCATTATTTTACCTTGATCCATAAAGGAATACAATCCATAGACCATGTTCCTCTTGAGTGGTGTTAGTTAATCAAGGTATAATAGCATCCTCCTCATGTATATAATACACCCATAAATTTGCTTCTTCAATATTTCTATAGGGATCAAATCCATGATTTTTAGCTTCCCATTTATTTAGGCACAATTCTAAAATTCCTTTAAGATGATCATGAGGTTCTTGTTCACCAAAATTTTCATCCTCTTCAAATATGGTACATTTGACATTTGCAAGGTTAGGCATATATGGCTCTAGGTAGAACCTAAAGATAGTTTCTAACCTAACAGTGACCCTAGTCCCATATCTAGTCCTGAAAACCATGTATGACTAGTCAGAGGACAAATAACACCCAATTTTTTTAGTAAATTCCCTATATAGGCATAGGAAAAAATATGGGTGTAAGTCTACAACCATTACATCCTGAGTGATGCTATAATTTGGGCAAGCTACCAATGTGATCTTAAGATACTTCAAGATACATACTATTTTAGTTGGGGAACCATCCAACTAGAGATTTTTTTTTTCATTAGGCACATACATAATCTCAAGCTTGTGTTATGGATTTAGGCATAAATAAGGTTGAATATCCTAAATCTATCATATAATTATGCACAAAATAGTCCCCTATGATGACTAAAAAATAAAATGGAGGGGGCTTAACAACCTTAAGGTGATGAACAACATTATGAACTTGACCTTGAGCTTGACTAGGAACTTAAATTTGATTAGGATAACTACTATTGGTAAAAATAATGTTCACCTTATCATCTATCTTATTTAGATGAGAAAGTTAGGAGAGATTTTGCTAAAGGATCTCTTTCTATCCCAAGATAAATAGACCATCATACATAGACATAGTGACATTAGCCTTTTTCATATGATCCATAATATTGTAAATAATACTTATACCTTTGAACTACACCTTGGACATATAAGTATCACTTAGCACTTGAGTGACATGAGGAAAAAAATGATAATTCTATTACTACCCATGATATTGAGGTATTTGCTAAGTTGTAGGAAATTTAACAACTATATCTAAAGTGGTAAGGTGATGAGTGACTTGTGGAGATGTTGAAGAAGCCTTAGGCTACCCCAAATTGTCATCTAATATATTCTTCTTGGCCCTTACTTGGGTTACAACTGATTCATATTCCCATTTTTTATTCTACCCCATGTTTACTACCATGTGCTCAAACATATGCTCCCCTTCTTGAAATTTCATGCACATGGTGTCATCTAGTGCCTTACCCATGTTTCCTTGATGTTGAATTTGTGATTCTAATGATGTTATGGTAGACATGTTATCTTACTTCATTGGGGGGCCTTGTGGTTGAGGAGGAATTATGTCATGGCCTTAGAATGAAGTAGCATACTACCAACTAGGATTTTGATACATTTATCCACTTGTAGCCATTACCATCTCATTGGAATGCCCCTCTAATTTCGATTGACCCTCTTGAGCAAGGATGTTTTGTGTGGTACCAAGGCTTTTTAACTACTTAAAAATGTGGGGTTGTAAATATTATAAAATATACCTTGAGTAATTTAGCATTGGGATTGTTGATTTTATGGTTAAGGGGGTCTATTCTAGGATTGAGTAGGGTATTGGGATTGGAAAGGACCTTGGTATGATCTATATAAAGTCTATTGTTGTCTCTCTATAGTCACTAGCTTGTTGTTTTATGCCTTTAACAAGCTCTTGATCCTTACAAAATTTTCCACTTGACCATCATCAGGTTGATTTTGATTGTTTGGTGTGGGAAATGAAGAAATGGTAGGTGGGTCTAGATTAATATCAAGAAAAAGTGGCATGAGAGGTCTTGGCATGAGTTTACCTACTTGTATCAAATAATTTTTTGCCCTTATAGATATCTCATAAGCCTCAGGCAGAGTTGTCCCACCCATAGATTAGATCATGACTGTAATGTCTAAATTTAATGCTCTCAAACAGTAGAGAAAAACATAATTGGGTGTGGGTTTAATGATGATAGAGATCATATCACAAGTCTTTTGGAATCTATATTTGAAATCAACCATGGATTCTTGGGATGCCCTTCTGATTGAGGTGAGTTGTTCAACAAATGACACATGGTCACTTTTATCCTCAAAATGCTTGCATAGGCACTCACCAAACTCATCCAGGGATTGATTAAAGTAGGAGTTAAACCCCTATACTATTTTATGGCTTTTCCATTCAATGATGTGGCTAATAGTCTCATGGATATATTCTCGTACGTAACATTATGAACTGCGCAAAGGTTTGTAATGTCAGTTATGTACTCTATAAGAGTGGTAGATTTTTTTCCTATAAATTATGATAGACTATTCAAATAGGCAATATGGATATCATCATGTTTCTAAAGGTTAAGAGGAATTACACCATTGAAGGGTACACAAGCTTGTAACCTAGGTCTTGCCATCTGCATTTACTTTGGTGGAATTTTAGTGGATTGAGTATGAGCATAATTTGTAGATTTTGGAGATGTGGGAGAATTTAGGGGTGCTAGGTTGGGGTTTGAAATAGCTACCCTCTTATTCCTTGTAATATCTGAAGGAAATTTAATGAGCTTAGCTTTCTTACTTTTTGAAGCAAACTTGGTGGAAATTTGGTACATGAATTTATCCTCTAATCTACTAATGATAGAATCAAGACTTTCAAATGTCCTTCCACACTATTAATCTATCCTGAGATGATGTATAAATGCCTTGATTGAGGTCTCATAAGGCATTCTAATGTTTTTGGAGATTTAGATTACACCCTCGCTAAGCAAAGGATTGTTTAAATCCTCCACTCAAATATAGTCTAACATGGGAATGACTTTAAGATATGGGTTACCTAATTTTGGGTCAAACCTCTAGGGTTTTTAATGAGGCTATCTCTTTAGATATGATAATTTGAATATTTTATTCTTAAAAACTAATCTATTGGGATGAAAAGTGGAAAATTTTATGAATGAAAACCTAATCTAAGTGTGCTGATGCATCAAAAGTTCATTGATCCACTCTCAACTTGGACACTTTCATGACTACTAATGAATCCAATGGAGATAAGGATTGATAAGATTCTATCACAGGGTTCCAAACATGAGTAATTTGTATGAAGATTGAAAATAGACTTGTAACTTGAAGGATATCAAATGATAGGTCAATGTAAGACACTATGGACTTATGACACTTCAAGAGAAACATCTCTAGCTAACACTTCACACAACCTATAAAAAACTAATAGTCTTAAAACAAGGTATATGAAAGACCTATAGATGATGAATAGAAAACATACATTATATACATCAAGCTTCAATAATGTACACTTAACATTAAATTAGAATCTAAAATTGTCTTATATTACTTCAAATATTTTATGAAGTGATTTTAGTAGAGATTTGTTATACCTAGCCGAGGGATGATAATCAAGAACTCAATGCCTACATTTATAAGAAAAAAGAAAAGCTAGAGAGGGAAAATTTTGGTGCTAAAGGGGTCATTAATGAGTTAAACTCTAATTAGAATAGAAATTATAACTTACCTATATTTATGCTCCTTAAAAACTCTTAATTTATCAAGGCCACCTCAAAAAATAGTTGCATAATTCCTTCTCCCACTTCTCCTTCCATTGGTGCTTCTTAAAGGTTCCTAATGGTGATCTTTTATCCTAAAATATCCACTCTAGTTCAATTAAACCATATTAATTCTAGTTCAATTAAACTATATTTTGACCTCTAGTTGAAGTCTCAAAATTTTGACCTTTAATTTTGACTGTTGATCTTGATTTGGGTCTTCAAGATGTGATCTAAGAATTTTACTCAATAGAGGATGGTTAGTATTGTGTTAGTTTCAAAATGAAAACAAAATGAAAGAAACACACTAATAGAATAACATCTCTGGGCCTAGACACTAGGGATATCTTATTTACCAAACATGAATAAAACACACAACTAAAATGCAAAAAAAATCCTCTTTTACCTTTCTTGGATGTTCTAAAATGCTTGTTGTAGTGGCTTGCTCAATTTTGTGCTCATGAAGTCCTTGGAAATGGAAGCTTGGATACCTCCATCCCTCCTTGGAACCTTTGGCTTGTGGCTTGGCTTGGCTTGGAATCAATTTGGCATGGTAACACTAATTTCAATGGCTCCTTGAATATATAGATCATTATAACTTTGCATCAAAATAACTTAAAAATGATATTCATGGCCTCTCTATTTATAAATTTTTGAGATTGATCAAAATCAACCTAAATCATCTATCTTGAGATTGAGATATGTGGTTGAGGATTAATTCAATTTTTGAAATTAAGTTTATAATTATCCTCATCATGAAATTGGAAGAAGGGTCAATAAAGAGGCATGGAGGGCATCATGGAAGGCATTAATGAAGCATGAAGGGCATGAATCTTGATATTTGTGGCATTTATGGCCTAAGGATGTCTTCCCAAGAAATGAGGTCACCTAATGATGTAGATATTCAATATTTATTTCTAAAAATAAGTATTCAACAAGTTTCCATGTAATTATTTATTAGGCTCTAATTTAGTTTAATAATCTCTTAAGCATGATTAAGCACTTTATGCACAAATTACTCAAATTGATCAGAATGCCTTGTTATTGGTCCAAAATTTGACTAGATTAGAATTGGAAGGTGATATTAGATGTGTTAGAAGTTTATTCCCATTTAGGATTTTGCCAAAAATAAATAACAAAGGACCATGTGTTTTGTGAGAGATTTTATAGGAAAGAGCAATCTAAAGCACCTAAGTGCAAAATTGGCATTTTGATTTGAAATGATCTGATCAAAGTTAGCTAGCCCATAAATTGAATTACCCCATTTAGGGATAACCTAGCCAAAATTGGCACTTGAATATGTCAATTTCATATCATTTAGAATGTTTTAGTGTTTTTAGGCCAAATTGTGTATTTTGGGTGGAAATTGGTCAAAACCCTGGTTGGAGGTTATCAATGGCTAGATTTAGTTGTCTATAATTTGCCCTTGGTTGGGAAGATGTTGCAAGTTATAATCATAGTAACATCTTCTCAAATAATGAAAAGGTCTTATATGCCTACAACTTCAATGATGATAAACTAATTATATGATTCCCACTGGAGGAAATGGTTGGCATAAGTAAGTTGACAAATAGTCCCTCAAAAAGAAAGAAGCAAAATGAGGGTACCAAAGAAAGGAAAGATGATGGGGTGACAACACAATGATATTGAAAAAGTAGTCAAAATCATTGAGAATACAAGTGGGATGGTGTACAAAGGTTTTCCCAAAGGTGGTTATAAGCATTATACCTTGATTGTGGCAACGTGGTATGCTAACACAATGATTTTCCCAAAGGTGGTTATAATCATTGAGAAAATGGAGCTGCCCCAATTAGGATAGACAAACAAGAGAATAACATGCCCTTGTATGGGTAAAAAAAGTAAAGTGGTGACAACACACTGATTTGCCCAAAGGTGGTTATAATCATTAAGAAATATAGGTGGGATGGTTTATAATGATTTACCCATAGGTGGTTATAATCATTGGACCCAATTATGTCAAACATGATGAACTTGGTTGAGGAGGATGATAACTTAATACAAAGGGTAATGATGAATTGGAACAACCTACTAGTAGGGAAATGCTCATTGAAACTAATAAAGATTGAAATTATTTCATGTTTAATTAATCTATTTGGGATATTATTAGGATGAAATTAGGTTTTCAGTGCCAAAGAGATGCCACCATTTTTGAATAGACTTCTTAAATCTGAGGTTTGTTATAGCACATGTCGGTAGGCATCATTATATACATCATGAGAATTTGGCCAAAATATGTATAAGGCCTAACTCCCATAATCCAATAATCAATAGAACATAATGAACCAATGATAAAAACTATGATAACAATGTAAGCATATGAATATGGATAGATTCAAGTATAAGTGTGGGCAAGGAATCACCTAATGGACACACATAAATTGAATCAAGGCGATAGTGCTGAAAGCAAACAAATAGGTAGACAAACAAACAAAATAAGTAGAAACAAACAAACAAATTACATCATAGAAACCCTATGAACTTTACCCCTAGAAAATAGGTGACAACTAAATAAGTAAACAAAATAGGGGAATAGAAGAAAAGAGAGGGGGTGGCTAAGTTGTCTCTATATGCACTAGGCAAGTGAATGCTGCCTTCATAGTTCCATGGATGTAATAACAAAATAAAAAACTTCAGGCCAAATGTAGTTCTCCTAAGGAATGGGAAGAATGTGATAATTGATGAAAAAAATATAATGGATGTGATATAAGAATAGTAATTGTCTTGTAAAATGGCAAGTGCATGAGAGAAAAATGACAAAAAATATGGGGAAATTAAATGATAAGTGATTTGCTTGTTACTTATTAAGGGTTCCCAAAATACTTAAGGCAAAGAAGTGGTTAATGTTTTTGTTCTTTTCTAATGATTTTTAAAATGTTTTTTGGAATTATTTTGGAGTGTCTCAACTCGACTGAGAATGATGAGACATTAAATGGTTCAAGCTCACAAAATGGTGAGAGTGTTTAAACTAAGGTTGCTCACAAAACAATGAGAGTGTGTCTTAGGGTGACTAAATTGACCTTAAAAAGTATCGAGTGTTACCTACATAGTCCCAGATTAGGACCTCAAGTCACTATAGTTATACCCTACAGTGGAGAAATTTGACTAGTGTAGTAGTCAATTCAAATAAAATAGGCACAATTTGGCAAAAAGGCATAGTATGACATAGGAAGTGGTAAGTTGATATGTCAAGGCTTGATGTTTCCCCTAGTTTTCCCATAGGTGGTTATAACTAGGACACAACAACATAGATCAATGGTACTAATTTTCTCAAAGGAGGTTATAATTAGTAGCAAGATAAATGGTAAGAAAAGAATAATAAATCAAGGATGTAACTGCCAAAAATTCTATCACACTATCCCAAAATACAATCTCTATTTGAAGTACTTAAATAAATTGATGAAACTGATCAGATACCTCAATGCTAAAACTATGTAACGAATGGTAAAAACCAAGGTCGAATAAGCTAGTATTTAGAACACACTAAACTGATAGGTCAAAAGTGAAAAGTGGATACAATGAAGATGATGGATAAGGATGGTATTTGTACAAATAAGAATAGTGATAAAATGGCATAACTAAAATAGTCCTTATAGATAATACACCTTAGAATTCAAGTATAGTACCGATTGAGATGAATAATATTCATTATCTTTAGAAGTTCATCACTATCTAATATGGCAAGCCTATATGCTACTAATCCATAATATATAGTAATGATGAAAGGCCCTATCTAGTTTGGTTTGAATTTCCCTTTATGCTTCTTTTCAACCATGGTATTCTTTAAGAACAAGATCACCAAGTTCAAATGTTTTATGCTTAACACACTAATTATAGTGGCCTTTGAGTTAGTTCTAATATGCTTAAATATTGTCAAGTATAGTTGTGCATTTCTCATCAAGTAGGTCTAGCTCTTGAAGGTGAGATACTTGATAGTCATGATCATCTAAGACATGCTTGAAAGAGATTCATAGTGAAGGCAATTCAACCTCAATGGGAAAAATGGCTTTAGTACCATAAATAAGTGAGTATGGAGTGGCTCCTATGGGAGTATGATGATTGGTACAATATGCCCAAAGGGTAGGGAATATCGGTAAGTGTTAATCATGACCAACATCATTGATAATATTTTTGAGAATATTGACAATGGTTTTCTTTGATGCCTCAGCTTGGCCATTACCTTGAGGATAATATACTATAGAAAATATTGTGTGATGTTATATTTAGTACATAGCTACTCTACATCCTTATTCTTGAATGATCCTCCATTATGAGATATAGTGTCAAAGGGGATACCATAGTGGCAAATGAGATGGTTAAAAATGAATTTAGAAATTTGATTTCTAGTCATGTAATTGAGGGGTTTAGCTTCAACCCACTTAGTGAAATAATCAATAGTGGTAAGGATATGTTTATGGCCATCAGATGAACTGGGGTTAATCTTTCCAATGAGGTCAAGTCCCAATGTAGAAAATGGCCATGGTGTCAACATTAGTTTTAAAGTTTTTGCTAGGGAATGAATCAGATTAGCATGCCATTGACATTTGTCACACTTTTTTACATATGTAGTGGCATCTACGTCCATTATGGGCCAATAATAACTAATATGCAAGAGATTTTTGGACAAGACTACCCCGCTAGAATGAGCACCACATACTCCATGAACTTCTCTTAATACTAGTGTAGACTCTACTAAAATTAAAAAATGAAGTAGAGTTCCATCAAAACTATGACAGTAAAGGGTGGATCCAAGTACAGTATAATGAGTGGAATGATGAATGAAGGATGTGGTTTGTTTTTGAGATAGGTTAGGTGGTAAAACTTAGTAATGAAATTAGTTATAAAGGTTTGAGTACTAGATAGAATTAGGACCAACAATATCACAAATCATGGAAATAATTAAAGGTTCATGAGTTGGTGTTCACAAATTATCGATAAAGAACTGATACTCTCAAGCTTTATCTATTTTTCAAATTAGAGAGACAATAGTAGCCATGTCATCTACATTTCTATTACTAGCCCTTGGTATGTGTTCAAACTGAATATCAAAAATTTATTACTTAAGAGTGTTGACCATGGCTTTATATGGAATTGACTTATCATCATTGGTCTAAAAATGATCTATGACCTGATTGATGATTAACTAAGAATCACCATAAACTTGGTGATGAGATATATTCCAATGCACTACTTGTCAAAGTCCTATAATAAGTGCTTCATACTTAGCCATGTTTTTTGTACAAGGAAAGATGATTCTAAATGATTTAGGGATTAGATCCCCTTGTGGTGTAATAAATAATAGGCTTACCCTCGATCCATGTGAAGTAAATGAACCATCAAAATATAGCTTCAAAGGTTGATCCTCAAGGCATATGTCAATGATGGTCATTATGGATTCATCAAGAAATTGAAATCTGAGTGGCTATGTGTTTGTGAGAGGTGCTTCAACAAGCTGATTTGCAAGAACTTATCCCTTGATTTCCCTCTGATTGACATACTTTATGTCAAAATCACTAAGAATCATGATCCATTCAGCCATTATACCTTGCAAATCTATTTTAGATAGTAGATACTTGAGTGGATCTAATTTTGAAAAGACCATGGTCTTATTATTCAACATGTAATGGCATAATTTTTGAGTTGTGAAGACCATAGCTAGACAAGCTTTTTGAATAAGTGCATAGTTATGTTCATATGTAACCAAGGTATGGATTAGGTAGTATATCAAATGCTCTTTTACATTGTCAACATGTTGAGCCAAGAGTGCCCCCAGAGAATATTCGATAGCTGATAGGTATAACAAGAATGATTTTCTTGGCATAAGAGGTAATAAAATAGGTGGATTAACAAGATAGTCTTTGAGTTTTAGAAAATTTGTTTAGCAATGATCATCCAAGTGAAATTCCACTCCCTTATTCAAAAGGTGCATAAATGGATGACACTTATCTGCTAAATAAGAGATGAAACATTAGATTGACTAGATCTTACCCTACAAACTATGAAGTTATTTTAAATTAGTTAGTGGTGGCATCTTAGTTATAACATGGACTTTAGTAAAATAGAATTAAATACCTCTATTAGACATGATGATGCCAAGTAATTTTCCTGAAGTTACACTGAACACACATTTCTTTAGATTGAGTTTGACTTTGTACTCCCGTAATCTTTCAAATATATTTTGTAGCACTACTGGATGGTCAGCCCTAGTTTTGGATTTTCCTAATATGTCATCAACATACTCTTCAATAATATCATGCATCATATCATGGAATATGATAGTCATGACCCTTTGATATGTAGCTCTAGAATTTTTAAGGCATAATGGAATTACCTAATAACAAAATGTTCCCCATGGAGTGGTGAATGTTGTTTTATGTTGGTCTTCTAGTGCTATTCTGATCTAGTTGTATCTTGAAAATCCATCTATGAGTGAAAGTATTTCATAACTAGCTATGGATTCAATGATCATGTCAATATTAGGAAAGGAAAAATCATTTTTAAGATAAGCTTTGTTGATGTCTTGAAAATTAATACAAATTCTAATCCCTTTAAGCTTTTTACTAACATGTACCACATTAAAGATCCATTTTGATTAGTCAATGGATCATATACATCCTGCTTCTAAGAGTTTTTCCAACTCTATTTTTCAATACAGTAATGCAAGGATGCATCTTATGTAGCTTTTTCTTTAACATTTTGGTGTTAGGATTAACCACAAGGTGGTGCAGAACCAAGGTAGGGTCTAAACCTTGCATGTCAGAATATGCCCATTTAAATATATCTACAAATTCTCTCAAAAAGGTTATAAAGACATCACATTCCTCTTGAGTAAGGGACGCTCTTAATTTTATCCATTTTAGGTTTGATGGAGTCTTAGTATTTACCTCTGTTGTATCTTCAACTAGAAGGGTCGAACTATCTTCTAGGATAGTAGGCAATGACTTGAACTATTGAATTATGTCAAGGTCCTCTATTAGGACTTGCTCTTCAACTTCTCCCAAGCATAATGAATTTGAGTCCTCTAATGGGAGATCTACCCATGTGACAAAAATAGTTAGAAATTATTGAATAATTTGATCAAAGACTTATTGTTGCTCAAAGCTAAACTTGGATCCATAGGCAAGTTCATCATTGGTGGTCTCTTGGTATAATTTGAAGAAGAATGAACACCCCCGTTTTCACCACTAGACTAGCCGTTATCTTTACTTTTTCCCTAGTTAGAAAGCACCTTAAAGAGGTTTTCACTTTGGGACCTCAATGTTTTACTTATTTATTTTTGGCTAAGGGCATTCACTCTGTCTCTAAAACAGGTTACAGGATCCAATGTGATTGAGAATCCTGATTTGTGATCTCTCAACAAAATATTTTCTCTAAGGCCTAAGAAATCATAGAATACCACATCATTTTGGGACTCATCAATTGGCAGACTAGATTCTTATTGGTCTTAATCTATCAGTCAGGGATAATATAATGGTAATAAGTTATGATGAATGGTTAAGGTAAGGGTACAAATGACATTGTTATCAAATAGGTTAGTTTTAGCTAGGTCATCAAAGGTGAGGTAATGATCAGACTCCACTTTGATATTAGCATCATCATCACTAGTCACTGGTGATAGAGTTTGAATAAGATATGTGGGGTCACCCCTAGGTAGTTTAAATCCAAGTCCATAAGGTCTTTCATACTTAGTTATGGAAATTGGCTCGATAGTTCCTTGTTGATTTGGTTCGAGGCATCTTCCTTCATAATTGTGATACTCCATGATCCTATTTGGAATAGGATACTTTGAATTTTTATAGCAATCAGCTTGGTTGTCATTGTATAACCATGATTTATCCCCTTTAAGAGGGTCAGGTCCTAGTCTAAATGTTGGTTCAAATGTGACAGGTCCCTTATCTTTATTTTTTTGTTACCAATGCATATGTGGGGTGACTTTAGGTCACCCAAAGGTTTTCATATTCTAAGGAATATTGGCAATATGAAATGTATCATGGGTCACATACTCTCTTGGTCCATTATTATAAATGGTGAAATGATTAGAAGCTTCAGGAGGTAGCATGCGAGAAAGGGAATCCAAGGTATTAGGATCTATGTAATTATCTGGTGAAGGATCAATAAGTATAGCTTTTCCTTTATCCTTCTTAGACCTTAGATTCATGTTGCACTGATAGTTATAGCTTTGAAATTCAGCCTCAAGATGCTTGCAGTGTTCATATGGGTGTCAATCTCCTAGAATATTCACTTCCATCCCTAAGTGGGAAAACTTGATACATTGGTGAAACATTGATGGGACTACATGAATCTCATGTAACCAAGGCCTTTCAAGAAACATATTGTATAATAACTCAAGATCAAGCCCATGGTAAAGTGTATCATGGGTTAAAGGCCCAATGAGAACTGGTAAACTAATGGTACCTTATGATTTCCTTTCCTAATTATCATAGGCTTTGATGGTTATTATTTCTGGTTGGAGATCTACCATTATGTACCCAAAAATATTGATGAGATTTAGAGATATTATGTTGAGGCCAGATCCATTGTCTATAAGGACATGTTTCACTTTATGCCATCTTATATAAACTTTTATGTATAATGGATTATTATGAAGTGGGCTAAGGGAAGACATATCACTTTGGTTGAATGTGACTTGTTGGGATAGATCTAGGTGTCCAACCAAAGCTTGAAATTTATCAAGGGATATGTCACTATAAATAGTGGATTGGGTCAAAAACTCATTCAAGATGTTATTATGGATTATTTACATTCATAGCAAATCTAAAATAAAAATTTGTGCTGGTGTCTTTTGTAATTGTTCCATAATATCAAACTTCTTATCTTGGTCAATAGTGAATGCTTTATTTTGAGGTTGAATGGTTAGTTGGATGACAGGCAAAGTGGTAGATAGTTGTGGACCTAGGTTAGTAATCTTTGACCTTTGAGTTATGATTTCAACATTGGGATTAAATACTAGACCATTATTGCTAACCAATATTGGGAATGGTGTCAGACCAGACAGGACAAGTCTTGGTTGCCGGTGCACTTGCATGTGGTCATGTGGCAAGGATGAGTTATCAATATAAGGTCCAAAATGGGAAGTCCTAGTTTTTTGTTTTGTCTGCATGCATTCCCAAGTCAAAGAAGGATTATCCATGTAATTTGGCTAAATGTTATTGTTTAGAAATGGTCTAGGCTGATTAGTGTTTGGTTTAGGATTAATGGAGATGGTATTCATGATAGCCCCTACAATATGACCTACAACCCTATTGTAGTATTGTGAAACTACATGGTAGGTTTGTTGGTTGTTACCATTTTGACCTTGGTTTTGTCTATTTTTCTATCATTATGGGTTCTACTACTGAATTTATTGAATTGATTAGTTCAGCCTTTGATGTTGATTTTACTACTACATTGGTCATTATTGTTGTTGTTACTAATTATTTTGTTACTACTAATTATTATGTCAAGGAAAGGGGTTTTGATAAATCCCAAGAGTTTGATTGGAAGTGGAAGCACCATTATCTAATTTTATCTCCCCATTCTCCAACATATTCTCAATTAAATTCTTGATTTAGATATATCTTCATAGATTATACCCATTGACCTGTTGATAGTCATAGAATTCATTTTCATGGTACCAATCAGGAAAAGGAATGCCTTATGGATAATGCTTTAGTATAGGCCAAATAATCAGATTAGTGGTAGCAAGCTTGTGAAATATAAACTCAATAGGTTTTCTTAGGTCATTAAAGACATGGCATGTAGGCACAATTCTTTTAGGAGGAGGGATTTCTAATGGTAAAGGCTGACATATTTTTTGTGTAAGTCTTGGTTTTTATGATTACGGCATTGGTTGGAGAGGTTTCTGGGTAAGAGTTAGCTAAAAAGGTGGTGCGGATGATGTTTGCACCATTTGGACATGATAGGTTCAATTACTCCATTTCCCAAAAACATTCCTATTGCAGTTGAATTGCTTCAGTCTTTCTTGGTTATTGGCTTATGCCAATTGTGATGTTGTCACTTGAATGGGATGTTGGTCATTTCCTTGATTGGTTTCTTGATTTTGATTAGTTAAATTAAGCTTGATAGCTCCTTCATTGATGAACACTAGCTCAATCAACAAGCCTTTATCGATGATTTCCTTGAAAGTATGTAAACATTGTAGTTCCAAATGATAAGCTATCTCACTATGCAAATTTTGGTAAACACAACGGTTAATTGTTTATCTAGTAAACTATGGGTGAAATGAATTAGAAGGGCTCTCCATCACCATAAATAAATTGCAAAACTCTCACCAACATTTTACTTTACCTGTGTTAAGTCTACTAATGAAATTTCATGCTCAAGATTATAGGAAAAGTGCTACACAAACTTATTAGAAAGATCATTAAAACCCATTACTAAATTTTTGGGAAAAATTAAAAACCACTCCAAGGATTGTTAAATGAATCTCCTTAGAAATAAAATCAAAAGGTATATGTTCCTATATGCCGCTAGTTGATATACGATAAATAATTTAGTCAAATGAGCTTTAGAGTCACCTTTCCCTTTGTATTTGTCAAATTTTGGTAGTTCGTGTCTTAGAGGAATGGTATCTAAAAATACTCCATGTTAAATGGGTAGGAACACATGTCATCCAATTTGAACTTTCTAGTCTATTTATTAGCTTGAGTAATTACATCCTTCATCTGTTGTAATTCTTGGGATAGGAAACTGGAAGGAACATTGGTTTGAGGGAGAATATTGGTTTGGGTAGGTGGTTGGGAGGTCATAAGTGGGAAACTTTGACCAGGGTATGATGGAGATACCTATTAGAGTATATTGGTTTAGTTTGGGAATGGACCATGAATACACATATGTGGATTAGGATGTACTTGAAATTACATAATTGGTTGCATGATATTTTGATTTGGGTTGGCAATAAAGGTTTGACTTGAAGTATTTTGTGGTTGTGATGGAGGGATATAACTATATTGTGCCTAGTATGGTTGAAAAGGGATGTGCTATCGACTAATCAAACCTTGTTGTTGAGTGAGAACTTATGGTCCAAGACCCTGTCTCTAAATTTGTGGCACATTTTGAACCAATGGTTGTCTAGTATGTATTTGAGAAACATGGGGACCTCCTTATTTCATGAATCCCTATGAGGAAGTGAAAGTATGTTATAGAATTGGCATCTATCACTGACCAATATTTTAACATTGTTGACTAGTCATTACTGGGTTTTGGATTAGCATATTAGTCTATGATTGAAGAGGTATGTTCATCATTACCTGGCAAGGTGGAACATTAGTTGCCCTTGATTGAGGTGGAAATGTATTTTTCCTCTATTGCGTTGATACACTAGATTATGCTTGCTATTGTGGAATACTACTTGTTAATTATTGAGGAGGAGTAAAATTCATCACATTCTATCCTTTAGGTATGATATTAACCATTGTTTGATTACCTATTCCCATAGGTTACACACTTGAGGAAGCAGCCAATTGAGGTTGGGGTGTAGAAACTTTTATTCCCTGGTATAATGATCTACCCATGGGATTAACTATAGGCACATGTTGTTGGTTAGTTGTTTGTGCATTAGTACCACTTTGATCAGGATTAGACATTGTTTATATATTGTTTACTACATTTGGTTCACTATTCTGTGTAAAGGCTAAAGACATTTATTCAATAACAGTCACACACATCAAGTTATCTATTGAAGCAGTTTGTATGAATGGGTCAAAATTCAAATTCTCTTATCTAGTTAACTCTATCAACACTCTTATTGAAGGAACTAAGTCAATAAGAGGCTTACTCACCATGATCATTTGATTGAAATCACATGCTAGATTTAGGTAAGTTTGATATGTTGTCTGCATTTGGTTAAAGTGGTATTTCGTGATGTTTTTTCCTTGATTAGATATATTAGGATCTTGGTACATTGTTTGGACTAGAGCCATAGGATTTTTAGAAGAATCCTATTGATCATAAATAATATTTTGGGGCACTTTTACTAAACTTAGTAAATTTTCATAGGGAAAGTCAACTAGAAACATGGCCCATACCTCTATGGATCTAACTAAAATATCATCTTTGTTCTCTAACAAATATCACTCAAACAAAAATGGATCATACGTGGAAGCCATATTAGTAGAGTATGACTATTGAAGAACTGGATCGTCCATTGTGGGTATTATAGCTAGGTATTGTGTATTTTATTCTTGGTCTTATTCTGAATAAGTTGGTGTGTTAACCATATAGTTAGCCAATGGATCTTAGCTTTGTGCCCCTGATTGAGTATTATAAAAGGGATAAGAATCCATCTCATAGGAAATATTATCCACATAGGGGTATTTCACTATTTCTTCTTGTGTAATTACATTACTAATCCCTGAATTGTACATGAGTCTACTACGAGTGTAGGCATACATGTTGGGATCCATAGTCAATGTTTTATGATAAAAGTTCAAAGAGTTATACAAACTCTGAAAAGGAAAATGTATAAAATAGATGATGTTTCAACTTGGTGTAGATTCATTAAAAGGATCAAAAAGGTTAAGGCAAGATATGTGAGGAAACAAGCTAGCATGAAGTATCTAACATTTCACTGTTCACACAAATATAAGCAAGTAAATGGTCTAAAAATCAAAATGACAAACTCTAAGGTCAAGGTATTTCAAATTAGTCTAATCTACGAATTTAAAAGTTCCTAGGTCTTTTGGCCAAAGGTGGCATCAAAATCTAGGCTCAAACAAGGCATTCACTAGGACTCTTGGCCAAATGACGTCAAAAGCTAGACTTTGAAATAAATGAAAGTTTTAATCTAACGGATTTGAAACACTTCTAACAAACACTAGGCATTTGATTCTTGGACATAAAATTGATCAACTTGGTATAAGGTATGAAACAAAAGGCACTTTTGGAAATAGTTTATTTTCTCACAAAAAATGTTATAAAACTTGGTTCTTTTGACAAATAAGCTAGACAAAAGTGAATAGTATAACTATTTTTAGAAAAAAGATCACAAAAGTAGACTTAGATTGGTCTAAAAATGTAGGAACAAATTTGAAATCGATGCAAGAGGGTCTATGAAATAATATTTGAAATGTTTTGGGTAGTGTAACGATGTTATACTACCCAAAAGGTATGATAAAAAAAATTGTTTCAAAAACTCTCTAAGGCAAAGACATTTTCCCATGATTTTGACAACATAACACTACTTTTCTTGACTCAAAATGTTGTGGTGTATAGACTCAAAGTACAAGTTTTTATCAGAAAATGGCTTAAGTCTATCAAGTGATGACAATGATTATGAGTCTTAAATGGCCTTCAACCCAAATTTAAAATTAAACCTAAGTTCCATTAAGTTTAGTGCAAATGGAAAACCCACTTAACACATCAAACCTATTAACTTATAAAGGTGTAATTCCAAATTTAGATTATAAGTGAAGGACTTTAAAAAACTTTAGTAAAGGTCTAGACTCAATTGGGTAGCATAATTATGCCAAAGTGGATGATATGACTCTCAATCTTTTGATGGACTTTGAACAAGGCAAATTGATGATCTCACATGGGCAACATAACACCTCTTTGTTCAAAAGAAAATTAAGACTATGTGTTTGGTTTAAATTGTTTGTTTACACTAGGTTTTGATTTCAAAAAAGACTTTAATCTAGGATAAGACCAAATAAGTAATCACTCTTAGATCCTAAACTGAGAAGGTTGCTTGGTATTATTGGAATCCATCAATATACGAAATTTGAGAATATTTTAAGTGTTCATCCAAAAGTAAATGTACATTGTATAGTAGGGTTTTTACACCCCCCTTCTCTTAAATGATAGTACTATGACATGGACCTTGAGGTGCACCTTGCACCAATAATACTTCTGTGGCAAGTGGGGATTTGTCTAAGATCTAACAAGTTTCTGAATGATCTAGGGGAATCAATTGCATAACGACTTTCATGTCAAATAATGCAAAATAAAAGCATGGATTTTGGGTCTATATCACTTGGCTTGTTGCAAAAAGGTCTAGTCCTTTTTGCAACAACTACATCTTACTATTCACTTAGTGTAGTGTGCTATCCAAACTACCACTACATCCCATGTGCAACTCCAATTATGAGCCAAATGAAGTCAATGTCAAGATGTGAAACCCCAGGTAAAAGCTTCCCTAAAGAACTTGTGGGAGGTGATGAAGTCCCCCTCGTAAGCCAAATTTACATAAAAATAAAGAAAGCATGAAAGTAGAAAGACTTTAGGGTCATTTTCAAGGTCACCCAAACTTTGGTGAGTTTTTGGGGAGTGACTTAGATGAATTTATTTCTAAGCCTTGGACTAGGCTACTTGCAATAGGAATGGTGCTTTTGATTCCAAGGGTTCCTTAAAGGGGACAAATGGAAGAGCATACATGCAACATCCCTATTTTTGCCAAACGAAAAAATTAATCTAAACAACCAAGTAAATATAAAAATCTTTGAAAGGGTGAGTTCAATTTTGAGACCAAAGGGAAAGTGAGGTGGTTTTCATTTGACCCCTTGGTCTTAGTTGAAAACTTTGAAAACATTCACCATAAACATCAAAATTTTTTTTTTTTAAAACACCAAACAAGGTTCCTAATTGATTTTTAAGCATGCAAAAGGTAATCTAAAACATGTTTTTATCAAATGTCAAGCTTGGTCTTATAGAAAAAAGGTTAGCACGTCCTTTATCCTTGAAGCTATTTTTAGTTTGAAACAATCAACTTTAGGAAAATAGCTCTCAAGTCTATTTTTTAGGAAAAACATAGTGATCGATGTTGGTTCATATAACTGATGATAGTTACATTTTCTAACGGATGTCAGTTATCTAATCGACATCAGTTAGAAAATGTAACCGTCGTTGATTAAATAAACCAACATCAATCACTGTGTTTTTATTAAAACATAGACCAACCAACATTGGTTATACCAATGTGACTGATGGTAGGTATCCAACTGATGTCAATTTTAATAACTGATGTTGGTTAAGATATGCAATTGATGTCAGTTTTACTAGTCGACGTCAGTTAATGTGTAAATCCATGGCAAATAAAAATGGCAAAATAAAGTTAGAAAATTAATTTGCAAGAGTTTTAATGGTCCAAATGAATATTTTAAAGCTGAAAAATGATCTTCCTTATGTGTGGGATGTGTCTAGTCCCACTAGGCATGCCATACATGATCTAAGAATTTGAGTCAAGAGAGCATGGTTAGTATTGTGTTTGTTCCAAAATGAAAACAAAATGAAAGAAACACACTAATAACATAACATCTCTACCTAGACACTAAAGAGAGTTTAGTTAACAAACATGAGTAAAACACACAACTAAAATGAAAAATAAATCCTCTTACCTTCCTTGGATGCTCCAAAATGCTTGTTGTAGTGGCTTGCTTAGTTTTGTGCTCATGAAGTCCTTGGTAATGGAAGCTTGGCTACCTCCATCTCTCCTTGGCACCTTTGGTTTATGGCTTGGCTTGGATTGAAATAAATTTGGCATATCAACACTAATTTCAATGGCTCCTTGAAGATATTTGTGCATTATAACTTTGCACCAAAATAGATTAAAAATAATGTTCATGGCCTCTCTATTTATACATTTTTGAGATTGATTAGAATCAACCCAAACCATTCATCCTAAGATTGAGATGTGTGGATGAGGATTAATTCAATTTTGGAATTAAGTTTATAATTATCCTCATCATGACATTAGAAGAAGGGGAAATTAAGAGGCATTGAGGGCATCATGAAAGGCATTAATGAGGCATGGAGGGCATGAATCTTGATATTTATGGCATTTATGGCCTAGGGATGTCTTCCAAAGAAATGAGGTCACCTAATGATGTAGATATTCAATATTCATTTCCAAAATTAAGTATTTAATAAGTTTCCATGGAATTCTTGATTAGGCTCTAATTTGGTTTAATAAGCTCTCAAGCATGATTAAGCACTTTGTGCATAAATTACTCAAATTGATCATAATGCCTTATTATTCATCCAAAATTTGATTGTATTGGAATTAGAAGGTGATGTAAAATGCATTGGAACCATATTCAAATTTAGGATGTTACCAAAAAAAAATAACAAAGGCACATGCCTTGTGCAAGAGATTTGATAGGAAAGAACAATCCAGATCACCTAGGTGCAAAATTGGTATTGACTCGAAATGATTTGATCAAATTTAGCTAGACCATAAATTATATTACCCTATTTAGGGATACCTTGGCTAAAATAGACACTTGAATATGTCATTTTCACATCATTTAGTGTGTTTTAGTGTTTTTAGGCCAAATTGTGCATTTTGAGTGGAAATTGGTCAAAAGCCTGGTTGGAGGTTATCGGTGGCTAGATTTAGGTGTCTACATAAGATTATGACACATTCAACCTTCATCATTAGCTATCGATATATGATCTACATTTAATACACACCATTTATCTTTTTGGCCTCACTAACCTCATCCTTACTCACTCACTATTGGATGTTTTGATCTGATCAAACATTAATCATTGATCTTTGAATGCATGATTAAATGCACTATATTAGATCTTATCTATATAGCTTAATGCATGCCATTGATCTTAGGTCCCATTATTTAAATTTGGATCATTTATCTCAACATGTATGTAAGAATGTGTATCGTAAATTTTGTTCTGGGCACTTTTTGACTTTCACTCGCATCATTATATCTTCACAACATGATTAAACACATGCCATTTCATTTGCATTCAACCTTAGGATCATTTGAACTCAAATGGATATATTTTTTAGCTTAACTTTGACATCCCTAGGCACATCCTATACTGTTAAATCAATTTTCAAAGCTTGTGTCTGTAGACAAAAAATGTGTTAATTCACCAAATTTACAAAGTAAAAATATGGCATGAAAAACATACTTTTCATGTAATACTTCACTCAAGGGTTGCTAAGACAAGATTGGAGTATGACCATACAAGGATATGACTATACATGCTTTGAGTGCCTTCAACATGACTAACAAGCAAATTTAAAACATAGGCTATGACCCCTTTAATCTATAGGGTTGGCCAATTTCCAATCCTAGAAATCGACCAACACTAACCTTTTTAATGCTCCCAACTTGTTGTAGACTATAATTTTTATAGGATGATTTTTGATCTACTGATTGGGTGGATGGATTGGTGTAGGTGTTAAATATTTTTGGTAATTAAAAATTATTTAATTGATACTCTAGATAAATTTTGTCATATTTTTGGTGCAATCACAAGTGTAATAAATTAGTCCTTTGGCCTATCGAAGGATGTGGTTAAATCAATCTTGATTCAACATAATTGACATTGATTGTGGGGATCACTAATGATCCCTAACTAAACTTACCCAAGTTGTTGAAACAATCCAACCGAGAAGTTAATTTGAGCTCTTAATTTTTAAGTGATTTCAGGATTATGAGGAGGTTAAGGTTGGTTAAAATAACCTACCTTGTATTCTATTTTGGGTAGATTTATTTAGATTTTGCCATAGGTAACTAATTGAATTAATTTACTTAAAATTAATTAATAAAATTTAATTATGCAACATAAATGGTAAAAGGGTAATTAAATATTTACATGGGGTAAAATAGAGATAATCAATATGGGGACCTAAGAGTTAAGCTAACAAAAATATTATCATGCAAAATCCTAGTGCCTACAACACCATTTATATTTAATGGGAGCATATCCTATCAAATAACATATCCATGCACACAAATTATTACAAATATGTTAGCAAGACATTTGTAAAGAGTATATAATCGAACACATTATAGGATCTACATAGTGGTAACACCTATAAATATTTCAACCTTTGGATAAGATGCCCCCAACATGGCAAGGTTGCTAGGTAGAGGAAATTCCAACATCTAAGTCCAAGTATTTTTTATGCCCTGCATAACACTTGTAAATACTAGTGAAATGCATGTGTTATAGAAATGAATTACGTTATCTACCATTCATGAGATAAATAACATATAAAAATGATGTAAAATATATGTCTAATCATGCTTAGGTCCTAGTTTTAGATTTTTAAAATATTTTAAATGTTTTTATATTTTTGAAATATTTGAATTATTTTTTACTTTTTAAAATTTGCAAAAATAACAATAGAGATTAGTAGGTGAAACTATGGTTCGAAAGTAGAATAAAGTTAATGGATTGGAACAATCTATAACATGTGTTAATGTAAAGTATGTAGTGAAAATGGTAGCATGAAAATATATGAGAGAGATGTCCCTACTATATATGTGAATTGTAGTTAAAAATCATGCATTAGATATAATACATTTGTGGAAGAGTGATTATATATCCCTATCTCATCAAATTTAATTTTTTCAAGATATGTAACACACATGTATAAGAACCTATAAATATAAAGATCATTTATCCTAAAAATTTGGTTGTGATTCATCAATAATAAGAAAAATCTCATTAATCTATAACATTTAAGACAAAGGCATCATCTTCTATTTCATGGGATTCTCAAGCCCCAACCCTACGCTTATACCCCTAAGATGTGTTTCACCTTGACATTTATACATATTAAGGTTGAATTAAAACATTGGCCATAGTATACACAAGATTTTATTTTATTTCTATTTGGATTCCTTGGTTTTTGCATTATACTTGGCCTTCTTCATCTATGCTTCTTGTGATTCCTTTTCTTCATGTTCATTCTTACTTCTTGCAACTTCTTATGGTTTTTATTTCTTATTTTAATCCTTTGATTTTTCCTACTTCTTATTTTTCACGACTTCTTTTGCAGCCTTATCTTCATATTATTTATTCCTTGTATCTTTTTCCTCTACTTTCATAGTTTCTTTCACTTTTTTTTTTGGTGATATCCACTTGGGGCTATATTTGTTGCATTTGTTGTTACACTATGGGTTATTGTGGGGAAGTGTAATATTATGTAGTACATGACTAAAGTTTAGTTGTATAAGTGGGGGTATAAGTATATAATTATGAATAAGGGGGTCAATATGGTGGTGAAGGGATCAAGGTCTAATTTGGATTATGCTTATGGGAAGGATGAGTGGAGGAAATAAATACCTAGTGTTTACTCACTAGAGTATTTATACAAGGAGGTAGGACCAGCATTTTCTTCATGTTCTTTGCTTGGTGATTATCCATAATAATTTTATACTCCATATCAAACACCTATTTATAAGTTTTTATTCTCTCTCTGACTATTGGTGCTTTCCTATGAGTCTGATGAGTGCATAGTTTTCACATTAGTAGTTGTTAGGGACTTCCTTATCATGGTTCTGTCTACCATATTCACACTTTATATTCTAATGTTTTTTGTTGTGGCATTGTTACTATTGAAAAGCCTTATTATAGTATGATTTCCTAAAAATAGAGGTGATTATCCATTTTCTTTCCTCCTTTATGACTATATCCATGATGATGGATTTAGGAGGTGTTGGTATCTACATTAACATTACCTTTGGGACATTATTTCATAGTTGACATGTGTGCAATACTTTACATGAGAATAATTCATTATCTTCATCTTCATCATAAATGTCTTAGCTTATGTCCTACAACATTGAGTTTTAGACCTCATGTGAAGTAACCCATAGTGTCTTCAAATGATAATCTATGGAAAGATGGGGCATGGCCTTGTCACTGAGATATGGGTTCATGCTATGAGTTTTCTTCTTGGATGAATAGGATTCTCTTTTTATTATATCCTTGTATTTTATTATGGTTATCTGAGTTAAAGGCATATTAGGTGACTGAGTATGTTGTTATGTTGACACCTTTCCTTATTATTGTGGAAATTATTATTGTTAACCGAAAAGCATAAATCATAAAGGTTTCATGGTTATTGCTAACATGATTATTACCTTAGAAATTATACCTATGCATCCAACATGTTAATGAAAAATGAAAACAAAATGAGTGATGATTTGGCTATCCCATGAATTATTATATACACACCATCATGAAGTTTAGTGACCACTACATGTGGTGTGAGGTATGACATGGCATCGATGAGTACCCTAGGATGTGATGAAATAAAAAAAATTACTTTAATCCAATAATTATTAAAGTGTACCAACTATGTGTAATATTCCTTTTTCTAGTCTCTAAAATATTTTTCAAGTCAGTCATAGGACAAAAATATCCATCAAGTGTGATAGGGCCATCAAAAAACTTCCATTATGTGAAAAAAAATAATACAAATAAATAGTATTAGAAAGTATGTGAAATGCCTAAAATGATATTTTATATGTTGGTAATCAGCTTACCCATCAATAACTCTAGCTAATTAAAATCTTCATGCATTTAGATAATGCATTAAGCAATGCTGATGGTGCCTTTTGTCACTTGCCATGAACTTTTCATGGTTTTCTAGAATCTCCGTGTAATATACTCAAATAACACTTAGATTATAGAATTTGAAAATGAATCAAAGGGGATTACCCTATATCCCATAGTATAATTTTTTATTGTCTAAATAAATCATAGGGATCTTAGATTTATACAATAGAAGGGATTTTCCTTAGGCTGTAAGTTTTATTACCCTCACCATTTTTGTTGCATTGATGTAAATGGAAACATCTTTGGATAAGTTAATTTCCCCCTCATTATAGTTTCTTATTAACATCATCACCACTTCATTTAATTTTCCAAAATATGGAATATGTATTAAACACTCAACACATGAACCTCATGATTGGTGTTGCATAGATAGGGATCCTGGTTATGCACTGGTAGTTAGTTATATTGTGAATAAAGTTGTCTTTATGGCCTTGATGAAATAAAAGGGGTATGGATGATGGTACCTTGTCTATCTCAACTTGATTCCCATATCTTCCTTTTGTACATTAATCATTGGTATCAAAAGATATGATTGATCAATTATCATTTCTATGTAAACCTATAATATATGAAAATGGATCAAATTGGTACTACTAATAAGTCTACATTGAGGTAGCTGATTAAGGCTCAAATCACAATGGGATCTTATTCTCAATGGATTACAATGGTATGTCACTTTATATTCCCTTCATTATATATATTTTCCTACTTCCCATTATCTAACACTTCTTATTAAATGGTGTTGAGCTATCTCTGGGCCATTATACTCTTGTTTTAAATGTAATGGTTTAAATGTCATTGATTATTTTAATGTGATTTTATCATTTTAATGGACATGTGAATTTCTTCATCCAACAAAATTTCATGATGTGATGCACTATCTTTTCATCTCAAAAATGTTTCCTTATTGTTCATACCCTGAATCTGACATATAAATATACTTTGGGAAAGATATAATCTTTGAATTTATTTGTCATTAACTAATTTGTGAGTGGACATTTACTTTCTATCCTCTGTACCCTTTTTAGCAGTTCTTCATTCTTGAAATTAATTCATTAACCTTGCATTGACTCCTCTTCATGTTTATCTTTTCATTAATTTTCTATTTTCTTTTCATACTTTGTGATGAATTTTTAGACTATGTTCTAATTTCTTATGATATAAAATTTCATTTTTCATAGCTACACTAAAAACCTACATAAATAAAATAAAATAATAAAAGAAACAAAATTCCTAACTACATGGTGATAATTAATACCAATCAAAGTTTTAGCATGATAGTAATAGAGATCATTTGTAGTAAGGCTTAATCCTTTAACCATTTACACATATCGAAGGTATGGTTCCTTGAAGGTACCTTATCAATATTTTTCATTATTTCAATACTTCATGGATGACATATGGTCCTTTTGATTTAATGTAAAGTTTATCTGGATGTGCTTGAAATATACTATCATATAATAATATTATCTACCTTAGATAAAACTCTTTAGATCACAAATTTATATCATGCCCTATTTTTTTACTCTACTTATTTATTTTATGTGTCCATTTCACTCTCTTTTGGTTTTCATTCATGTGATTTAGATACAACAAGCTTTAATGAAGTGAATCCTAATCCCCCAATCACATTACCAATATGATTCATATACTAGGAACTATATATTCCATAAGAATAATTAATTATAATTTATAGACCAACTAGAAAGGAGTGAACCCTATCATACATTTATAATTAGTCATGTATGCCCATATGATCACAATAATTAAGTACTCCCAATTGTATCTTTGTACATTACATATTTTTGTAATCATATCCTCAAGGAATTTATTAGATGATTTTGATTTTCCATGGGCTTGAGGGTGATACGTCATGCTCCTATGATGTGATATCATAAATTCCTCTTTCAAGGCCTTGATAGTGCTATTGAGGAAATGTGTGCCTCTATCACTAAATAGCATCATCAATAAACCATACCTAGTTATGATGTCATCATACAAAATATTAGTTGCATATTTGTCACAATAACTTCGACCATTTTTTGAAGTAATGCATCACATTATTTATATATTTAAAATTATTGTGTTTGTTTTTTGGATTAATAGCTCCTAAAAATTTAATTACCTATTGTTAAAATGGTTTTTGACATTGGGTTCAGGGGAATTTCATCTCTTTGATTCATCATTCATATTTATTAACAAACTTTAAAATCTTTTTTGATTCTATGTGCATCCTAGAATAGGGTATAACACCATATATCACTTTGTAATATTTTCTTAATAGTAGATTCTCCTGCAAAGTTTCCTTTTATGACTCCTTGATGTGACTCTTCTAATAATTATGGTTTCTCATGATTTAAGGCTACTATATATAACACATTATCATTACCCATCTTGTATATAATCTCATTGATATAACTGAATGGTATGGCTTGTATGAACAATTTATTTTTATCTTTCTCAACATTGTGCATAGTTTAAAATCCTTTCTTTAGTAAATTGGTTATGTGCTCCATATTATTTGGAATTGAAGAGACTCTAAATATGTGTGCATCTAGTGACTCATCTTGTAACTAATCTAGCTCCTCCACATTCATTATTTGTATAAGATGATCTAATCCCACATTTTCTCTTCTTGATTTAACATTAATCATAAATTAGAGTTATTTAAATAACATTATCCACCTAGATATCCTTCCACCTATCATGGGATTATTTACTAGATAGCATATATATTATACATCTATAAATATTTAAAATGGTGTTGCTAAGAGATAATGCCTAAATTTATGTAGTAAAAATAGCATAGCTAGGTCCTATCACTTTGTAATAGTTTAATTCTTATCTTTTGTTTAAATTTTTTTTCTTATGAAGTGAATGTGGTGATCCAGACCTCCATCTCCTAGTTGATCCAATACAAATGATACAATGGTTACAAAAGCATCTAAATTCACATGAAATGGATTACTCTAATAAATAAACACCAATATCATGGTTTTTACCAATATCTACTTAAAATCCATAAAAGATGCCTAATAGTCAATAGTCCATTCAAACTTTGTATCTTTACACAATAGTCTCTGCATTATAGAATATATGGTTTCACACCCTTTCATGATCTTGTGGTAATATTTTGTATGTACCAAGAATGATCACACTTCCATAGAGCTTACAAGAGGTGACATACTTATAATGACTATGATTTTGGCTTGATCAACCAAAATACCATCATTGGATACTATATAACTCAAAAGAATACTAAAAGGTGTAAAAAAAACAAACACAATTTCAATTGTAAATTGATCCAAAGAGCTCAACATCATTCTAACATTAGTCACATATTGGATGGGTGTGATTTAAATAATTATAATATAACCTGATCATCAAGATAGACTTATAGAAAAGCATGGATGAAATCATTCAATGTAGTGACCATAGCCTTAGATAAAACAACATGATCATTATTCATATAAAATGGCATTACCTTGTAATAAAATGAGTCCAATTCCATTATGAATTCAATTTTAACCTAATTTTTATATATAGTTAGGTATCTAATGGTAGCCACTGAATCCATTTGTAAAATAATAGACTTAGTGCTTTGTGATTGACTCTAGAACTTCTTATGTGAAGGGAATTGTAAAAATATAATTAACACAAGAATAATTCAATGCCCTATAGTACCCACACACTTTGATCTCCCTTGACATTTTGGGTTGAACAACCATTGAACTTATTAAATCTACTTTTTCTACCAGATAAATAATCCTTGATTCTTGTATCTTGTCAATTTCATCCTTAACTTTAAGCTTCATATTTGGATTTATCTTTTATGGGCACTTATTGATAGGTAGTGTGCACTCTTTGATTTATATGTGCATCTCTCCTAATGAATGGTCTACACCCTTTACTTCTAAAAAACTTAATTGAAAACACATCTTGGTAATCCCATAGTAAATGAAGAGCTTATGATTTTTATTATTATGTTCAATAGTCACCCAAAGTTGTAAGTTTTGGGCTAGAATCAATGCCAATGTTACCCATTTATTTTTTTAATGGTTATTTATATATATTATTGGACCTAATTTGCATAGAGTATCATAGTGTCCTCTACCCTTAATGCTCCTAAATATGCAAATTTCATAACTGTGCATCTTCAATTTTATCTACAATTTTGGATTTCGTTTCCTCTTCTTCTCACTCAAGTTTAAATAAACCCTTCATATTTAAGTCCTTATTGTCACTAGAGTTTATTTATTCTTTGTTATCCATGATAATATTGTAATATTTCACCAAAAACTATTCTTTTTGCTTATTTCTATTATAATTTTTTAGAGTTGTGTTCAAGTATATAACTACTTCTTCCTATGAAGAGAAATGTTATGCATTGCTTAGATCCTTTGCTCACCCATGACATGAAAATATATTCATATTTCAAATAACTTTTTACACCATGGGATTCTCATCTACAAAGACAAAAGATTGAATAAAATAATTTTGGACTTTTGGTGGTAGACATCCAATTCTTAACACTATTTGTGTTGAAATTGTCAATCTTACTTGAATTGCACTCAAATCTATATTTTAGGTCAATATCACTAAAACACACTAAATGGTTCAAAGATGGAATATACAAGTGCTGATTTACACCAATGCATCCCTAAATGGGGAAATGCATTTTATGTAATTCTTAACTTTGATCAATTCATTTTGAGTCAAATGATGATTTTACCCTTTTATGCTCTGGATCACTTTTTTTGTATAATTCATTAGTACACATCACGTAAATTTATTATTTTGTGTTGGAAATATACTAAATGGAATACTCTTCCAACAAATCTAACATTGCCTTCCAATTAATCCTGAGTCAAATTATGACCTAGTAATATGACTTTCTGACCATCTTGATTAATTAAGGGCCAATTGCCAAAGAATTACACAAATATTGATTAATCTTGTTTAAGGATAATTAATTAAAATCAAGAGCTTAAGTGGATTTTACATGGAGGCTATTGATTATTTCAATAATGGAAATTGATTCACAATATCTGCATCATCTAATGTCATCATCTATGAGGTGGCATCCATAAGTCATAAATGCGTAAAATATTTGACTAAGCCCTCTCATACCTCTTTAATGCCTCTCTATCCTAAATATTTATGAGGGAATTTATTGATTTTAGCCTTCAAAATTGAATGGATTTTTGGCCACACATATAGATCTCAAGATGGATGGTCATAGTTCATTCTGATCAATTGCAAAAATCTATAAATAGGAGGCCTCTCACACCATTTCAAAAGCTTAAACTATGTAAACTTATAATGCTAAAATATCTCCACAAGTCATTTGTGTTTTTATTCTTGTGTGATTTGAATTTGGGTAAGCTTCATTTGATAAACAAATTTGGAGATTTATTTTATTAAGTCTAGGTTATGCATAGAGTTCTTGAGGCAATGGAGGAGTAAAGAATCCATTATTGATAAATACAAGAGCTCTAAATCAAGGGAAGAACATGTTTAGAGCTTCTCTTAGGTGGTGTAATCAATTTAGGAAGGTAACTAGTAGTGATTTCTTGTTAATTTCTCTTCATTATCATTAGCAAACACCACATTAATAGGTTAGCATGATTTGTTTATATATTTATGCATTTCTCTTAGTTTTATTGACTAATGCTTGACTAATATATTTTTTTAATCCATCCTAGATTTTGACATGCACAGTGGGACTCATGGAGTCCATTTCAATAAGGAAGACACTATGGTAATTTTAAATTTACATTTTGGTCATTAAAAATTCCTTTAAGAACATTTTTATGTTTGTTTTCCCATGTTTTTGTGCACATATAGGCTATATAATGATCACCGATGGTTCTTAGTTATCGTTGATGGTTAGGGATAGTTAACTGCCTATGGTTGGGGTGCAGGTGAAATACTTTTAAGTTTTTTCATTTTTGATCTTTTATTCAAGTTGTTGCTAACATTTTGGATTTCTTAAGTCTATGGTCTAAACCAAAACATGATCCAAAATGTGTCTTTTGGAATTTTTTATTCTATCTTAGGATTAGCAAAGTTTTTATGGAAAATTCTTTCTTGCCTGAATGTTTTTGAGCAAATTTAAGTTTATATTTGTTACAATTGAATTTTAAGTCTCTAGTCTAGTTTTATTTCATGATCTAGAAGGTTTCCTTTTAAAGTTTTTTATTCTAACAGTTAACAAGTGCCTTTTGACAAGAATGTTGATGCCTTCAAGTCAATAGGTAACCACTAACAATTAAGTTTTGACCAGCCATGGTTGGTAAGACATCGACCAATGATGGTTAGGAAGTAATTACCCATGATCATAGGTGACTACTAATGATCACTATGTTTTTTAAAACACAAACCCGAGAGTACTTAAACCCAAGTGGCTTATCTCATTTGAAAAAGAGCTTCAAGGCTAAACAAAAATCTGACAATTCTCTTGTAGGACCTGCTTGGAAAGTTATCAAATCATGCTTATTTAAGTATTTTTAAACATTTTTTTGTGTGCTTAAAAAGAACTAAGAATTTCCATTTGGTGCTTAAAGGAAAAATTACTTGTTTATCTTGAATGTTTTGTTGTTGTTCTTTAAAAGTTTTTTCAACTTAAGGCCAATGGGCCAAAGAACATCACCACAAACTTCAAGTTGGTGATTTAAAACTTAACTCAATTCAAAGTTTTGTTTTGAATAAGTCATCTATCATTGCTTATTTTATTAAATTTGTTTGTGCAAAAAGAAAGTTGTGCATGTATGTTCTCCCCCTGTCCCTTATAGGGAACTTGTGAGATCAAAAGCATCATATTCATTGCAAATTGTGCCTTAGTCCAAAGGTGTAAAAAGGATGTTATAATGGCTCTCCCAAATACCCGCATGGCTTAGGGGATCTATAAATAATCATAAATCCTTTTTACTTATTTTTTTCATTTCACACATTTTAGTTTATGAGGGGGACTTCATTACCTCCCATAAGTTCTATAAGGAAGTTTTGACCTGGGGATTCATCTCTCATCATTGTCTTAACCCCTTTCCATGGAGTATATATAAATTGGGATCCCCTTAATAGGAAGATGGTTTGAGAAGTTAAACCATATCCATTAGCAGAGGATAATCTTAGGATGTATGATCATGTTGGACATTGCACTACATTAAACAAGTGACAAATGTAGTGGTTTTAAAAAGGACAAGACATTTTTACAATAACCCATATGATGCAGACCTAATTAATTTGTTGCTTCTCTTGTGTATGCAATTTGAAAGTTGGTACACATGGGATTCATCTAGAAACGTGTAAAACTTGTTAGTTTAGTCAACCCCACTTTGCCACACCTTGTCAGTTTAGGGTTTAGAAAGATTACTTAGTTGTATTTGTCTAATTTAGTCTTAGATTACTTGGTGTTGATTTGATTCAAAACCTAATTTTGAACCAAACATCAAAACCAAACACATTTTCCACAAATTTTTTCAACAAGGAGGTATTACACTATCCAAGTGAAAATCAATCTTTTCCTTGTTCAAATTTATCATCATAAACTTTATGTCATATATTCTAATTTATGTAGTTATGCTACCCATTTGAGTATAGATCATTTTCCAAATTATCTTTAAGTCCTTCATTGATATTCTAAATTTGAAATTGCACTCTTATAAGTTCAAAAAGTTGATGTGTTAAAATGGGTTCGCCATTTCCACTTAACTTGAGGGAACCTGGGTTCAATTACCAATTTGGATTGAAGGCCATTTTACATACTCATTATCACATTGTCATCTTTGGTGGATTTAATTCATATTTCATATCACTCATACTTTTGAGTCATAGAACACATTTTATACTACCATTCTTATTACCATGTGGTGACATTGTGCCACCCATTGGTTCTAGCTTTATACTTTAGGAATTCTTGCATGTTTTCACATCATGAGTTTATTGGTTCACATTGTCTCCTTCCTACTATGAAGGTATTTCTTCTAGTTTTATAGTATCAACTCATCAAAGTTGAACTAGCTTTATGGTATTGACGTATCTTAAAAGTCTATGTTTTAGTGTACTAGTGACACTCTAGGATTTTTGAGTTAGCATACTCTTTTCCAATTCATATGATTTCAACCCTACCCAAGGTTGAGTAATTTCATGAACACATTAGTTTAATTATGTGTGGTTCTAAGACACCCTCCTTTTATAGTATCTTTGGTGCCTTAGTCATTTGTTTAGAAGAAATATCACAAATGCATACCTTGTTTAAACATTTGTAAAATATTGTCCAAATCTTGTCAAATGTGTAGAATAACCTTTTTAAACATGACTCTAAGGTACACTTGTAGGAGGGTCTCTTGTGGCCCTATTTGTAATGTAGATCACTTTTTTGGTGGACATGAGCATTCTATCTTATTTAAGGATGTTGTTCTCTTTGAGCCTATTTATTGAAAACCATTCAATCCATGATAATTTTTGTGCATCATCCTCATTTTCCCACTTTTATTTGTATACTACAATGAAATTTTAATATTTTAGTATATCCTCCTTTGATTTGTTCACTAAACTCAAAGATTACCATTCTAGGTTATACCCCTTTGGCTTATGTGAGAGATAAAGCTCTACAACATGTGAAGGTTACCATTTTAGTATATTATCATTAATATTATGCAATAAATAAAGCTCTACAACATGCGAAGGTTACCATTTTAGGACCTCCTACTTTAGTTTGTGCAAAAAAACAAACTATATAACATATAGTTATTACCATTCTAGGCCCATCACCTATGTCTATTGAGCCTATTATTGAAGAACATCCATTTTATGAACCTAATTTTATTGATCCCTTCTTTAATAGTCTAATTTTTGGAGATCCCATTATTGAAACATAAACCATTTTTCTCGCTAAACCAATTATTCCCCACTTTAGAAATTTTGTGTTGATCTTCAAGCCAAAATAAGAACCATTGCCTATTCAAAATCCATCTTATGAGAACCATAATATGTTTAGTTGATGTTTTTCAACCAATTATGAACCAAAACCATGTTGTTACTATTTAAACACCCATGTACAATAAGTCAACTTGTGATGAATTACCTATTCATATTTTACCTATTTTTAAAGAGCCTCATCTCCTTAACAAGCTAGTCTCTATAGAGTTATCTCTTGATCTTTTCCCACTCATTGAGGAGTCTCCTTTTGATAGACAAGATTCTATTGAGTCATCCCTCAAGTGGTTACCTCTCTTCAATGGGTTTCACTTAGATGAGATAGTCTATGTTAAACCCTTCCTAAATGAATCAATTTTTATTGAGCCCATTATACCATCACATGCCATTACTTATTTGAAATAAAGCATTCAGTAGAACATAATTATAGAAACAACCCTATTAGATGAAGAATCCAAATTAGAGTCAAGTTCTATTTTTAAACTGACATCAGATTTAACATCAAAAATAGAATCAAAATAAATTGTGACATAATATTTAGAGTACTTTGGATCAAAATTATATTCAAAAATAGAATATAGTATTAGTTGTTATGACATTCGTTACAATTGCCTTTCAGATCAATTTGAATATATTTGTGATCCTTCTACAGTTTTTGAGGATGATTACTTTAGCATTGACACCAATCATCCTAGTATCTTCTATGAATATTGTGTTGTCTTTCATCATCCCATTATAACCCCCACACAACATAGCCATTATATCAAAATTCCACATCCCATAAGTATCAATTGTCACTAACATAATCACACTTTTTTGAACTGTATCCATGGCAACATACTATTTGTAGAATCTCAAGGTACCAAGACCAAATTTATGCAAAAGAACACTCCCTTAGTGAAACCTTTTTGAAGGTGCTAGGGGATGAGCAAAGATAAAACTCAACATATTTTAATGAAACATTTTTGAAGGCACTAGAAGACAATCAAAGTCAAATGTTAAAATTTATTTTTGAAATGTTCTTGGAGGCACCATGGGATAATCAGGGCAAATTTTTATTGGTGTAAACCTCATCGAGGCACCAACATTTGAGCATGAAAGTTATTCATTTATTGATAAATACATTATCAAAAAACAAATCAAAATAGCTTCCAATATAAATCATAATTAGATGATAGCTACTGTCAAGATCAAACAACAAAAAAACTTGGTGGTCTTATCAAGAGCATCTTCAGAGGTCTTTGGTCCTGCCATAACCAAAATTATGTCAAATCTAGAATCAATAACATTACATGTGATTAAAAGTCCCAATATTCATTTGTTACCCATAATTATACATCCCATGATTATCCACTTATTCATTACCCACTTATATCATTTATCCTAACATTATTTACCATCATTGACAACACTGCCCTTTGTGGAGGCTACAAGGATATCTTGTCTCAACATTTGAAGGAATCAAAGTCAATGATCCAAGAAGATCATGAACACATTATTAAGATCTAGATTAGTAACTATTTATTAATAGAGAAACTTTATCGATCAAGTGTTGGATAGAAATTTTTAAAACTAATCATTTCTATTGTCTCATATGTTGACTAGGATGTGCATCTCCACATCGATAGGAGCAATAAAACCCATTTTTTATTTACCATTATCCATTATCATGCCTTGTCTCTTAGGGGAAACCCTATAGACCCTTTTTAGGCATATTATACCATTATGTTCCATTTTTCTCATGTTGTCTAAACTACATTGACTTGAGGTTCTTTGGTGCTATGTAGGTAGAGCTCAATTTTTATTGAGGTTAGCTCGATCACCCTTATGCCATGCTTTTGCCATTTTACAAGCCATTTTTAAGTTTGAACGGTCTTGCCATTTTATGAGAAACCTAACCCATGCTCTCACCATTTTACAAGAAATCTAAACTAATCATCACTCAAGGTAACTTTTTTTCTACTATAGCTAATTACCTTCTGATCATTTTCCTTGTACCATTTTTATTATTATTGATCAAGGCTTGTTTTTAGCCATCCTGCTTATCCCATTTTGATCTTGGTTCCTTTGGTTCTTCTTACACTTTATATGAGGGGATTCTGATCTAGTTTCAATAGTTTTAAAATATAATGTTGACTTATAGTCTATGAGAGTAGTATAACATTTGATCTAGAAATTTATCTTTCATATATCATCTTAATCGGTATCATGGATTATAACCACCTATGGGAAAATTGGTATTTTATTTGATACCCCTAATTATAAATGTATTTAGACAAGTAGAATTATGATGTTTCCTAATTATAACCACCTAAGGGTAAATTAGGTACAATGCCTTTTTATCATGCATTAACACATCATTTATTCATTATTATTATCATTTGCCTTGTCATTTATTTTTATTCGTAAACTTATTGTGGCCTAGTAAGTTTTTCATTTAATTTTATGTATGCAAAACTAATGTGAATCAAGGTTCCAATGAGATTATGTAGGTTATGCTCAATTCATATTGAGGTCAACTTAGTTCCCATTTCATTACACTCTTACCATCTTGTGAGCATTTTAATTTGATGCGCTCTCATCATTTCATTAGTTGGACCATTCTATATCTCTTAATTCTCAATTGAGTTGAGATACTTGAAAAATTATAAAAAAATCATCAAACACCAATAAACCAAAAAAAAAAAACTGTGTGCATGTTCATTTGATTGATATTTGTTTATTTATTATTTTTTCTACTATTTGGTCTTGCTTATTTGTTTTCTTTTTCCAAGTACATATTGATGTTCCACATGGATCTTGATTATTCATATCTTAATCTCATGTTATCAAGTTGTTTTTCTTTATTTTTATCTTTTTATTTGTCTTTCCTTTTTTATTTAAATGTAAATAATTGTAACTCTAGTTTTGGTCATTATTTATGATTATCCTTAGTTATAGGTATTCACATTTGAATTGGCTTCACACAATATAAATGTAATGTCATTATGATTTATTCATATTTATGATGCCTAATTTCTTTTGATATAGCAAGCACTTTATTCTCTAGACCCAAGTCTTAAATGTCAACATAACTTTGATGAACATATCCCATGATCACTATGCATAAACTAGGCTCAATAGGTTTAGCACCTGACTCTATGCTTAGATGTACATCTTATATCATAAATCATGAGTCTAATCAAATATTTGGTCAATATTCATCATCCCTCATTCCATTCTCTCCCAATCTTAGGTAACTACATTGGCTTGAGATCTATTTTGACTACGTAGGTAACATTTGGATACATGATGTATCTTAGGTCATCTTGACCACCTTCATTCTTATTTTCATTTATTTTATCTCTTTGTGCATTCTTGTATGCCTAATTTTTTGTGGATTTTTTGAATCCATTAAACCATAACATCTATGTTTTCACCCACTCACTTTTTATTATATTTTGGGTTATATCCTTGAGATAAATTCTTGCTAATTTTCCCATATTGGGGCATAACCTTTGAGCCTATCATAAGAATAAGATCAACCCTATAGGGGTAATACATTATTTATTCTTTATCAATGATCAAAATTTATCCCATTTGGGCATAACTATTTTATCATTATAAAATATGCTCTAATGGGGCACTTTTTATTATCATATTTATGGAGACCATGCTCTCCTTTTTACTCTGATTCCAAGCTCTCCACATTTTTTACCATGATGGCACAATTTTAGTGTGCAACTTATATTGGGATTGATCAATGGCGTAAACATGTATCTTGCATTCTCACATTGGGTGCATTAAGAGTGTGTCCCTTACATGCTTGGATTGAATCCTTCCCATTTCCCCCCATCTTTGGGGCCCATTGTACCTCTAATTATATTTTTATCATTGATTTTAATCATGTGTGTAAGCATTAGCTCATCTGGATGTGATATATTCATGGGTTAATCTCTCACTTTTCCCTCTCTTGTTTAGAGTCCATCCTTCTCTTTCATCCCAGTATGTCCTCTCAAGGGAGCATCACGAGTCATTTCCATTTATTATTGACAATGTTTTTCTTTGAAAATATGATGATTCACTTGAATGTCTAGCTATACCTTCCCAAATAGGAGAAAAATGTATACATCTAATTCCTAACATGATTTGTATTGAAATTATCAATCTTACTCAAATTGCACTCAAATGCACATTTTAGATCAAAATCACTCAAACACACTAAATGGTTTGAACTTGTCCTATACAAGTGCCAATTTAGGCCAATGTATCCCTAAATGGGGAAATGTATTTTATGTGATTCCTAACTTTGATCAATTCATTTTGAGTCAAAATGATGATTTCACCTTTTTGTGCTCTAAATCACCCTTTTCTTTTAATTCATTAGTACATCTCACGTAACTTTGTTATTTTATGTTGACAAGATCCTAAATGGGAATATGCTTCCAAATCATCTAAAATCACCTTCTAATTCTTCCCTAGTCAAATTATGACCCAGTAATATGACTTTCTGACCATTTTGATTAAGGGTTAATTACCAAAGAATTGTACAAATATTGATTAATATTGTTTAAGGCTAATTAATTCAAATCAAGAGCTTAAGTGGATTTTCATGGAGGTTATTGATTAATTTAATATTGTAAATTGATATAATATTTGCATCACCTAATGACATCATCTATGGGGTGATATCCATAAGCCATAAATGCATAAAATATCTAATTAAGCCCTCCCATCCCTCTTTAATTCCTCTCTATCCCAAATATTTATGAGGGAATTTATTGATATTATCCTCTAAAATTAAATGGATTCTTGGCCATACATCATGAAATCAATATGGATGGTCATAGTTGATTCTAATTAATTACAAAAAATCTATAAATGGGAGGCCTCTCACACCATTTCAAAAGCTTAAATTGTGTAAACTTATAATGATAAAATTTATCCACAAGTCATTTGTGTTTTGATTCTTGTTTTTTTTGCATTTAGGTAAGATTCATTTGATAGACCAATTTGGATATTTTTCTATTGAGTCTAGGTTATGCATAAAGTTCTTGAGGCAATAGAGGAGCAAAGAAGCCATTATTGACAAAGGCAAGAGCTCTAGATCAAGGGGAAAACAAGTTTGGAGCTACTCTTGGGTGGTAAAATCAATTTGGGAAGGTAACTAGTAATGATTTATTGTCAATTAATCTGTATTATCATTATCAAACCCCACATGAATAGGTTGGCATGATTTGTTTATCTTTTTATGCATTTTTCTTAGTTTTATTGACTAATGCTTGACTAATTAAATTTTTTAATCCATCCTACAATAGCCAAGTTTGAGTTTCCCATCTGTGTTCATAGTGCATGTATCATGTTATTAGAAGAGGTACCAAGGTATAACTAAATACATGTACCTAGTATCTAGGTTCCACACCTTACGGAGACCATGCATCTACAAATCTATGAATATGCATTTTAAGGAACTATCCTTCTAAGAATTTTTTTGATTCAATTATGATTGTATGTGTTATTTGAAATCAAGATAAAATTAATTCATAAGAATCTTACTAGTGAAATTTATTGATATGTGCATTATCCACCATGTCATAGTAGTACCTTTTAGTGTATAATTCAACACACAGGCTTATTGATCTATATTTGGAACATGTTTCAATGTGGAAATAAATTGGCCCAAGTCATTAATTGAAAAATATTGATTTAATTATCATTATGTAATGATATCCATCCACATTGGTCTCACCTCATGGTATCCTCTCTTCCAATTCAACATATGGATATCTGAATCAATGTTTACAAAATATGTAGCTTCCCAAGGTATAGTACCCTCATGAGTATGATATATATAGTCCATATTTTTTGGAGTTACTTGGTACATTAAATCCACTTATAATTTTGTTAGAGATCACATAGATGGGGATTTTCACCCTTATATTGTGAACTATGGAAATTTCTCCATGGTCTTGATAGGTATATATATAAACTGCATTATACACTATAATTGTGGATTTGGTTGCATTTTTTGTGTGAAGTTAGTTAACCCTCTAGTTCATGGGGCATAATATTTTGGTTTTGTGCCAAACTTAAATCAATTTTTTTACACACTCATATGGTGAAGTAGGTTCTTTTGGAATGATGTATGAATTTATATCAACTTCTTTTAAGGTAATTATTATGATCTTATCTCCTTGGTGAGCCTCTAGTTTATTTTTTACTGTATTGATGGTCAACTAACCATCATATGCCCAATTTTTACTAATCAATGCAAGGTAATGTGTTTCATCAATATCCATGTCAATGACTTCAAAGTCACCTTAGAGATTGAGATCAACAACTTTAATTTCTACATATTATAACCTCCCAATGGGATATACTCTAAAATAATCTATAAGACTTAGTGTAACTAGATGATCACTCAAATTAGATCATCTAATGACCTCCCATGTAGACCAAAGATTATCGTTCACTATGCTTCTGAAATCAAATACAACATGTGGTACTTCATACCCAACTATTTAAATATCCATCCAAGAATTAATATCCCATGACTTATTATCTTCACATACCAAAATACCCTTTAATTTTACTCATGTCTCATTTTTGTGTAGTCTAAGAGATTATGAAATAGGTTGGTGATGTTATGTGATATGTCTTCATTCATAAAGTGCCTATTGATTTGTATAGGTCTATGGAATCCATAACTAATAAATATTAATATAATATGTGAATTTTTTTCTCATACATATATGTATCTATGATTTTAACATCCCCTTCATAAGCATTTTAGTTTTTGATATTTTATACTAATAGTGTGGCTTTAGACGTCATATTCTTTTTTTTCATAGGATCTGGGTACCTATCTTATCTAAATTTTCTAATCAATGGTTCCTAGGGCATCTCTAATGATGGTAACCCTATAAGATTCATCTAATATTGGACATCCACAATTAATGATAAGAAGATCAAACACATAAATCAGTTGAATATAGAAATAAAAAAATGAGCAAAATTTGCAGTAAATGTATTTATATAATGGATATGGATTTCATAAAAAGGGATAAAATATTATAGCTAGATAATCTCATATCTATCAAAACTCTCAAATTTATCACAACTCATAACTTACACATCTCTTAGCTAAGAAACTCACTACAATCCAAATATTTCATGTTAATAAAGCTTGTAAAGGGATGCATATATAGGTGTAAGTTAGGAGAATCCAAACCATATCATGTATGTGGAACTAACTTCCCCTATATAGGTGGAAGAAAGGTAAGGATCCAACATAAAAATACATGTGGGATAAACTTCACAAGTGCACAAACACAACTAATCAAGCTAAATGGTAGGAAAATAAATATCTTATACCAATGCCCCCCTTAAGTGTAGCTTAGGTGGATAGAAGAGTTGGGTCCTAGAAATGAGGCTTGATGAGGTACCCAAGTACATAAAAACTCTCATAAAGTGGATAAAAAGAGAAAACCCATATAAAAATTCCTCCTGAAAGAGAGAAAATAAAAAACTAACTTTGATCAATAACAAGTCCCATCACCTTTATGAAGTCAACCTCCATTGTGGGGATGATGACCTCCAAGTAGAGTAAGTGATCATTATATGGAAAATAAAATAAGTAATAAGATAATTTTTTTATATATGAGTTGGTTTGGCTTCCTTCCAAATGTTAACTAATGAGTTTAGAGTAATAATACAAAGCAACAATGAATATCTCCCTTATATCTCAACATTATAGTATATTATTTTTAATAAAACATAATTAAAAAATATCATACCCCACCATGATTATGTCCCCCATTTAATAAATTAGAATCCACCAATTTGACAAAACCACATATATTATCTAAAACCACAAATTATATGGGAAAACCATGATTTACCAAATAAGGTGGTTTTCTAAACCCATTTTTTAATGAATAGTACCATTGAGTAAAATTGTGATAACATTTTAAATTATTAATGATATCTTAAAATTTCAAAATGACCTATAAAGCTGAAAATGAGGTAGTTGAGAGAAGTTTGAAAAAGAAGACATTCTTATATAAAAAATAGATTTACAAAAAAGTGACAAGAAACCTTGATTAGAGATTGGGGAGATATAACCAATAGAGTGGTAAATGGATAAGCTATCAAAATAATTAATTGGTCTAATACAAAGGTTAAAAAACTGAAATTCAAACCTAAAAAATTAAACTTGATTGCCCTAATATCAACACATGTAAATAGGAGAAAAACTACATATGAACATACTAATCCATAGAGTACCTCTTTGTAGTTGATGGAGAATAAAACACAATAATAAAGTCATGATTTCAAATATTAACAACAATATAAAAAATAATGTTTTTTACTAGCACCTAGAGATCTGATACTATGTAAGATTTGTCCAAGATTGGATGTCTAAGATCGATGACAAGAAGATTGAACATACAAATTAGTTGAAGCTAGAAATCAAGAAATGAGTATAATATACAATAAATTTAATCATATAATGTATATGTATTACATAAAAAAGGCTCTAAGTTTATAACTCACTAAGCTTATAGCTTTCACAACTCTCAAAGTTGTCACAACTGACACCTTACACATCTCTTAGTTAAGTAGCTCACTACAATCTAGAAGACTCTAGATATCCCATGTCAATAAAGCTTACAAAGGGATTTACATATAGGTGGAAGTTTGGAGAATCCAAAACATACCATGCATGTGGGATAACTTCCTCTAAATGTGGAGAAAATGCAAGGAACCAACATCCCAATATATGTGGGAAAAACTTCCCAAATGTATAAATACAACTAAGCAAGTTAAATTATAGGATAATAAATTTACTACACCAAAAAACCATTATTCTCAATATTTATTTTGAGTGAAAACTTGTAGATACATAAGGTCTCTATGTTATGCATTTACCATATTCACATTATACATGAGTTTTTCCTTTCTCTATTTTTATAAGATTAAACAATCCTATATTTGGTGTGGAACAAATACTTTGCAAAAAACAAAATAGATTTTTATTTATAGGTTGTATGTTTATTTTCATGCGAAGTGGTTTCATTCTCTACACATATAGTAAATAATAGGATGTATTCCCTGTATACTTTCTTGTTCCTAATTTTTATTTCCTCCCTAATATCCTCCTCTATAAACTCCATGATATATACCTATAGAACCCCATCCTTATTGATGTTGTCCATCATATCCCCCCTAATGTATTTTATGGGAAGTTGAAGTCCATCTAAACTATTGTGGTGGTGATGTAGAATTACAAGGCTAATGGTACTAGGGGATGGGGGTGTCCATCCCAACTAATGCTATGGTTATTATGTTGTCCATCTTGCAATACCTTGAGATTGGGACTACAAATATTGTGGATCTGAGTACTATAGATATTGAGGTGTCTGCCCAAGAGTATGTTGTGTATATAACATAATTTCCACATATAAACTTGAAGCTATTTATTTCACAACTATAATTTTCTATGAAAAATTTTTAAAAACATTTTTGGTGATATCTTCCTTCATATATTGAAGTGATTTGTAGCTATTTTCATCATGATTATGCAATTTGAAAAATTACAATACATTTTATGTGGTTTTTTATGTATTGCTACAACAAATGACATTTAGTCTTGGGATCTCCAACTCTATGACAAATCTCATAGAACTATGTACTTTAATTTAGAAAAATCATTTCTATGATGACCATCTTGACTGCACTCCCTACACCATATAGATATTTTGGGTTTATTGCTCTTCTGAAATTTATCCATTCTAGATAGAAAAACATCTATTTTAGTATTTTTTTTGTATTAAAATATAAAATTTACTCATAGTATTCTATCTATTCAACTTGGATTACATCTAATTAAACCTCAACATTATCATGAAATTACATTTTTATGATATAAAATTGGATCCTACTTCATAGACCTATGAACCACACAAATTTATCTATGTATGTGAACTAAAACATTACTCAATTTATGACATCAGATAATCTACAATCATAATCCCAAACCAATTCACTTGATTTATATCAAATTTACTTCAGGTCCTAAATACTTTGGTTTGAGCATTTATGCATCTTGAATTCCCTAATTAGTTTATATATATATATATATATATATATATATATATATATATAATAATCTCACACTTATTTTTTTTATATGATACTTATGAACTATATATAACCTTAGTATTATACACTTAGAAAACTTATACCTTGGTTATTTCTCTCAATTCTAAACCTTTCTTGATTCTACAAGTTTGGCATCTACTCTCTTATACCCTTTGGCCTATCTCTTAGTCTAACCAATCTTATGTGGATGACTCAAACCTTATATCTCTCCTAGAATTATTAAAACCTACTTATCTTATACCTCTACAAGTTTTGAGCCTAAGCTTATTTTACTATTGCCTAGACATTTGCATCCAAAATGGACACCTGCGTTGATGCAAGTGTCATGTTCTAATGTAAGTGTTTGTGCTCTAAAGCCATCTAATTTTTAAATGAAATTTATACTAATGGTTGGACTAAGTGCTATTATGTGAGATATTATATAAATGGATTGATATAAATACATGATCAACCCTCATTCATTCATCACCTACAAAAGATCTAGCATAAACCTAACATTCATAAAAAAATCATCCAAAGAGCCTTCAATTAAGAATCTTTCCTAGTTTGCCCTATTATCATATCATTCATAGGAAAAAACATATATAGGTCTGAAGTACTAAAGGATAAACCCAAGATATATATTTTTTAAGTTACAAGTTAGGTCACTATTGTACTTATTTATCACACATTACATGATTTACATATAAGATAACATGAAGGGTATAAATATATAATTTTGAGGCCCTCTTTGAATTATTGTATTTTTAGGTAGAATTAAATGATAGAGGGGTCTTTTGGGTATCTTGTCACCATGTTCCCACTAACTCAATTTTTCCACAACCAATATGATGATGAAAAATTAGGGTTTTATCATTTAACAAGGAATGACAATCCATGACCTAGATCTGAATGCACTAGATCAAAGGTTATGATAAGCCCATAAGAATCTAGGTGGTCACATTTTATTTCAATAATTATTCCATACTAGACACTTATATTTGATCCATACACTAGCATCGATGTAACTATCCAAGGCTAATGCAAATATACATGATTATAGAGGCACAAAATGTATAATTTAGTTACTATTCTAGAATACTTTTCTAGATTCCTTCCTACCTATTCTAAATTTATATCTATTTGTCATTGTAATATCTAACATCATTGTATTTTCCATTTTTAACATATCTCATCATAATAAATTTAGTATATGTTCTATTTGATTTTTGTAATTAATTGGCCTGTTATAAATCTATTTATCCCCCTTGTTCTTGTTCATTTCTATATTTTTAATCTTATCTACCGATAGAAAGATACACATCTAATTTAGGGTTAAACATTTGATGAACCTAATATTTTAGCTCAAAACCCTAAGTGGTTTAGGGTTTTATATTTTGTATTTTCATTATTATTGTAATTTGTTAAAAATTTTGAATTTTTCATTTTTAAAAGCAATGGAAAATGATAAACTAAAAACTTGATTTAAAATGGAAGATAAAGAAGCATTGATCACTCATATCAATAATAACCAGAGCTTAATGGATGTGTTTTTTATGCTACAAGGGATGAAATAAGTAAACATGATAAAGATAAGGATTCTTCACCTAGTGATGGTGAGATATTATAAGGTACTACAACTAATTCCATACCTATAAATATACCTACATATATTGGAGGAATATATTATTTCTTCTAACCTTTATTTTCTAAAATTACTACTGCCACATCTTGTATAGGAACACCAAATAATTCAAAACAAATAGTAGTTTTAATGCTTATTACTACTCAAACCATGATCACTTCCCATTTGGTGACTACTTAGCTTGATAATCTTAACCCCAATGTGTCTATAGTTTAAACTCTCCTTCAAGTTATAAAGATATTTCAGGACAAAGTTTCAAACACTAAACACAAGGATTTAAAATCTCCTCATGCTATTGATTCCCAAGATGTGTTTCATAAAACTCTTACACTTGAGATATATTTTCACCCTTTGCTAGCTAGTTTTATTACACATAATTTCAAATTTTAAGATGGTAAGGGTGATACTAAGAAACACATTCAATCTTTCTATGTGGCATGCCTTGATTATTCCTCCAATGATAAGCTTTTAACCAAATTATTTCCAATGATCCTCAAGGACTATGATTTGAGGTGGTTCTATGATTTACCTCTTAAATATATGAAATCATTCAAAGTTATTATAGATCAATCTTTGGAAAACTTATCTAATAATATTATCAGAAAGGTTTCCTATGCCCAAATTGAAAAAATCAAACAAGGAACCAATGAACCTATCAATCAATATATCTTTAGGTATAAGACAATTTTTGTTAAAATGACCAATATTATGGTAGATAAATAACTTTAAGAAATTTTCAAACAAATTTTTCTTGCTCCTTTACATTTGTCCATCATTAAAAAAAAAATCCTTTGATGACTTGTGCTAGGGTTTTTGGGACCATGAAATGAAATTTATCTCATTGAAAAAACTTAAGTATGTAGCAAACACACTGACTAAATCCATATCCAATATCGAGTTTACAATCAAATAGAGTTATAAGGTAAAACCTATTGAGCCTAAAAAGGAAAATACCACCAATATTAATAGATTTTCATAGTATCATAATTGGATTATCTTATCTAATGCACTAAGAAGACAATTTACACACTTACCTAAGTACCTTACTTCATTACTCTTGTAGCTAATAGAGTTCCATCTTATATCTCTCCTCATCCTATAGAGGTTGATATGACTTAGCCTCTACCCAAAGGATATGATGTGAATGATTATTGTGATTATCCATAAAGACTTGGGAATTCCATAAATAGAAGTTTTACCTTGAAGTATAATATCCAAGACTTTATTGATGATCGAAGGATTACATTTGATGATCCTCTAAAGGAATCAGGGTCATAACCTTGTGATCACCAAAAATAAATTATATTTATCAACCTTTTTCAAGACCATTTTAATGAGAATGATAAATGAAAATGGTATATAATGCACATCCTCCTCAATCAAAATATAAACACCCACTTAATGGGATTATAGGTATTTATACATGACATAAAACTTCTATGATTAAAAGACCTATTATTTTTTATGACAATGAGATTATGGATGATGAATTTGATCTTTATTCATTATTCATTCAATCATACCTTGATCACAAACCTCTTTGAAATGTTGTGATTGATAATGGTGAAAGTGATCATGTTTGAACCATGACATTACTTATGCACTTGGGTTATACTCATCATGATTTACACCCTTCTACCAAATCAATTAGATCATTCAATAAGATCTCATAATAGGTTCTTGATTAGATTGATATACCTTTACAAGAAGGTCCTACACATGTGGTTACTACCTTTTTAATTATAACTTATATAAGTGTCTTTGATATGTTATTAGGATGGTCTTGGATACATACTCTTTGAGTAGTAACTTATATGGTGCATGGGTGTGTTAAATAGATTCATGGTAATCAGGTAGTTATAGTTTCTAGAGTTCTATATGATCATCCTCTTGAAAAATAAAAATTTATACCAGGTAGTTAATTATCAATCTTACTAAGGCTAATACACTACAAAAGGTAAGAAATAGGTAATCCCATTTAATAGGTAGCCAATACATGAGAGACCATTAAATCAGAGACCCATAGTGGATTCCATGGGAATCTTCATCTTATACACACACATTTAGATATTTATCCACCTACACATGTTCCTATTAATTTTATTTTTAAAAAAACCACATAACACTAAATGATGGGTTCCATGAACCCATACACCTATTATTCATATTATTTATTCATGACTATAGAGTCTTGTTTTACATACACAGAGCATCCCAAATACTACATATCATGACCTTAGTTTTTTGTGCTATGATTTATTTATATGGCACTATTGTTTGCACATTTTATTTTTGTTTAGCATGATACTTATCCATTTTAGTTTCTATTAAACTAGCAATTAGATCTTATTGAGACTCTATTTTGAGATATTATGATGTGTACTGGACATGTTTATGTTACATGGATGATTAAATTTAGTTCATTATATAATTGATTGATTAAATTTAAATTAGAATTACTTTTCATATTTGATATTGGTTTTTCCATTCAGATATTATTTATGTATCATTTTGATGGTTGCAGGAACAAGAAAAAATGAGATAGGTTGGATCTAGTATTCATTAGTAGAGGTTAGAAAATAGGTAACAATGAGATATTGATATTTTGAGATGAGAGATTAAGAGTATTATTTTTTGGTCCTTAACTATTTTTCCACTTATCTATTTGGCTATTTAGCAAAATTGTTCTATGTTTTATCTTTAACTGTGATTATTTATTTTGGGTTTAACTTTATGTCATTATGGTAAGAAAGTGTTATTTTATTGCTTGGAGGTCGAGGAAGACCAATATTAAACATGTATTTATATTATATGATATTATAATGTTGGTAAACCATTTTTGTGATTAGGAATTTGTCTTGTTTGAGGAGGACCATGACTAGGTCATAGGGTCTTCATTAGTTATTTAATTTGTTTTTACTCATAGAATGTTGAAATTTAGGGTTTGACTCTTTTGGGATTTAGGTCATGAAGACCCAAATCCTAAAGTAATACCAATTAAGTAGCTTTGAATCAATTTTATTTTTGTTCATTTTTGGTATGGTAGGCTCATTCGATTAAACCTTGGCTGAACACTACCAAATTTTTAGTGAATGCCATTAAAGGTCTAGTGGGACTAGTTTGAGCTATTAGGCTCAGTTTTTAAATTGCATTTGGGTGAGAATGCTGGTTATTATTTAGACCAAATTCTCAAATATTCATGATATTAATGAAAGACCAATGTTGGATTTGATGACAGTAAGTATAATTTGAAATGGATAGGCGCAAAGAGAAGAGAAGTTTTTATTTTCTTAGGGACCATGATTTTTTTTCATTTTTGTTGTGATTGATGAATAAGTGGTTTTGATTTTTATTTTATGATAAGTAAATAATAATATTTGTTCTATGTTATTTATGGGAATGAAGTATAAATATAAAAATAATGAACCATTATAGGTTCATAGTGAAGTATGTAGACTTCACGATTAACCCATAGTGTTATAGCCAATTCACAGTCAAATATACTCTTTTGGTAACATTTTAGGTTTTTTCCTTTGGCTAAATGTAAAGTGTTGGTACTCATCTTGTTTAATTTTTCTCACTATTTCTTATCATTGTGTTTTATGGTTGAGTGAACTATTACACTGAGTTGGTTAAGTCAGGCTTATTTGATTCGATTATGTTGTTACCATTATTTTAAAAGAATGGATTTTTGGTTATTTAATTTACCATTTGATATTTTTCTATGTTTTGAGTTATGGTTTCTTATTGTGGATGTAGTGATTTTTTATAGGATGTTATTTTTTGACATTCCTTATATGAGGCTATATGCTAGTTGTAGGTGTTAATTTTGTATGGTGTTAGGGTTTTGTAAAATCTATGTTGATTCAATGGATTTTTGGAGCATAGGGTTTCATTTGAATTTTAAACTGAGTTATTTATTCTATAATAATTTTATTGCATTTTTATGAGGGATATTACACAAAATCTGAGTTGGGTTCTTTTTCTTTTTTTGTACACTTATCTTTGACTCTGTTTAGTGTCATGACTCTTTTTAGTGTCAAATTGATTTGAGACTATTTGATGTCTACTTATTGAAGATACATCTTGAGAATATAAATAATTATGAATATCCTTAGTTCTATTTGATCATTTAAATACTTTCATAGTATATACTATTATATACCTAGGAAGAGATAGATTAGTAGTATAACTAATAGAATAGTGAATATGTAGTTTAAAACCACATGCATAATAATAAGGAGTTAGGTAGATTAAGATAGTATAAATTAATGAGAAAAAGACATTATAAGGCATCCAAGAAGTTATTTGCAATAGATCATTGATATTAAGTAGGTAGCCCCCTCAAAGTGGCAAGTGATCTAGAGATATTCCTTCCATAAAAGGAATTATATGTAATCAGTATATTATAGTCAATATATGAGTCATTCAGTATTTTTAAATTATATGAGAGTGAGGTTCCTAAGAGTTTGAAACTTGTTTGAACCTATTTAAGGTCTAAGAACATGTAAAAAAAAGTGAGTGTGTTTTTAATTTTTAAATTTGTCTTTTATTTATCATGGACATTTATAATTTATGTAGAGAATTGAGTACACTTCATCAAATTGGCACGGTTAGAGAATATCAAGCAACATTTGAACACATTACTAATCAAACTGTAAGTTTATCTAATGAATTCCATCAACATATTTTTAGATGCCTTACAATGGATTTTTACCATTTATTTATACTATCCTAGTCTACCCAACTCATTATTATGCATGTGGTATTAAACTACTTATTCACTATTCTATTATTTATACTACTAATCTATCCCTTCCTAGGTATATTAAATATACTTATATATTTATGTATGTACATAAATTCATAAATATATATTTATATGTGTGTGTGTGTGTATGTATGTATGTATATATATGTATCTATACATACATATATGTATGTATGTGTTTTTGTGTGTGTATATTTATGTCTGTGTGTATGTATATGGATAGGTATATTTATATGTATATATGTATATAAAGAGACATACATATATCCATACAAATATCATGTTTGAAGTCAATGGATATAAAAATCATTATTGATCCATTGAATTCAAATGGATCCATTCACATGTTGAAAAATATTGCTAAAGCTAATCACAAGTACTTTTATTTCATGTACTTATATTAAAAATAAAATAAAATTTCATTATTTTATGATCTTGATTTTGAAAGCTCATAATATCCATTATTGATTACCCATCTACACTACCTTGTTGTTAAACTCCACATAAAAATTATGGATGGGATGGTCTAGGGCCACTAATGGGGGGATCATTTGGTAGGATGGGTGGGCCTTTGAATGTTTCTATTCAAGATTTGTTTTGAGTGCTTAGATTCTTATTTCATTTACAATTCTACTATGTTGACATTTATTGAAAGGTGTAGTCATATAAAATATCCAACTTGGTAGTTTGAGTGTGGCTTGTGAGACCCCATTCATAGGTCCTTCTTGTATGCTCTTATGACCCTTATAGACACCTTTTTGCTTATTACGAATCACCTAGAATATTTTGAACCTTGATTACACCTCAGCTAGGCATAATTCCCTATGCTAATATTATTCCCCTAACTCTTGAGCTTGTAAGATAGGAGCACCAAACTTGGACTATAGTGTCAGGCACTAAAGTGTCTCATTTTTTGTGCTCTGATCCTTTTGTACTTTGAGCCTTAATGGTCATTTTCATCTGGTCCTAATATTTAATTAGGTTGGCTTAGGATGAATACATATAACCCATGACCAATTATTCCCTATAAAATCCCACTCAAATTTTATTTACAAGGGAGGTGACCAAACTTACAAAACAAGTAAGAATACAAAAAAATCACTAAGGCAAACTTCTCTATTCTCTACATACAATCACCCACCATAGCTAAAAACATATTAAAATCCTCATACTAGTCCCTAACCACTTCAAACACTATCAAATTAATATTTTGCATTTGCATCACACTATTTCACAAAGCACACTAGGTGGGAGAACTACATATGGCTTGATCCCTCTTCAAAGTATTGGTATGTAGGCAGTGTGCCTACACAAGGGGTATGGATTACATGTTTAGTAAATCTTACATACTAACCCCCCTCTTTCTCAAGTGATTTAAATACCATTTTATCAAGCATAATGGAGGGTTAGGGTTTTGAGATAAAATTATCTCTATAATAAGTTACGTCAATAACCAGTGCTCAATTTTTCATAGGTAGGCTCATCCAAGCATAACACAACTACCTAAAATGTTTCAAGTCTAAATGATTATTTTGTAAAATAGCGGCATAAATAGATAATAATATCAAACACCAAAACATCCATTTTTTAGTGCTCCTATATTTTCACTGAATGAAGGCTAGATTCAAGTTTATGACACCTTCCCAATCTTTCATATCCATTTTTAGTCTTTGTATCAGCTGTCTCAGTCTATTTCTAGCTAAGTTATATTTCTTCCTATTTATTGCTATTTTTAGAAATGTGAAAAAGATAAACAATTTTAGATATCAAGATTGTAATTATTGATATATTATGTACTAATTTATTAATCAAAACCTTAACTAAAATAAGAATAAAAATACATTATTCCAAAAAATGTTAAATCATTTGGTGAACCTGACTTACTTCGTTTGTGGACAAAAACCCTATGGAAAATTCTTTGCTAATTTAGTAGTATTTTTCTAATTTTTCCTACAGATATAAATCAAAATTTCACATTTAAATTTTAAAATTTACCATAGTAATTTTAAAAATTATTTCTTTCAAACCCTAGCTATCTATACTAGGTCTCAGTATTTTCAAACCCTAGCCTAGGGTTTTAAAATTAAAATTTTGATTTTTACAAATTGATCTAAATATTCCAATTTTATTAATCATGATTTACTTGTGCAAAGTTTTATAGTTTCTCTTATGTGCTTGTTTCCTTTTATTTGGCATGAATTCAACAATGACATAAATACATATGTACATGTTAGTTTAAGACCAATTCAAATATATGTCATATTTCATTAATTATTTAATATGTTATCTCTCTATTATGTGTAATTAAATTAATAATAAAATCCTTATATACTTAGAGTATCCATCACATAAGATAACAACCACATGTCAAGTTTTAATGTCATATCTTATGCACATGAAAAATTTTCCTTCTCCTCTCCCTCAAGAGGGTGATATCTACTTTCCCTCTAATCAAGTCCATGCTATCACCTCTACAAAAGGTGAGATAGACTATACTATTATTCATAGTTTATACATTCAACCTATAGCTTCTTCAAACCCTCTTCAACATATGTGCTTACATGTTCAATCGAAATCAGCTAGAGTTTGCACTTGTGAGGCTTTAAGGGATCAAATCACTAGTATGAGAAAGTTAATTTTAGATTTACAAATGCAAAATCAGATTTTACATGAAAATATCACAACATTGGAAAATTAGAATATAATATAAAAGCCTCAAAGGAACCCTAGTGTCAATCATGCATATGTACCTTCACCTAATCAATTGGTTTCAAGCCATGTTACATATCAAAATAATAAATCACAATAAAGTAAATCTATAAATAATGATTCAAAAAGAATTCAAATATCAAATAAGATTTCAAGTGAGGTACTAATGGAAATGATTAACTCTAAGTTGATTAAACTACCTCATCTTCATCCAATGAGAAGATTCAGATATTATTGTGTATATCAACAAATGCATGGGCATCACATAGATTCATGTTTGGCATTGAAAAAACATGTACTACAAATAATTTATAATGAGGACCTTATATAAATTAAATCTATCAAGCAATCCATAGTGACATAGGAACACATTCATAAAGGGTCAAATTCAAAAATAGTACAAAAGTGGTTACCAAAGCATAACTCAAAATAATAAAATGATCAAAAATCAAAATTAGAGAAAGAAATAGTAACATAGACATAGGTAAAACATGAAAATATGCAAATCTACCTCTCCAAAATGAGGCTCAACTTTCAAATCAATATGGGTTTGGTCAAAAATATCTAAAATAGTTTGATTATCAAGGTTAATGGTTGGGCAAGCATGCTCAAGGAATCACTACTCCTATTTTAAAAGTTGATAATGTTTGTCACCAAAATTTGGGATTTATTGAACATCCTAAGGAAAATCATTCATAGACACAATCAAAATATCTAGATACAACAAAAGTCAACACTAGCATTCCATTGGTTCAAAATCAAGATGATAATGATGAGTGGAACAATACAGGTTATTATGATTTCCAAGATATTGAAAACAAATCTAAATATTTAGAGCCATATTCACATCCATTCCTTTATGCTTCATAATCACACACAATTCCTTTTTTTGGTATAGGACATCATGATAAGGAGTCTCTTCTGAGACTCATTGGCTACTATTATTTTTCTCAGCGTACTTGTACATAGTTTCTTATCACTTTCCTATACATATTTTCCTTATGTTTATTTGTACATATCAATATTTAAAAATACCAAAAATAATACAATAATTCAAAATACCAAAAATAATATAACATGTCAAAATACGAAAACATTCAAATATTTTAAAACATCAAAAACTTTTCAACTATATGCATTATCCATGGTTTACATTTCTAATACCATGTTAGAATTACATTTTGCTATTATATGCTATTGTTTGTCAATTTATCTACATTACCATGATTCATTTGATCTTCTTTGAATGTGTGCATTGACACCTAGATTCTTTATTTCTTCACTCTACCCACTGAGGGGGCATCCTACTTCTACATTCAAGACATACATTGACATATTTACCCAACAGGGGCATCTTCTACATGACTACACCATCTAGGTTATGCCATTCCTACACCACACACTCTATTTATCATGTTTATGTACATTACTTACTATCTTACATAGATTATTTTATCAACAATCACTAATATATAGCACTTGTTTATTTCTTAGCATCTACCTAGTCTTGTACTACATGTTTTGCATACTTTCACTTATTACTTTGATCAACTAGATGTTATAGTATTTATAGCATTTACATGCCTTTGTTTCTTCATTTGGGTAGATAGATGTGACTTCATTTCTCAGTTCCTATTTTGTTACTTGTGTGTGCATTAGGACATTTGTAAATGTTATTTTATTATACTCTTTTAAGTGCTTGTGGTCCTCATGTCAATATTGCTTTTTGTAATTGTATGTGTATGTGGGAATTTGAACATGACTTGAATGATTTATTTTAAAATTTGAGTGTCATGTGCCCATGTCCCTTGTTTTCTTGGCCCCTTGGCCTCTTTTATATGATTCTTACTACTTGCTTTGTGTGTTTTTTTATTCTCAATTGTTTGTAATTCCATGATCCACATCATGCATTCTTTTACCTTCTTAGATGCCATGATGGACATAATTATCCATCCCTCCTTAACAACTAACCAAATTTCTAGTTTCAATTAAGTATACTACACATGCTATTACATTATTACATCTATCTAGGCATACCCCTATTGATCTAACAATCTCTAATACAAGTTATGCTATATCTTGAGACATCTTTTCAATCATCGTTGCTATATCATGTATTTCACAACATAACACACTTACAAGGCTATTTATTTTGAGGTCAGTCATTTTAGGGTCTTCATTCCTACCCTCAGAAGAGGGGGCAATACATAAAGGTTTTGTCATAGAGATCAGAGCCTTCTACCGGTAAAAAAAATCAATTTTAGAATACTTAGAATAGTAATCAGAGTTTAAAACATGTAGAATGGAATATAAAAATAGTGATGATTATAGAGTAGTCATCAAAAATAGTAAAGGATAAGAGCATCAAAATTAGACAATAATACCTAACACCAAAGTGTCCACTTTTTAGTGTTCCTATCCAAACAGCCAACAACCTAGAATTTTTAGAAATAGATAGAAAGATAAGGTCAATTATAGTTTTGTTAGCTATAGTTCAATTTATATTGGGTAATTTAAGTATATTTTTACCCAGATTATCTAGATATAGGGGGAATCATGCATGAAATGATAAATCTCACTTCGGTACAACTTCTAAATCAGAATCCATGTTCAAGATACTAGTGATTAAGAGTAATGTGTGCAACACATTTTCCTTCTTTTTATTTCTAGTTCATTATATTACCTAGGTATTTTTAGTAGTTGCATGCCTTATTCCATTTTAGGTGGTTGGCATCATTTTAAAGTGGCTTTTATATAAGCCTAGTTCTTAGTTTGAGAGTTGCTTTAATACAAGCATAATCTCTACCTTTCAAAGTGGCCAAGATTAACCTAGTTCTTAGTACACATTCAGATATCCACACCATGTTTTTAGATTATATATAATTCATGGGCTTCAAGATTCATCTCATATGACACACATTCATATTAGTATCAGTTCATAGTTCACACTTAGTGGGAAATGATGGAGTCAAAGGACTAGCTAGCCTTTGTATACTTAAGCCACCTACTCAAAAGGATTGGACACATAGTCCTAACATTGATTAACACATGAATGATCACATAGATTTAATTACTGGGTGATGATGGAGCCAAAGGGACAACCTTTGTTTTCTTGAGCCACCCTTGGGGAATTGATCACTCAACTCCATTCATGATATTATTTTTGGTATAGTGCATACCCAACATCACTCAATATCACAATAGGTTTTGTATTGGTTCACATACTCGATGAGGTGTATTCATTCCTTTCTCTTCCTCTTTCTTTTACCCATCCTTTATATGTTCTTATTTTAGACATAGCATGTCTAATAAGAACTAATCTAATCCTTATTTTCTCTTGGAAATTTATGCTTCATGCTATGCTCTCTCTATAAACACTCAACATCACACATCTTCATGGGTTTCACCCTTGTAGGTAAGTTTAGGTATGTTTTTTATTTTTCCTTTATCTTAGTATTCCACTTTTCTTCATCACTAGAATAAAGCGGGGGGGGGGAATGTAGTCATATAAAATGTCCAAATTGGTAGTATGAGTGGGGCTTGTGAGACCCCATCCATAGGTCCTTATTGTATACTCTTGTGACCCTTCTAGACACATTTTTCCTCATTACTAGTCATCCATAACCTTTTAAACCCTAATTTCACCTCAACAAAAATAGTGTTTTCTATGCCAACCTTATTCTCCCATGTCTCAAGCTATAGGACAAGAGAATTAAACTTGGACTATAACATCAGGCACCAATGTGTCTTATTTTTGGTGCTCCTATCCTTTGGTAATTTGAGCCCCAATGGTCATTTTCATCCAGTCATTATCTTTAATTAGGTTAGCTTAGTGCAAATACATTTCACCCATGACCAATTATTCCTTATAAAATACCACTCAAAGTTCATTTATAAGGGATGTGATCAAACATACAAAGCAAGCAAGAATACAAATAAAGCACTAATGCAAACTTCCATATTCTTTGCATATAGTCACCCAACACAACTTAAATCATATTAAAATACTCATACCAGTCCCTAGCCACCTCAAACACTATCAAATTGTCATTTTGCATCTACATCACACTATTTCACAAAGCACACTAGGTGCAAAAATTACATATAACTTGATCCCTCTTCAGAGTATTGGTATGTAGGTAGCATTCCCACACAAGGGGTGTGGATTTCACATTTAGTACATCTTACACATTAACCCCCCTCTTTCTCAAGTGATTCAAATACTATTTTATCAAGCATAATAAAGGGTAGGGTTTTGAGACAAAATGAGATCTATAATGAGTTACGCTGATAACTAGTGCTCAATTTTTCATAGGCAAGCTCACCTAGGCACAATGCAACTATCCAAAAAGTTTTAGGACTCTATGATCAGTTTGGATAATAGTGATAGGAATAGATAATAATTTTAACACCAAAGCATCCACTTTTTGACACTTTTATAATTTTTCCAAATGAAGGCCAAATTTAGGTTTACGATACCTTCCCAATCTTGTATAGCCATTTTCAACCTTTGTATCATCCATCACAATCTATTTCCATCTAATTTATATTTATTCCTATTTATTTCTATTTTTAAAAAAGTGAAAAAGATAAACAGTTACACAGATTAGGACTATAATTATTGCTATCTTTTGTACTGATTTATTAATCTAGACCCTTAACTAAAATAAGAATAAAACTCCATTATCGTCAAAAAATTAAATAAAAAGGTATTATTTAAATCAATATTTTTCAACATGTGAATGGATCCATTTAAATTCAATGGATCAACAATGATTTTTATATCGTTGACTTCAAACATGATATTTCTATGCATATATGCATATGTATACACATACACATATACATACATATGTATGTATGTATCTGTTTATGTGTGTGTTTACACACACACACACACACACATATATATATATACATATATATGTATATATATATGTGTGTGTGTGTGTGTGTGTGTGTGTGTGTATATATATGTATATGTATATGTATATGTATATATATATATGTATGTATGTATGTATGTATGTATGTATGTGTGTGTGTGTGTGTATACATATACATATATATATGTATATATATATATACATACATACATACATATATACATATATATATATGTATGTATGTATATATATACATATATGTATATATATATATATACATATATATATATATATATATATATATATATATATATGTATATGTATACACACACACACACACACACACACACACACACACACACACACACACACACACACACACACACACACACACACACACACACACATATACATACATGTGTGTGTGTGTGTGTGTGTGTGTGTGTGTGTGTGTGTGTGTGTGTGTGTGTGTGTGTGTGTGTGTGTGTGTGTGTGTGTGTGTGTGTACATATATGCATACAAATATGATGTTTGAAGTCAACAGATATAAAAATCATTATGGATCTGTTGAATTCAAATGGATCCATTCACATGTTGAAAAATATTGCTAAAGATAATCATAAGTACTTTTATTTCATGCACTTATATAAAAAACAAAATTAATTTTCATTATTTTATGCTCTTGATTTTGAAAGATCAGAATCTTCATTATTTATTACCCTTTTATATTACCTTATTGTTGAACTCCACATAAAAATTATGGATGGGATAGTCTAGGGCCACCAATGGAGGGCTCATTGGGTAGGATAACTAGGCCTTTGAATGTTTCTCTTCAGAATTTGTTTCAAGTGCTTAGATTCTTTTTTCATTTGGATTTCTATTATGTTGACATTTATTGAAAGGCATGATTTAAAGCAGTGTCTTATTGTAATCTAGAAAATACAATTCACTGTTATAATCTAGTTTTTTAAGTGGAATGAACATGTTATTAAATTTTTCAAACAATAAGTTATTATATTAATAGATATAAAGTACATGTAATATTCTTTTAGTGTTATTGTAAAAGGTGGTCATGCTTTCTTATTTACTTCCAAGTACAAATTTATTTGAATGATATTTGGTAAGTGATGTGACATTTGGGTTATGAACATTGAAGTTGTTATTCAATAATATTTGCATGTTATAATTAGAAAGTGGATAGGTTACCTTAAATTGGTGATAATAATCACTTCTTTGAGTTTTGAAGGATAATAGATTTGGTATTATAGTGTTATTAAGAGTCTTAGTTAAATCAATTTGCTTAAGTTGATTACTGAGGATTCCTATTTATTTTATTATATCCTTCAATAGATGAAAATCTAATCCATTTGATTTATAAGGTACTTTGGATTATTATCATATTTTTATTGACTCAGAGAGTTGTGGTTATAAAAATTTAACTTATATAAATAATATACATGTTGATCTCTTTACATCAGTATTATAGTTCATGATGAAATGAAATGAAGTTATGTTTTACATTATAGTATTTTAATCTTTTAAGATTGTTTCAAGTTGTAAATTGGTACAACCATGATGTGAATAATACATGTTCATCAGTTTCTAAATTTATTTAAATTCAATTGAATTAAGTTAAAACTCATTTGGACTATGCATGAGAGTTTAAAGAAAAGTTTGTATAACCATTATATATATCATGCTGAAGAATAAAATAGAATGTGTATGTTAGATGTAAAAAGTTTTTATTAATAATATTATATTACTATATTTTATCTTATTGGATGATTTATTTACATATGAGGACATATAGGTCTTAAAGTCAATATTTGAGGTCATTCTTGATATTGAATTTATAAGACAAATATTCATATTTATTTTTATGTTTGATTATTATAATAAGTTAATTGACATTTAAAAGTCCCAAATGACTGATAAGGAAATTGATAAGGTGTTCATAATTTGAATTCTCTAGTAAATAAACAAGAGTTTTGTGACTAGTATTTCATTATTTAAAAAGGCAGGTTAATTGAATGAGATAAAAATAGTATGATTGATGTTTAGTGTTAAAAGGTCGAGGAAATGAAAGTCTTCATGAAATTTATTAAGTTGTCATTATGCAAAACATAATCATGTTTTTTGAAACATAAATTGTTTGTTAAGTCTTAAAATAATGCTTGATTATCATTCATTATTTATCTCAATGATGTGCATTTAGACCATATGACTAGCATATTTTACATATATCAAGATATTACTATATGGTATTATGATATGGTCAAGTTAATGCATTTAATTAAATTTTTTTTAATTCTAATTAGTTTTTTTTATGTACAAATTGGAGGTGATTCCATTTGACATAATAGCCACATATGTGGTAATGTTCATCAATAAGAATAATCAATAATGCACATTAATTTAATTTCAATTAGATTGTCAAATATATTGAATGGTTTTAATATAAAATCCATGAGGGAAATGATTCTAGATCAATTTATGATGACATAAGCAGGTAGCCTCAATTTATGGTAATAGACTTCTATACAACATTTTGATTTGAAAGTGTTTAAAAAATAAATTGCATTTTATTTCTAATAGAAATAAACATGAAACTTAAGTCTTGTTATTCACATAATTATGTAAATCATTGAATGTGTAAGATTAGTAAGATGATTCTTTTATTGTGAATTTAACTCTTTCTACATTATCTTAGTGTGATATTTCTTGATGTTTGACTAGTAATCTCAGGTTAGAGTTCAATTTCTCTATACAGTCAAGGTGTAGATTATTTTATGTCAAGTACAAGTATTTAGTTAAGGCTAAAAATTGGTATTAGTCTTTTTAGGAAGGCCATAGGATAAGTATACATATTTGAGAGTATGATTTTATGTTAAGTACACTAATACACCCCAATATTCATATCGATTGGTTAAAGTAACTTCTTAATAATGTCCTTTAGGAAATTTTGACCTTAGTCAAATACCTATGTTTGGTCTAACATAGTTATGGACTTGATCACTCTCCTATGAATTAACTTCCTTTGATTAGGTTTAGAATCATCTTTCATAACTTAGAGTTATTTTTAAAAAAAATGGGTTATTACATTTTGGTATCATAACCTATGTTTATGTGCCCTAAGGAACTTTTGGAAAGAAGTTTAGTAATTTCACCTACCTAATTTATTGTTGTATTTCACTTCAAGACGGTAACAATAATGTTTAGTGGTTTATATGATGACAATAACCTAGGGAATGACAATCTAACTAGAGGTACAAAAATATCAAGGGGAAGAGATAAAGGTCATGGAAACCAAAACTTTAACTTGGATAGAAATGAACCTCCTACTAACAATGTTGATAGAAATATAGGTGAACCTTTTGTTAATGATCCTAGAGGAAAACTAACTTATAATCAATAATAAGTCCTCAATGGGATCTTAATTACTCTGAATTCTTTGGAAATTAAGTTAGAATCCCAAGAATGCATGATGAACAATATTGAGGGTGATCCATATGATTAATTACCATGAATAGATGACAGGAAATTTGGAGAGCAATTAATGCAAGAGATGCATTTTATCAATGTGTTAGTAATCTAGGTTACACCTTGATTGAAAGGAAGAAGTGTTCAAGTCCTACTTTCAAACCTCGATTAACATGGGAATGGTCTAAGGCCATGCATTGCTTATAACCAAACTAGAACTCCAAGATTTTTATGAGGCTAGTTCCTTAAATTCTATAATTTAGACCTTTACTTCTAAATATAAGACTAGTGGGGTGAAAAGGGTCAAAAAAATTGTATAAAATAAAACCTATTCTAAGTTGTGGTGTACCAAGAAATTATCAGATCCACTCTTAAGATTAGACCCCTTTGCACACTAATAAACTATGAAAGAAATTAATGCAATGTTTACGATGTTTCTATGTAATATTATTTCATATAGAGGTCTGTTTGATACACTCAAACTAGGGAGTAATGAAAATAAGGTCTATTTAAAGACACTTAAGTTCGACTGTCCACTATATCTTTGAGAGATTAATGGAGAGACACATTATACAACCTACAAAGAAAGCTTCTATCATTTAGGTTGAGCTTCGACATAAAAAATGAAGATAAAATTCATAGTTGCATATTAAACAAACATATAACACTAAATACAAAAAGCAAATTATTGAAAAATACTCTATTCACTACTCCAAGAGGTGTTGAATATAATTCTAGTAGAGTCTAGTCATACTAGCCTGAGGGATGTAAAATAATATCTCAAAGGCTATATTTATATCTAAAGGGAAGAAAGAGGGGAAGTTTTGTCACTTAAAAGGGAAGTGAGTGAATTCAAAACCATTTTAAAAGCTATTACAATTGACTCCATGAATCAAGATCACTCAAACCTTCTTGATTGATCTAGGACACTCTAATCTATTACATCATTATAATATATTCTCTATGAAGCTCCATGGTAGATGGTACAATAGAATCAAGTCATTTTTAATTTGTCCTAATGTGAAAATACTCATGGCTAGTTTGTTGATGCACGTCATAGTGGAGAGAGGAGTCACTTTCATGTAACTAGCTTTGGTGATGGTAGTTGAAGCCTACATGTCTGCCTTTGTAGCTTCCAAATACCACCATATAATCCCAAAAAATATATTCATGGCTCAAAATAAATCATGATCAAGCTCAAATCCACTCATTCTTACCTTGGTCGAGAACCACCCCTTCGACATTCATCTAAGCCACTTGGGCTCTTATTTATTCTCATTGGTCATTGATAACTAGCTCACATCCTTGATTCTTTGACTCATGCTCACACTATAAAATATACCTAAGGTAAATGAATGTGATCCATTTATTCTCCTCTTGAACTCATGTGCTTATGTCACTTATCCATTGTACCTTTGCTCTTGAGATTTTCTAACTTCTTTGACCTAATTACATGTCATTATTCTAGAATCTATGATTGAATGCATACTATTGATCTAATATGGGCCCATTATAAAGTATTTACCCACTCATCATTAGATCTAGATACTCAATCAAATGACAACCATTGATCTATTGGGACCCACCATTTCCAATCCAATGGCTAGTCATGAGCCTAAAATTGATGTCCTCACTCCCATCAAATGGTGTTCATGTGACCATCATTAGCAGTCATAAAACTATCAAATTTAAGCATACTAGGATTTGTATCTATCTATGTTCAAATTTGGCATTCCATTGATCATCATTTATCATCTTGTAGAATGAAAATTATGTCCCATAGACCATCAAATTTAAACATAAATAAATTATTACTCGAGCTCTAACTTGATATTAGCATAAACATCTTTGGATTTTCAAATCCAAATGGATAGTTGTAAGGGCCCAAAATTTATGTTTGTGTGGTTGTATTGAGATATTTGAATTTTAATAGTCATTTTAATGCCTAAAATTGACACTTGTGGGGTAATCTTGGAATTTTTGAGCTCAAACAGATATTTCATGAGCCTGAAATTGATGTTTGTGCACCTATCTAGATCACAATTTTTGTGGTCTTTTCTTTCAAACATTTTAAACTAAACCACTTCCTCCAAAGTAAATAGCTTGTCACATATTTTCCTTGAGTGATTATTTTGGGAAAAATGTTTGAAATAGTTCATGTCTTTGGGATATCTAACTCAGACAAAAAATACAAAGGAACTATGCCTTAGGGAAAAGTGTTCTAGACATTTAGCTTCAAAAGTGCCCTTTAGGGAAATTTTTTCTAATAAAATATCTGAAACAATTCCTGACACTTAAACAAAAATATTGAAAAAAAACTCCTAAAATAATTCTTCTTAAAGGAATTCTAACCTTGGTCAAATGAAGCAGGATAAAACTCCTAAAAGAATTGAGCCTTGTAATTTTGTTTTGGGCTTTGTGTGTAACACTTATACCAAAATAAAATATGAATACTAACACTTGGCCCAAAATTTGAAGATGTGTAAACTTAGGCTTCTTTTGGACCTACCCCTGTACTTATTTATCACCATGAAAACCTATTTGGATCCCTTTACCTATAAAGTTGAGCCTAAATTCAATTCACCTGATCCACTTCAATAATTGGGACCCTGATCCTCTATTCAAACAAGGTAGAATCTAGTATGTGGGCCAAAATGGACAACAATTTTGGTAACTCAGTTGGCTTGACTAGCCAGCTGGTCATGGAACCCAAACCTTAATCAAGTTTTCTCTAATGAAAATCTATTTAAAATTAGAATCTTCTTAACTTATAGAAACACTTTTTGGATTAATGTGGAAGGAAAACAAAAACAAAGCAATGAAAGACAAAACAACAACCTAAACTACAAAAAAAAAACTAAACCAGTAATGTGTAAAAGAATTTAGAGGAAAAGAATAGAGCTATTTACTAATGTACATGGGGGAAAGATACAATACTAGTAGTAGAACTTGAGATACATCCCATTGATAAGGATTGGAAGTCTCTCACTATTTAATTTGATAAGATCAAATATATTACTCTCTTTGTAGCTTGTGATAACATAGGGTCCACTCTAAAGGCTATCAAAATTAGAGTGTTTTCATTGTTTTTCATGGCCTCATATCATTTGAGGACTATGTCACCTTTCTAAAATACCTTTGATGGAGATATTTTATCAAAGGTCATCTTTACATATTATTGGTTAGACCACATGACATGCATGACATCATCTCTTATTTCCTCTAGCTCTCTTAGTTCATTCATTCTGACCTCTATTGCATCACTTTCTAGAAGCTCTATTTGGTGTGAAAGATCCAAAGATTTAAGCTCCAATGAGATTGATAAACTTTCTTCTCTTCTATAGACTAAGAGATAAAATTAGTTACCAATAGCCTTCTTGGGGGTGACTCTATTAGCCTATAGGGCATCTTCATTTCTATGTGTCAAGATCTCTTATTACCTTCCATTGTTCTCTTATTGATCTAAATTAGGTTTTTATTAGTAGACTTAGCTATTCCATTACCCTACAGATAATAATTAGATGAAGATGTCAAATAGATTCCCTACTCAAGATCCTACTCACATACTTTTGTGATTCTAAATTCCAAATCATTATTTGATATTATGGTGGATGGTACTCCAAAATCAGTGACTAGGCCCTCGTAAAACTCAAAAATAGAGTTCTCATTTACTTCTTTCAAGGGAACCACTTCCACCCATCTGGTGAAGTAGTATGTGGCTATAAAGACCCACTTATAGCTAACAATGGATGGAGGGTTAATCATGCTAATGAAGTCTAAACCCCATTGAATGCAAGGTTATTTAACTTGAATAGGCTTCAGTACCATAGTAACTAGTTTCTATTTCCATTTAAACATGACACATTTTGAATAATTCCTCACCCATACATGTGCATCTATGAACAAATTGGGACAAAAGTAACCATCTCTAATAATTTTTGCATCTTTGGTCCTAGATGCAAAATGGCCTCCTTAAGGACTATCATGAAATTGTTTGAGAAGTTTATCAAATTGGTTAGTTTCAATACATCATAAGAACATACCTCCAATGTCCTTTTTAAACATCACTCCATCAATTAGAATGTATGGCATTGACTACATCCTAAATTTTCTTCTTTGTGATGATTGAAACTTGTTGGACACTCTCTTAATTGGAGAAATTTGGCAATATCCTATGTCCAATTAGATGGAAGAGTATCTTCATCTTCCTGTTGGGTGTCTTAGATTACCAAGACTATCTCTTTTTCTTCTCTCACATCTTCAGCAGGATGTTCACATAATCCCTTTCCTTGGACTATATTTGTGATCCTAACCTCAATGTCATACTCCATACACTTTGTGACCCATCTAGCTCTCTTTTTGTTCAAGTTTTTATCGAGGATTAAATCATTCACACTTGGATGAGCCACCATTAGTATGATCTTACTATTTGAAACTAAATGCCTAAATTTTTTAAAACTTCTTACAACAACAAGAATATGTTTTTCAACATATCTATATCATTCTTCATAACCTTCCAAATCTTGGCTAAAGAAATCAATGGGTTGCTCCAGACCTTGATCATTCTGCTACATGAACATAAGTAAAATTACATCTAATGTAGAAAAGACATACACATAGAACTCCTTATTGAAATCTAGATTTAAAAGCATGGGGGCATAAGATATGGCCTCTTTGATGGCCTCAAATATCCTCTTACCTTCTCTTTTCCATGTGAACTCTTTACCTTTTCTCAACATATGAGTGAGAGGATTTACCATCTTTGTAAAGCCTAGAATGAACCCCCTGATGAAGTTGATCTTGCCCAATAATATCTACAACCCTTTCTTGTTTTTGGGCATTGATAGAGAAAGGATTGCTTCTATCCTTTTTAAATAAATGGAAATACCAACTTCAAACATCACATGTCCCATAAGTCTTCCTTCGTGCACTAGAAAAATGCATTTCTTTGGATTCAAAGAAACTATAAATTATTTGAATCTATCAAAAATAGATCTCAAATGTGTTAGATGATCATTAAGATTCTTTGAGAAAATTGTTATATAATCAAGCTAAACCAAAACCATATCATTCAAAAGACCATGAAAATCAACATCCATTTCTCTTTGGAAGGTGGATCTAAAATTGGAGAGTTTAAAAGGCATCTTACAATATGCATAGGTGCCCCATTTTGTAGTGAAGGCCATCTTATGCCTATCCTCCTCTTTCACCATGATCTGATTATATCCAGAATAGCCATCAAGCAATGAAAACCTACCACTTTTTATAGAATTTTATCCATGGAGGGTAGTGGGTAGTGATATTTTATGGACACCTTATTGAGGTCCCTGAAGTCAACACATAAATGAATCTCTCCATTATTTTTCCTTACTAGCACAAGTTTTGACACCCAAGAGGAATGTTTAATTAGAAATATTATCCTTGATTCAATTAATTTATAGAGTAATCTTCTCATGAGATCCTCCACTCTTGGGTTGAAAAGCCTCTATTTTGAATAGACTAGCTTGGCATTAACTTCTAATTCAATAGTGTGTTGTACAAGTTTGGGGTCAAACCCTTTCAATTACTTGTACTCCTAAGCAAATATATCAAAAAATTCTTGGCACAAAGTGACAAATGTAGCTCTTTCCTTTGTTATACTAACCCTTCCTAGCTTTAACAACTTGCCCTTAAATATCTATATCTTTTCATTGTGTTTTTCCTTAGCTAAGATGTAAGCTTTCCATTTTCTTACTTGGTCATCATCATTTAATATTATTTCTAACATCATGAGCCCTTTGGGAATATTATTAGATATTAGATGTATTATTTGATCATCATATTGATTTTGGATCTTGTCCTTCATTATAAAACATATGATTTGATCATCATTATCAAATACCTACCAACTCACCTCATTTTTAGGTACAACTAGTCTGCATATAATCTTGACCTTATCTTGGCTTTGGCTATATTTGACTCTTTTATTTGTCTCATATTGGGCACCAATGGCCATAAGCCTATTTACATGTTGGTTTACTTCTCTTAGTATGACTAGATATTGAATGCTAATAAATCCTCCATGAGGTCCCATAATCAATGCTTATAGGTTTTTAGATGCTAACTCTTGACTACACTTAGGCCTCTTACTTGTTACACCACGATCTCACTGTCACCATTGACCTTGAGGATTTGGATACCTCTCTTCCTTGCTTCTTAAAAACCATGCAAAAGAGATTCATATTCAGCTATATTTGAGGTAAAACTGAATTGGAGTCTTTTAGTAGAATGATATTTTTGACCTGAGGGTGAAATTAGCATGGCTCCCACTCCACCTCCATTCTTTGACCTTGAGACATCAAATAAAAAATTCCATATAGCATACTCTTCTTGAGTAGTGTTAGTTGAGGAAGGTATTACAACACCTTCTTCATGCATAAAATACACTCTTGAGTCTATCCCTTCAATGTTGATATATGGATCAAATACATGGTTATCAACTACCCACTCATCCAAGTACAAATTTGAGATGTTTCAAGATGACTATGGGGTTATTGTTTAACAACCTCTTTGAATATAGCACAGTTGGTATTTAAAATATTGGGTATGTAGTGTTCTAGGTAAAATCTAGCAATAGGCTCAAAACTTATGGTGATCTTGGTTCCAAATCTAGTTCTAAAAACCATATATGACCAATCATATGACAAATATCCCCCAATCTTAGTAGTAAAGTCCCTATACAAGCATAGGGAAAAATATAGAGGTAGGCTACCACCATTAAATATTGATTATTAACAAAATTTGGATAGGTAGCTAATGTAATATGTAGATCTTTCAATATGCCTACTATCTTAGTGGGGGAGCCATATAGTTGTAGCAACCCCTTTGTTTAGGCACATATATGAGCCCAATATTATCTATTATGGCCTTATGCATCATTGAGGTTGAGGCACCTGAGTCTATCATGTAATTGTATACCAAAAAATCCCCTATGATGATTGACAGATAAAATGGGGAAGGCTTAACAACCTTATTAGGGTGAACAACATTTAAGATTGAATTTTTCTTAGAACTTGGTTGGGAGCTTGGCTAGGGGCTTGGTTAGGTTAGCTATTATTAATAAAAATAATGTTCACTTTATCATATATATTTTTCACCTAAAAGATTTTGGAGAGCTCTTAATGGAGGATCTCCTTTCGCTAAAGGATAGATAGAGCATCATACATAGACACAGTTACATTAGCCTTTTTCAAGTGATCCATAATATTAAAGGGAAGACTACTACCTTTGAGTTGCACCTGAGAAGAGGAATCATCACTTGGCACTTGAGTAACATGAGGAATGAAGGGATACCTATGCTACTATCTATGAGGTTAAGGCACTTGTTGATTTGTAGGAAAGTTAGTCATTACATCTGAAGAAGTAAGTTGTTGACTAGTCCATGTAGAAGAAGTCTTGGGTTGCCCCAAATTATCTTGCAACATAATTTTATTGGCCTGTGTCTGAGATATAACTAGTTCATTTATACTCTACAAAGCTTGTCCCGTATTGGTTGCTACATGCTCAAACATGTATTCCCCTTCTTGAAAGCTCATGCATGTGGTATCAACCGGTGTTCTACCCATGCTCCCTTGTTGTTGAATTTGAGATTATGATTGTGACATGGTAGACATGTTGTCTTGACTCATTTTGGGGGCTTATGGTGGAGGAGGCATAATGTCATGACTCTAAAATGAAGGATCATGTTGCCAACTAGGGTCTTGATACATGTCTCTAATAGTGGCCATCACCATCTCATTAGGCTATCCCTATGACTACCATGGACCTTCTTGAGCATAGTTGTTCTAAGTTAGCACAACAACTTGATAATTACTTGGAGCATTAGGATTATATTTCCTTGACTAAGGCTTCTTCCCATGTCCTTACTGATTAGGTTGATAGGGTGGCCTATTGTACTAGAAATTCTAATTATTATTTTGATATGACCTATAGGGTGGAACTTGTTACCTATCTATTGCAACCAAATTATTGTTCTGAGCTTTTATGAGACTCTTTATCTTCCCTAGTCTGTTAGTTTGATCACCTTATATTTGATTAAACTTTGTTGAATTTGGAATTGGATCAATAGTTGGGGTAAGGAGATGTATCTCTGAGAAGAGAGGCATTTTTATCCTTGGGGCCAACTTGCCTACTTGTATAAGGTAATTTTCAGCCCTAATTGCTACTTCAAAATCTCTAGGTAGGGTGCTCTCTCCAATGGATTAAATCATTATAGCTACATCCAAATTGAGATCCTTTAAATAGTATAGGAAATCATAGTTAGGTGTAGGCTTGATCACCATAGGAATTCTATCCCAAGTCTTTTAGAATATGTATTTGAAATCCACCATGAACTCATGAGGGAATCTATTGATCATTTTAAGATGATCCATAAGTAAAAGGTGATCACTTTTGTCTTCAAATTGATTGTATATGACCTATTCAAACTCATCCCAGTTATTGATTTATGGAGAGTCCAATCTTCTATACCACTGGAGTGATTTTCCTTTGAAAGAAGTTGTTAACAACCTCATTACTACATTTTTGGGGTTACATGATGCACTGAACATAAGTTATCAACATCTTCCATATGGTCTATAGGAGTAACTAGATTTTCTCCTATATAATATGTAAGGGCTTCTAAATTCAAGACAAGAATGTCATCCCATCGAGTAAAATTTAGGAGAATACCACCATTTAATGACACAAACTCCCACCTTCAAGGAATATCCATCCAAGGTAGGGGGTTTATAATAGTGTTTGGTTGAATAATACTAGCTTGAATGGGAGGGTTTTGGGTAACCATAGGGGAAATAAGAGGGGTAGGTATAGGCTTTGACTAAGAGGATTTTTTCTTCTTTTCTAATTAGAAAGGTAGCTCAAAGAGATCTGCTTCCTTTCCTTTTATAAAGGATCTTGTGATAACTCTAGGGGGCATAAAAATTATGCAAATCTAGAAATTAAGCTCTAAAAATTGCTATGATACTTAGATACACACATTGGGGTCCCATCAGGGGCATGCCAAAACTGTTATTAATCTAGGTTAGACCCTAGATAAAAGGAGGAAGTGTTCAAGTCCTACTTTCAAACTTGGACTAACATGGGAATCATCTAAGGCTATGGGTTATCTATAAATAGACTAGACCTCTAGGATTTTTTATGAGGCTAGCTCCTTAGATTCTATAATTTGGACCTTTGCTTTTAAATATAAGATTGGTTAGGGTTAAAAGGGTCAAGAATTTTACATAAAATAAAACCTATTCTAAGCTATGGTGATGCACCAAGAAATTATAAGATCCACTCTTAATCTTGGACCCATTTTCACACTAATTAATTATGAAAGAAATTAATTAAATGCTTACTATGTTTCTTTGCAACATTATTTCATATTGAGGTCCATTTGATACACTCATACTATGGAGTAATTAAAATAACTTCTGGTTAAAAACACTTAAGTTTTATTATCCACTATATCTTTGAGAGGTCAATGTAGAGACACACTATATGACCTACAAAGAAATATTCTAGCATTTAGGTTGATCTTGGATATACAAAGGGAAGATAACATTCATAATTGCATATTAAACAAACATAGAACACCTAATATAGAAAATAAATGATTATAAAATACTCTATTCACTACTCCAAGAGGTGTCAAATATAATTCTAAGAGAGTCTACTCATACTAGCCTAAGGGATGCAAAATAATATCTCTAAGTATATATTTATAGCTGAAGGGAAGCAAGAGAGGGGGAGTTTTGGTACTCAAAAGGGAAATGAGTGAATTCAAAATCATTTAAAAGGATATAAAAATTGATTCCATGAATCAAGCTCATTTAACCCTTCTTAATTGATATAAGTCACCCCAATCTATTGAATCATTATAATATCTTCTCTATGATGCTCCATGGTGGTTACTATGGCAAAATCAAGTCATTTTTTCTTTGTCTTAATGTGAATTTACTCATGACTAGTTTATCGATGTGTGCCATAGTGGAGAGAGGAGGCACACTCATGTAGCTAGCTTTGATGATGGTCAGTAAAGCCTACATGTATACCTTTGTAGGTTCCCAATGGTACCATCCAATCCCAAATAATCTACTCTTGACTCAAATTCCATATAAATTTCCTCATCCAAATCTCCATGAAGAAACGCTGTCTTAACATCTAGCTACTCAAGATGCAAATCCTCGAAAGCAACCAAAGACAATACAACCCTTATAGAAGTCATTTTAACAACAGGAGAAAAAATCTCACCAAAGTCGATACCTAGCTTTTGTGCAAATCCTTTCACTACCAATCTGGCCTTATATCTCATTTGTCCATTCTCACCTTCTTTCAACCTGTAGGTCCATCTATTCTTGAGTGTTCTCTTACCAGCTGGCAATTCAACCAAATCCCATGTTTGGTTCTCTCTTAAGGACTCCAACTCCTCAACCATGCCACGCTCCCACTGACTCTTGGACTCCACCTGTATTGCTTCTTCAAAACTCTCTGGTTCTCCACCATCAATTAGCAATAAGTAAAATAAAGAAGGAGAATATCTAATTGGAGACTTACTCACCCTTTCTGACCTCCTGATGGGTGTCTGAGACTCGTCCACAACACGCTGTCCACCCAAATTCTTTGACAGTGACCGACCTCGGTCACCTGTAGACCTGTTACTGGCTGACGTCGGTTCTGCCTGACCGACCTTGGTACCTATCCTGTCGACGTCAGTCTCTGTACGGCCGACGCCAGTTTCTATCCTACCGATGCCGGTTCCTAACCTGCCAACGTCGGTCTCTGTGTTTTCCTACAAGTGATTATTTCTTTTTTCCACGAGCTCATCTTGGACTTTCACCTCATCCAATTCACCATTGCTCTGCTCAGATTGATTCAACTTCCTTAGCTGATCACAATACATCACTCTTTCATTGAAAACAACATCACGGCTCCTGATTACCTTGTTAGTTTCTAGATTCCACAATTTGTAACCAAAATCATCTGAGCCATAGCCAATAAACATGCATCTCATAGACTTAGCATCAAGCTTCTTTCTATTTTCCTTATCTATATGCATAAAGGCTACACAACCAAAAACTTTGAGATATGAGAGATCAACCTTTTTACCTGTCCATGCCTCTTCTGGAATACCACCATCCAGAGCTGTAGAGGGTCCTCTGTTAATCAGGTGTACTGCAGTGTCAACAGCTTGTGCCCAAAACTGTAAGGGCAAACCAGCATGCAATCTCATACATCTTGCACGCTCCATTATTGTCCTGTTCATCCTTTCAGCAATACCATTCTGCTGAGGTGTCCTTGAAACCGTCCTTTGCCTATAGATTCCATGCATGTAACAATAATCTCTAGACTTATGATTACAAAACTCACCACCATTGTCTGATCTCAGGCACTTTAATCTTTTACCTATTTCATTCTCAACCATAGCTTTCCAAATCTTAAAAGTCTCAAATACATCAGATTTTATTCTAATACAATAGATCCATACCTTCCTTGTAGCATCATTTATGAAAGATACATAGTACTGTGATCCTCCAATGGAAGCAACCTGAGCCGGTCCCCACACGTCTTTGTGAACAAGCTCCAACTTGTGCCTCTTCTTAGTAGACCCAGTTTTGAGAAAACTAACCCTTTTCTATTTTCCACATACACAGTGCTCACAAAACTCTAGATCTATGCCTTTTAAATCTGAAAGCATACCTTTGGACTTAAGAATTGACATCCCCTTCTCACTCATGTGGCCAAGCCTTGAGTGCCACAATTTAGCATCCACATCTAAAGTAGATAATACAGAAAGAGATTTGTTAGTAACACAATTACACAAATAGAGAGTACCTTCTCTCTTACCTTTGGCCATAACAAGTGCACCCTTGGTCACCTTCCAAGATTCTGTTGTGAGAGTTACTGTACAACCCTCATCCCCTAACTTTCCTCCAGAAATCAAATTTCTCTTCAAGCTAGGAACATGCATCACATCTCTCAACACCCATGTGTTGCTATTCTACATCTTCAGCTGCACTTTACCTTTGCCAATTATTTTACAGGGCTCATCATCCCCTAGATACACTATTCCAAAATCTCCATGGATATAGTCACTGAAATATTCTCTGTTAGGGGTAGCATGAAAAGATGCACCAGAATCTAATACCCAAGATTCTATATTATTATGTAGAGAGAAAATTAAAGCATCCTGTGCAATACCTGCAATCTTGGCTTCTTCATTTCCTTCATGCTGATTGTCCTCCTTAGGCTTTGACCAACAATCTCTACTTATGTGCCCCATCTTTCCACAATTCCAGCATTGTGGCCTTCTGCCATTTTTGGATTTAGATCTACCTTTCCCCTTTGACTTGGATCTTGATCTGCCTTTCTTACTCTTCTCTTTCTGCCTTCCCCTGCTCTCAAAACTTAAAGCATTCCCAGATGCCTCTTCTGTGCTTTTCTTACGTATTTCCTCATTCAAGATAACACTAACAACATCCTCTACTTTCAAAATATTTGATGCAGATGCAGTATTACTTACTGCCATTACTAAGCCATGCCAACTTTCAGGCAAAGAACATAATATCAAAAGAGCTTTTATTTCATCATCAAACACTATATTCACTGAACTTAATTGATTCACAATTCCATTGAAATCATTTAGATGAGTAGAAACAGATCCACCTTCATTCATAAGCAAATTAAATAACTACTTCATAAGATATACCTTATTAGAAGCTGAGGGTTTTTCATACAAATTTGCTAACGTAGTCATCAACTCTACCATAGACTTTGCCTGTGATAGATTAGATATCATAGTGGATGCTAGACTCAGTCTTATAGACCCCAGAGCCTTTCTATCAAGAACTTCCCATTCTTCATCCTCCATGTCTTTGGGCTTCTTTGCAACGCCACCCAACGGTAAGTAGATATCTTTCTGATACAGATAATCCTCTATCTTCATTCTCCAATGTTGGTAATTTTTGCCATTGAACTGTTCCATTCTCAATTTACTTTCATCTGCCATTGCTTCTCCCACTCAAACAGAAATCCCTACAGCAACTCCTGTGAGAACCTGTAATCAATACACACTACACAGATCTGAACCACCTATTAGTGCACCTGAGCTTTGATACCAATTGTTGGATATCAAGCTCTGAACCTGCAACCAAGGCTTTGATACCACTTGTTGGGGATCAACCAACAATAGATTACAATTGTGAAAGCAATAAATGTGGAATTAAATCAGATAGACAAGTAATTAGAATGAGATAATAGTAAGAACAAGAGATACAAGAAACCACCCTGAAAACTTGTATTAACAAACTCTTTACAAAAGGAATACAACCGAAGAAACTTCTTTCTTCCACACTTCTCCTAGATGTATAGATCACTCAATAGATCTCTATTCCTCAAGATCTCTCTCTCTCAAGAAAAATCAACTCCAACAAGCCTGGATTGATTCAATTATGTACTGTTCTTCACATACAATGAATTACAACAATAATTCACCCAACTACAATAACTACAACTACTATAAGCTAGGAAGATCTAATTCTACATATAAAATTAGGAGAATTGAGCATGCACTTCCAACAAGTAGTTAAGCCACTTGAACAAAGGCTCTAAAAATAGTAATGCCAATAATAGAGACGCGAGCTTGAGACTGCAACTCAAACTCATCATGTAAACACTCGCTTCTGTCCACAGAAATAGCTCTCTGGACACGCAGATAACCGACGTCAGTTCCTGTTGCTTGTCTATGACAGTCGTCAGCCGACCATCTGCCGACGTCGGCATCTCTGCAACTGCTCCTAACTGACGTGGTCGCTCTTGACAGACACCAGTGTCTGTGTAGACCTGAAACTGCTAATGAATGCTCCTTGGTGAAGCTTTTAGCTCCACACCCTAACAATTGATTCCATGAATCAAGCTCATTTAACCCTTCCTAATTGATATAAGTCACCCCAATCTATTGAATCATTATAATATCTTCTCTATGATGCTCCATGGTGGTTACTATGGCAAAATCAAGTCATTTTTTCTTTGTCTTAATGTGAATTTGCTCATGACTAGTTTATCGATGTGTGCCATAGTGGAGAGAGGAGGCACACTCATGTAGCTAGCTTTGATGATGGTCAGTAAAGCCTACATGTATACCTTTATAGGTTCCAATGGTACCATCCAATCCCAAATAATCTACTCTTGACTCAAATTAAATCATGTTCGATCTTGACTCCATTCATGTCTACTTGCCTTGGTTGAGAACCAACCCTTTGACCTTCTTCTAAGCCACTTGGGCTCTCTTTTGTTCTGACTGGTCATCAAGAACTAGCTTGGATCCTTGACTCTTTTACTCATGATCATACCATCAGATCTGCCTAAGGCAAATAAATGTAATCCATTGATTCTCCTCTTAGACTCACACACTTGTGTCACCTATCCATCGTGCCTTTACTCTTGAGATTCACTAACTTATTTGACCTACTTGTATGCAATTGATCTATATTTTGTGATTAAATGTGTGTCATTGATCTGATATGGACCTATTATCATGTCTTTCCCACTCACCATTAGATCTAGATACTCAATCAAACTCCAAATATTGATCTATTGGGACCCACTATTTAAAAGCTAACAACTAGTTCATGAGCCTAAAAATGATGTCCTCATTCCCATCAAATAATGTTTGCATTACCATCATTGACAATCATGCAACTATAAAATTTAAGCTCACTAGGATTTGTCTCTATATTTGTTCAAATTTAATGTCCCACCAACCATCATTTCTTATATTGAATAACCTAAATGACATCATATAGATAATCAAATTTAAACATAGATAAATTATTCCCTAAGCTCTAACTTGACGTTAGCATGAATATGGATTTTCAAATCTAATCAACTATTTATAAGTGCCCAAACTTGACATCCACATAGTCGTATTGAGATATTTGAATTTCAATGGTCATTTTCTATGCTTGAAATTGACACTTTTAGGGTTGTCATGGACTTTTTCAACTCAAATGACTATTTGATGATCCTAAAATTGATGTTTACACACCTGTCTAGATCATAATTTTTGTGGTCTTTTCTTTCAAACCTTTTAAATTAGACCACTTCCTCTGAAGGAAATAGCTTGCCACATCTTGTCCTTGAGAAATTATTTTGGAAAAATGTCTAAAATAATTCATGTCTTTGATTCTCTGACTTGGAAATTTTTTTTGAAGGAACTCTACCTTTAGGAAAAGTGTTTTGGACACTTGGCTTCAAAAGTTCCCTTTGGGGAAATTATTTTAGACAAAATATCCAAAACAATTCCTGACACTTCAACAAAAATCCCAAAACAAAACTCCTAAAAGAATTCTTCTGAAAGGAATTCCAACCTTAGGAAAATAAAGTGGGATAAAACTCCCAAAATAATTGAGCCTTGTACTTTTGTTGTGGGCTTTGTGTGGAACACTTCTGCCAAAATAAAATCTAAATGATAATAATTGGCCCTAAATTTGAATATGTGTAAACTTAGGCTTCTTCTAGACCTTCCCCTATAATTATTTAGCACCATGAAAACCCATTGGATCCCTTTGCTTGTAAAGTTGAGCTTTCCTTTAGGCACCTGATCCACTTTAACAATTGGGACCTGCTCCTCTGTTCAAACCAAGCAGAAGCTAGTATGTGGGCCAAAATGGATAACATAGTGGTTGAACCCATCATTAAAGAATTTAAAAATTTTAGATCTCTTACATTTTTAGGTGAAGAATCTGGTAATGTGACTGATGCCTAACTATTTAACATGTATAAATACTTCAATCTATGTAACATTCCCTCAAATGTGAAGGCAAGGGTAGTTGCTTATCAACTGGTTGGAGTTAAAGCTATTTGGTAGAACCATCTCTGTGCTTTAGAAGATTATAAACATTTGACACTTACCTAGCATATTTTTGAGAAGTAGTTTCTAAATAGGTATCTTAGTGTGAGTTTCAAAGAGAAAAAGATAACATATTTTTTTGTTATTAAACAAGAAAACATGTATATGATAGAATATGAGAATAAGTTCATACATTTTATAAGTCATGTGAACTATATGCATGATGAGGAAATAAAGGTAACAAATTTTAAAATTAGATTGAGGGAAATATTGATGCATGACATCAATATGACCAACCCAAAAAAATTTGACTACTACCATTGAATTTGCCCATAGAGTAGAAGAGAAAGAAAAGTCTCGACAGAAAGTGAGAGAAGATTTCAAACTTAATAGATAATTCTCTAAAGCTAAACATGGTTATACTTCATCAAATATTTTAAATAAATATGATCATAAACATAGATTTACTAGGAGTAGTAGTGGTTTTAATAAGTTTCAAGGTTAAAATAAAAAATTTAAGTTTCAAAATTCTTCCAAAATTGGGACTTTTAAGAAAACTCAGTAACAGAGAAATTAGAATTTACCTACCATAGGGGTAAAAATTATACCTTTATCACCTCATAGGATTTTAGTATGATAGGAATGTGGTGATAACCACTATAATAAGGACTATCCTAAGTTAAAACTAGGGCAATCATCTAATCATAGGGTGTATGCAACTATGGATAATCAGAATGCTAAATTTTAGGCCACCCCTATTGAAATTGGAGGTAATCTAATTAGTTTTTTAGTTTCAATTATAATTTATTCTAGTGTAATTGATAGCTTTGTCTCTCTTGATGTTTTTAATAAATATAAAATTAATCATGTTAATTTAAGAGAAGGATGGGAGGTTGAATTTAGTATAGGCAAAAGGGTGTCTATTTCAAAATACTTAGAGCAAATAGAGCTTAATTTAGGAGTTTTCTCAACCAGAGTAGACCTATTTTTAGCACATTTGGGATATTATGACCTTATTATAGGAATGGATTTGTTGAAAAAACATAAAGCCACATTGTATTATAGTAATAAAGTGGTGCAATCTTGTGATGACCTAGGAAAAAATGTTAAAATCTAAGGTGTTCATAAGCTTAAGGTGTGAAAGCTAATTTCATCTCCACATATTAAAAAGGTTATGTGTAAATTATATAATCTTTATGCTATTCAAATTCAAGAGATAAACTTGGATAAAGAAACTATTTTTTAGAATTTTCCTCTTTTGGATTAATTTTTTGATGTTTTCCCTAAAAAATTATCTGGATTTTCACTAGGCATAAATTTAATTTCGCCATTGATGTTTTTTCAAGAACTAATACTACATCTAAAGAACCATATCATATGAATGCAGATAATTTTTAGGAACTTAAGTTTCAACTACAAGAAGTGTTATATAATGGAATTATTAGACCAAGTGTGTCTATTTTGGTTGCTCTTGTTATGTTTATGAAAAATAAATATGGTATGCTTAGGTTGTGTGTTGACTATCATATACATAACAAGGTCACAATCAAGAATCAATATCCTTTGCCAAGGATAGGTGATTTTTTTGACTAAATTAAGGGTTTAATCATATTTTCTAAGATTAATTTGAGATAAGGTTACCAGCAACTAAGAATTAATGAAGAGGACATCCATAAAATAGCTTTATGTACTTAGTATGGTCATTAGTTCATAGTAATGCCCTTTAGATTGGCAAATACACCTGTTGCCTTTATGAAAATTATGAATAATGTATTTAGGTATTATTTGGATAAGATTTTTATTATTTTCCTTGATGATATATTGATACATTCTAAGAATGTAACTAAACATAAGTAACATTTGTGTTTAAATTTATAAAAACTAAGGCAACATAAGCTTTATGGGAAGCTTTATAAATGTGCATTTTCTCAAATTAAAATGCATTATTTGGGTCATATTATTTCCAAACATGGCATTGTTTTAAATCCATCAAAGATAAAATTTATTCAAGAGTGGCTTACCCCTACAAATGTACATGAATTGTGAAGTTTTATGGGTTTGGTTGGTTACTATGGAAGGTTCATGGATATTTTTGTATAAAAACTAATCCCATTACCTCTTTGAATTTTAATGGTAAAAGTTAATTTGGAATTTTTCATGTGAAAATTATTTTAAGAGGCTTAAAAATTTGTTAACTACAACACCTATTCTTGTTATTCCAGATCCTAATGGTAATTTTGAAATCTAGGTTGATGCCTCTAAGGAGGTTTTGGTAGTATTCTTATGAGAGATGGAAAAGTGGTGGCATATGAGTCATGTAATCTCAAGGATCATGAAAATAATTATCCCATGCATGATTTATATCTTGGTACTATTGTGCATGATTTAAAGAAGTGGAAACATTTTCTACTAGGTAAGCATTTCAAAATTAATTTGAATCATTGCAACTTAGAATATTTGTTTACCTATGATTATCTTAATCCTCACTAGTGTAGATGGTTGGAATTTATGATCAGCTTTGATGTGAAAATTTAAATATGTTAAAGGTAAGGAGAATCCTATTATTGATACTCCAAATCAATTCGTGTATCTTTCTACCTTGTCTATTTTTCAAGATAATTTTAGATTTGATGTATTGGAACAACATATTAATAATGAATTCTATTATGGAGTAAGTGTAGGTTTGGATGATGATCCTATAGTAAATATATTTTTTTTAAATTTCTCTATTGGATTTTATGTCTTATTAAACATTGAAATATAATTTTTGTGGCCAAGTTAGGTGACTTGTAAAATATTTTGTTGAACTAAGTGCATACATCACTTTGTTTTGCTCATCTAGGTGTCACAAAGATGAAATGAGATAGAAAGGAACTATTATTATCATGTACTAAAGTATTATGTTGCCTATTTTATGGAATTTTTTTTAAAGATCAACAGGTGAAAATTGAACATTTCCATCCAGGAGGTTTGCGTTATCTTTAGGAAATTACACAAGGTGAGTGGGTTCTTATTTCACTTAATTTCATTACTAGTTTACCAAAATCATGTAGTAATCATGTAACTATTTTTTTTATGATTGATAAATTTACAAAAGTTGGCCATTTTATTGCCATAAATTTGATTGATGATGTTTTCATGTTTTCATAATGCTTTGCAAAAGAAGTATTTTAGATGCATGGCATGTTAGAGGTAATTATATCTAATAAAGATAAGTTATTTACTTCAAGATTTTAGAGAATCTTGAATTGAAAATTTTAAATGCATTTAAACTTTATCTTCTCATATCAACCAAAAATGGTTGGTCAAATATAGAGGCCTAACAAAGTGGTTGAGGGAATGACATGTAATGGATTAGTAAAGTAGGTGGGAATATTTTCTACATTTAGTTAAATTTGATCATAATAATTCTTATCAATTTGTTATTAAAATGGCTCTATTTGAATCTCTATATGGGAGTAAATGCATAACTCCTCTTGGCTGGGACATCTTGGAAAAGAGAGCCATTACTAGCCCTGATATTCTACATGAATATGATGTGCAAATGTATTTAATTAGCCAAAATATGAAGTCTATTTCAGATAGACAAAAGAGTTATGCATATTTAAAAATAACTCATGAATTTAATGTTGGTGAGAAAGTATTTATACGTATTAGACTATAAAAAATTTCTATTAAACTTAGAAAATATTCTAAACTAGCTCCTAGATTTATTGGACTCTTAGACATTTTAGAAAGAATCAACCATGTTTCCTACCAATTATCCCTTCCTCCATCTTTATATAGGATTCATGATGTTTTTCATGTTGCTTTATTAAGGAAATATGTATATAATCCTTCCCACATTTGGGATTGGAAAAACATTCATGTTTTGGAAGAGGAAAAGATGTAGTTGGAACCAGTGAAGATCTAGACCATCACAGCATTAAACTATAAAATAAAGAGATTTCTTGGTCCAATGGGATCCATTAATTGAGTGAAATGTTACTTGAAAAGATGAGAATATTTTTAGGGAACATTATTTTTGGCTGTTTTAGTCATTATGTTGGCTTCTTTTTGAGTGGGGGAGGATGTCATGACCTCAATTTTGTGTTATTTTATTCATTTCTATGGTACTTTTGGTTTCATGTTTGATTTTTGTTTAACATGATACTTAAATGTTTCAATTACTATTGATCTATTACTTAGATGTTATTGAGACTCTATTTTGAGATATTATGATGTGTATTAGACATGTTTGTGTTAACACATGGATGATTAAATTTAGATTGTTATAGAAGTTATTGATATAAATTCATATTGGAATTACTTTTCATATTTGATATTGATTTTTCCATTCAGATATTTTTGATGTGTCATTTTTATGGTTTTAGGAATAGGAAAAAAAAAGGTCTAGGTTGGATCTAGTATTCAATAACATAGGTTATATAAAGGGTAACAATGATATTTTGATCTGAGAGATTATGAGTTTCATTTTGTTATAGTCCTTGATAATTTTATTCTCTTATCTATCAAGATGTTTAGCAAAAGTATTCTATGTTTTGTCTTTAAATATGATTTTATCATTTTAGTTTGACTTCATGTTTATTGTGGTAGGGAATTACATGTTGTTCTCTTACTTGGAGATATAGGAAAACCAATATTAAACCTGGATTTATTTTATATGGATTATTTTATATGGTATTGACATGTTCAACTATTTTGTTGATTAGGATTTTATCTTTTTTGAGGGGGACCATGACTAGGTCATGGGATATTCATTACTTATTTGATTTATTTTTAATCATATCATGTTGAAATTTGGTTTTTAACTCTATTGGGAATTAATTCATGATGAATTGAATCCCAAATTCAGCCCCATCAAGTAGTTTTAAATTATTTTTTTGGTATTTTTTGGTATGGTTAGCCAAACTCTAGCTGAACTCTACCAATTTTTTTGTTGAAGGCCATTGAAGGCATAGTTGGACTAGTTTGAGTTGGTAAGTTCAATTTAAAAATGCATTTGTGTGATAATGAAGGTTATTTTTTGGCTCACATTCTCATTTGTTTTTGGTAAAAATTCATGACCAATGTGGTATTTAATGTCAAGAAACATGCATGTGTCTAGGGCCATAGATGTGGGGATCATTGGGCATGATGGGTGGGACTATACATGTTTATATTTATAAGTTGATTCAAGTGATTGGATTATTTTTTCATTTGTATTTCTATTATGTTGACATTTATTGAAAGGCATAATTTAAATTAGTGTCTTTGTAATTTATAAAATACAATTCATTGTTATAGTCTTATTATTTAAGTGGAATGAATATGTTATTCAAAATTGAAAATAATAAGTTATTGTATTGATAGACATAAAGTGCCTATTATTGTAAAATGTGGATATAATTTCTCTCTTTTATTCTAATTACAAATTTATATGAAAGATATTTGGTAAGTGATGTGACCTTTGGGTTATGAACATTGAAGTTGTTGTCAAATACTATTTGCATGTTGTAATTAAAAAGCAGATATGTTACCTTGAATTGGTGATAATAATCAATTATTTAAGTTTTGAAGGATAATATCTTTAGTATTCTAGTGTGATAAAGAGTCCTAGTTAAATAAATTTTCTTAAGTTGATTAATAAGGATTGCTATTCATTCTATTATATCCTTCAATGGATGAAAAACTAATCCAATTGATTTCTAAGGTATTTTAGATTATTATTGTATTTTTATTAAATTAGAGAGTTGAAATTATTGAATTTAACTTATATAAATACTATATATGTTGTTCTCTTTACATCTATGTTTTAGATCATAATGAAATTAAATGAAGTTATGTTTTATAGTATAGTATTTTAATCTTGTAAGATTGTTTCAAATTGTAGATAGTACAACCATGGTGTGAATAATACATTTAACATTAGTTTCCAATTTTATTTAAGTTCAATGAAATGAAGTTAAAACTCTTTTGGACTGTGTATGAGAGTTTAAGGAAAAGTTTGTAGAACCATTACATAATTTTGCTTCGGTGTGTGTGTGTGTGTGTGTGTGTGTGTGTGTGTGTGTGTGTGTGTGTGTGTGTGTGTGCACGCGCGCGTGTGTGTTATGATGAAGAATAAAATAAAATGTGTATGCTATCTATAATTTTTTTTTTATTAATAATCTTATATTACTATATTTTAAGTTATTGGCTAATTTATTTGTATATGAGGAAATATAGGTTTTAAATTCAATCTTTGAGGTTATTCGTGATATTGAATTTAGAAGACAAATATTCTTGTTTATTTTTATATTCAATTATTATTATAATAATTTAATGAACATATAAAAGTACCAAATGATTGAGAAGGAAATTGATAAGGTGGTCATAATTTGAAAACTCTAGTAAATGAAGAAGAGTCTTATGACCACTATTTCATTATTTAAAAAGGTGAGTTCATTGAATCAGATAATAATAGGGTTCTTGATGTTTGGTGTAACAAGGTTGAGGAAATGAAAGTATTCATGAAATTTATTAAGTTTTCATTATTCAAAGTGTAATCATGTTTGTTAAAACATCAATAACTTGATTAAATCTTAAAATAATTCTTGATTATCATTCATTGTTTATCTTGATGATGTGAAATTAGACCATATGACTAGCACATTTTACATATAGTAAGTTATTACTATAAGGTATTGTGAGATGGTCAAGTTAATGCATTTAAGTAAATTTTATTTTATTTTAATTAATTTTTTATGTAAAAATTAGAGGTGATTACATTTGACATAATAACCACTTATGTTGTAATGTTTGTCAATAAGTAGAATTAATAGTGTACATTTCTTTAATTCTGATCAGATTGTCAAATCTATTGAATGGTTTTAATATAAAAGTCATGAGGATAGTGATTCTATCTTGATTCATGATGACATAAGTAGGTAGCCTTAATTGATGGCAATAGACTTCTCGCAACATGTTGATTTAAAAGTGTGTCAAAATAAATTTCATTGTATTGCTTTTGGAAATAAAATTAAAGATTAAGTCTTTTTAATCATATAATTACGTAAATCATTGAATGTGTAGGCTTAGTATGATGATTTTTATGTTGTGAATCAAATTCTTTATACATTATCTTGGTGTGATACTTCTTGATGTTTGACTAGTACTCTTGAGTTAGAGTTTAATTTCTCTATATGGTCAAGGTAAAAATTGTTTTATGTCAAGCATAGGCATTTGGTTAAGGCTAAAAATTGGTATTGGTTCTTTTAATAAGGCCATAGGGTAAGTATAAAAATTTGAGTGTAAAAGTGTACATTAGGTATAATGGTACACCCCAGTCTACATATTGATTGGTTAAAGTAACTTCATAATAGTTTCCTTTAGGAAATTTTAACCTTAGTCAAATACATGTGTTTGGTCTAACATAGTTATGGACTTGATCATGATCCTACAAATTAGATTCCTTTTACTAGGTTTATAATCATGTTTCATAACTTAGAGTTGTTTTTAAAAAAATGGATTATTACACTATAATGACATATATTGAACCTACACATGTTCCTCAATAGTGGTACTAGTTTATTACACCAATTTAATAATGGCATGATATCTATGAACATCATTTATATGTGATAATAGGATAGTCTCTTCACATATTCCAAATATATACCAAAAAATCAAAAAAGTTAAAAAACCAAAAATATATTCAACATCTACATATTCTAGTGGCTCATTGGCATCTATGTGTTAGTTCATGTCATGGATAGCATATCAGTTACTTCTACATATACATGTGTTTCATGATTTTATTTGAGTGTGATATAGGAATAAACAGATACATGATTTATGCATTTTTAGGTGTTGGGATTTCCCTCTACTCATGTCACTAGGAAGTTGGGGGCATCAACCTATATGATCATGACACTTCTAAGTTATATTAATCTATGGTCATTTTACATTATCATGTTTGAGATATTATGTACTTACACATGTCTTTATTCATGCCTACATCTTTCACACTGTACTTTATATGATATGTACTTGAAATTTTTTCTAACACATTTGATCCATGGGCTAATATGATATGCTTATGATAGTTGATTATGTATTCATTTATGAACTTCCTTGAGTGTCTTGCCTTGTTATTTTTTTATTTGTTTAACACTTGAATACGCTCCCTTTTTTATGTTTTTCATGACTTTGTTTGGATTTTTTGACATTTGAAAATGTCATTATGTTGCCATGGTTTTTGAAAATTTAAAAATTAATGAAAATTGAATTAATTTTTGGCTAATTTTAGTTTGGGTATAAAATTTTCAATTTTTAAAAATTGAAAATTAAGTAATTAATTTAATTGAAATTCAAAATTGTGAGTAAAAATTCTTATTTCCCAAACTGTGCAAATTTCCTTTGAAGTTCTTGTGTTGTGTAAAAATATGTTGACTTCTCTTGTAACTATCCAGAAGTTTCATTAAATATTTTCAAGTTGTGAAAATGCTTTACATTTTTTTATGAGTTATGCTAAATTACCCAATCAAAAATTAATAAATTTAATTGAAATAATTTTTAATTATATTTTTCTAGAATTTTGGATTGTCAGGTAGGAAAACTTATAGCAAGTCATTTAGGCTCTCAATTTTTGAAGAAAAAATGGATACTAAGCTTTGGAACCCCCTTATTGATCAAATATAAAAAAGATACCAAGGTGGAAGGGCCACATTCTAACATAGGGATGGAAGTACCAACTACTCAAAGCCTCGATCTAGAGAATTTATGTTTACCAAATGTTTATTTTCAGAATGCCCTCCAAAGTGGCCACTAAAATTGAACAAATAAAAAAAACTTCTTATAGAGGTGCATTGAATAAAGATTTAGATATAACCTCATTGCATGGGAAAAAACTTGTCTTCCCAAGCAAATGGAGGCTTGGGCCTTAAAATCATAAAATGTATGAATAAGGCCCTATTGGTGAAAATAGATTGGAGACTTCAGAAGGAAGATAGTGAATGGGAAAGAACTATTAAAGATAAATACCTAAAAGGAGAAAAATAGATGACTTCTTATGGGAATGAGGCCTTATGGATGGATTCAGTTTTTTGAAGGCCATCACCAACTGCAAGGACCTCTGAAAGAAAGACATCATATGGAAAATTGGTAAGAGAGAAAATTGACTTCTAAGAAGATGCCTAGTTGTCCTCTACCCCCTATCCTCACAAAAAAATTGGGCTAACTGGTATAAGGACCTCAAGAAAAGATGGGGATCAAAAATAAAATATTACTGGGTGGTGAATGAATCTATAAAATTCTCTCTTCTAAAGGGCTCTCAATAAAAGAGACTCAGGCAATATAGACCCTCAACTCTTTGATTAATTAGATCCATATTCCTGCATTCTAAAAGGAATACCACTTTATATGGGCTACTGAAGATAGTGGATCATACTCAATGGCCTTAGGACATGCCACAAACCTTAATTTAACAAGTGAATGGAATTTCTATAAAAATCTTTGGTATAAGCATCTAACTCCCAAAGTTAACTTTTTATTTTGGCTAGCAGTATAGGATAAAATATTGACTGTGGATAACCTAGATAAAAAAAGGTCTGATAGTTCCTAATAGATGTCTTTTATACTAGAATGTAGAGGACTTAGTCCATCACTTGTTCCTAGATTGATCCTTCGACTCAACATTATTTAACTGGATGCTAAATATATTTAACCTAGTTTGGGTCAAACCAAACAATGTGCTTGATCTTATAATGCAACATAAACCACCATATAATCTCCCATCCTTGGAGTTCCTATGGCACTTAGCTCTTTCACATTGGTTCTAGTGTGTATGGAAAACTTGTAATGATAGCCTATTTTGAGACAAAAGGCACTAGCCTAAAGGGTCCTTCCTATGACTCTACCAAGATATCACTAAAAATTATAAATCTTTCCCCCCCAAAGACAAAAACCCTAGACCTCCTTTAACACCATAGATATTCAGCAATTGGGACATAGTTTAGCATTTAAGCTCCCCCTCTAAAGCACTTATCTGTAAACATACAAAATAGAAGTCTCAACCAAAAGGATGGGAAAAAATAAACATTGATGGTGCATCTAAAGGCAACCCAAGACCTATAAGTGGGGGAGGAGTCATAAGGAATTCAAAAGGAGAGCTGATTGTCGCTTATGTGGAACCTCTAAGAAATCAAACAAACCACCTTGCTAAAGACAAGGCATCCCTCTGGGGTATCCAACTAGATTATATACTCAAATTAGAAATAATCATTATGGAGGGTGATTCTTTAAACATTTTAAATGCCTTAAAAGGAAAAATAACCCCCTCTCACACTATAAAAGACATCATGGATGATGCCAATATACTTTTGAATGGCATGGAAAAAGTCTAAATTGTGCACACATATCATGAAGGTAATGAGGTGGTAGATCTACTTGCAAACATTAGAGTAATTTTCCACCTTTTAACTAGTTGTCATGAAGGAGGCCATGTCCCTAATAACATACTAATGGCCATACAGGATGAAAGTATAATAAGTTGAATGAGATATCATGTCATCACACATTAGAAATATTTATATCAAGGGATGGAATTAAAAAATGATGATATATCATTATGAACAAATGAGGTGGTCTAATTGCCATAGGATGAACATGATGGGTATCCCAAGCCTTATTCACATAGTTCAAACCCATTATTTTTAGAACTATCTATCTATTTATCTCAACTCTACTCTCATTATGCTAATGGTGGGAGATAGAGAGTGGTTAGAGCCTATCTCATGTTCTAAGGTGTGAGTATAGAAGAAGGTATGGAAAAAAAAAAGTTATGGGGGCCTCACAGAGCTAATGATATGAATTACTAAGCATGACACCATTGTAGCCTAGGACATCATTGTTGTATGGAACAAGTGCACAGTGGTAATATGGGGCATAAAGATCATAGTCACATAGGAATTCATAGAGGAGGCCATTGACATTTCCTATGAAGGGACAAAGTCCTTCAAGGATCAAATTAAGAAGCAAGATCTCCTTCAATACTTTTTTTGCATGCATAAGTTCATGAAAACTGATAAAAAGGGTTTCCCCAGGCCAAACCTTCAATGACATTGACCATAAATATACCTCTAGGTAATGAGATACATGGCCTTAGAGGGTAAATATACCCTAATCATTTCTCATCATTTTTTTTATTAAACTACTTTCTAGGTTATAAGATCAGCCTATCATTATACCTACTAAATTCACTAGAATATATTATCTTATCCCACCATGTCAATGAGTCCAACCCTATTCTACATCAAGGGCTTATTCTAATTCTTGTTATGCATGGTCAAACATTGAAAGGGAGGAAGTTCCCTTGGGGGGATCCTCCATTGAGGAGGACTCCAAAGAGGAGGACCCCACCTCAGGGTCCTACTGCCCATCTGTTAGCACTCCCCATGTTATTCTATCTACATCATTTGTTGAAAACCTTCCTCTTAAGATTTTTGTTCTCAAACCCAAGTTGGTCTTCCTAGATGAGGGAACTTTCATAGAGGGCACTAGGAAGGGAAAATTATTTCTATCTGGGGAGCTAAAAATAACAAAGAACAACTTGAAAACTTCAACAAAAGGGTGTAGGAGGTCAGTCTAACCTAACTAGCCTTATACAAGAGTGGAATGCCCTACATAGGTAGGCTAACTTAACTATTTAGTTCTTTGTCCAGTCTACTAAGCTAAACTAGACCCTTATCAAATAGTTGTCAAAGGTTATGGAACCCCCCTCACCTAGTTCCCCCAGATTGACCCTTATCAAGAAGACATCCCTATAGGTTCAAGGCTAGAAGAGGCCATATATGATTCTCTTAGGTGATGGTGTAGAAGGATCTAATAATCATATGAGGGTAAAGGTCTCTAAGATCATGCAAAGTATTCTAGAGAAGACATCTAAGGAGGAGAAGGAAACACCAGTAGTCCCACCTCCTAATCTTTTTATGTTGTTATTTTTCTTTGATTTTGGTATTCTATAATTATTTTTTGATATTTTTGTTGTTTGACCATGATTTGGCTTGTTATTATTTTTGTATAATACTTTCATGGTTCTTGGATCCCTATAAGATTAGATTATTTACTTGATCAAATAAAAAATAATTATTAGTTTAATTAAAATATGTAATTCACTTTTTAAAATCCCATTATCATTAAATTGTAATGGATACTTCCTCGATTAGTGAAAATAAGCCTTGACACTTCCTAGAATCATTGAATTAAAATCTTCCCTTACACTTACATGCATGCAAGTTTTATTTCTCCCCTCATTATGAAATTTGCCTTTTATTCTCTTCAAAGTATGAAATTGTCATTATCATTTTCCTGAGTCGTGTTAAAATAAAAATTCTTATTTTACAAATATTTTTAATCCATTCGACACCATTTAAGCATGTAAAATCTCTAGATGATTTTTCAAATACTTAATCATCACCAAAAAACCAATTATTTTCTATGATTTTTACAAGATCAAAACTATACATTATAATTGGAAGAGGGTATGAAGTGGAAATTAAAAAAAATGAAGCAAGTTAAATTTATTTTGGTTTCCAATAAAAAATTGTATGACACCATAATATATGGTTGAAGATAAAAATTGAATTTAACTTGTCTTTGCCTCAAAGAGAATCCATACAACCATATGGCATTGGGAGAATTATGCAGAATATAAAAAACATGAATAAATTAATTTTTTTAATTTTCCCTAGCCAAGATGAAACCATACAATGCTATGGTAGATAAATGGAGGTAAAAAACAAACTAGATCATCAAATTTAATGTTTTTTTCCTATAAAAGTGATTTGTACAATTTAAATGAGGTGGGAGAAGTAAAAAATTATAAAGGAAAGTATTTAATGAAAATTTATTTTGTTCTTAGCTATATAGAGAGGTTGTACAACCCAAAAAGAGTGCAGATTTAAAAAATTAAAAATGAAAGGAGTAAAATTTTATTTTTGCTTGTTTTCATCTATCAGGGGACATTATACATCCATGTCAATAGCAAAAGAAGAAAAATCAAATAATGTGTATGAAATTTCTTTCCATTATGAAATTAGATAATTTTGAAGTGGAATTTTTGTCAAGTAGGTGGGGAAATATCATATTAATAATGAATGGAATTATAAAATATGATTGAAGACACTTGCAAAGTGAAATGTTGACAATTACAAGGAAAAATGAGGGACTGTAATATTGGATATATGTCAAAAAAAGTGGTTTAAATCACAATAAATAGTGGTTCACTATCATGTCCAAGGAGGTGCTTCAGAGGTATTCATTAAGTGGTGTGGTTTGTTGTATAATGGTTACACTTGGGAGCATTTGGATGATGAGAAAATCATGTATAAATATGATTTCATTTTATCAATATATTTTTAATTTTAGGAAAAATCCCTATGTTTGGTTTTGGTTATATTGTCAACAATGTCAAATTGGCTAGTTGAGTTTTCTTTATGGGATCCTCATATAAATGTGGTTAAATATCAAAGAAGTGTAAAAGGAAGTAGTTGTTAGAGAAAATTGAAATCATCCTTATTTAAAGTGAAGATAGATATGCTCTATCAAAATCTTTTGGTATTTTCATGTAAATTTTGAATCTTATTTTGCAATTTCTAGTTCCAAATTTTGTAAGTGTAAACTAACAAATGTAATTCATACAAATGCACTGTATCAACTTTGTAAGTTATGAGTCTTAATTGCACTTGGTACAAAAATCACAACTGCACCTATGTAATTTTCAACTCATATAATTTCTCTTTTTCTCTCTTGCATGTGGTGCAATTTTGCTAACTCATATTTACACCACTTAAGTGGTGTTTTTTTTCAAAATCACTTTTGGACCATTAGACGGCAAAAAGCTAGTTGTACACCATGACCACCTTCCCACATTATAAATATAAGTGTTAGGCTCATTATAAGGGGATTTTTTAAAAATAGAGATCTGAGACATATTTTTGAAAGGTGATATTGTATTACAACTCAACAAGCATCAATATAAAGGAGATTTGTAAACTGTGTTTAGATTCTCTTCACAAATTATAACGGTCTGTATGATTCATTTGTATTCACATCTTTGATTTTAAATTTTTTTCATAATTTTTATCAATTAGTCTTTAATATGTAAATTTCATAATAGAATTTATTTTTGAATATGTATATGTTATTTCCACAAATGTGAAATCTTGATGAGGTTTAAGCGATATTTTAATTTCCTTTTATAGGTAAATATGGGATGGTTATTTTTGGTTTGTTATTAGTATCAAAGAGTAATATTAGTGTATGTTTTTCACTTCTAAGAGTTTAATTATGTATTTACCACCCATTAAAATAAAAGAGATTTACATGAGCATAGTGTTTCTATTTCTTGGGCTATTCTAGTGAATCTCTATATTTAGTCACCTAGAGTCATCCTTTATTTTTCCTAGGATTATCATCATAGATTCTATGTTTAACTAGATATAATAATCTTGTTCTCATTTTATTTCTTTCCTTTATTTATTTCCCATCATTTCCTTCATTCACATCATTTCCTTTCTATATCCTTTTCATACTTTCTTGTTAAAAGTATGAAACCCTTGTAGAAAACATTTTTGCTGTGAATAGTTATGAGTAGCTCTTTCCCTGCTTTAAATTTTTTGATTTTAATAAAGGTATCTATTTTCACTTAGATTTTCACCCTTTTATGATATTAAAATATCTCCTCATCCAAGTGGCACAATGTAATCACCTCTAGGCTTGTGGGTAACATAAGGAATGAGGTGAGTCTCTAGATAATGCTAGCTCCCTTGATGTACCACTTTGGACTACAAATACTACTAAACTTTAGGGGTGAAAAGGGAAAAGGATAAATAAAATAACACTAATATAATGGAGGTGATATAAAAAATTTATTGATTATATCCAACCATATTCATATTACACTTGAAATCAAAGGACAAATTAAGCATACACTTCTCCAAAATTTATCTTCTCACATCAATGCTACATTGTGAGGTTATGGATGAATGTGAAAATCTAGGAGGAATATACAAGAGGAATACTAGGGAAATAATTAATAGTATAACTCACTTAGACCATGAACATCTCCTGAAACACTTCACATGCTCTACAAGAAGAGGCTACAAATAGGTGAAAGAATGGAACAACATGCTAAGGAATCCATAGTTTTCACTAAGCAATATTCATAAACCAATTGAAAAAACTAAGAAAATTCATATATTAGGTAAAAATAAGTTTTATTATTTATTAAAATGTATAAATTGTATTAGGTATTCACCATAATTAGGTGGAACATCTAATACAATCGCAAAAATGGCTAGTTCTTATAGAACTTGAGAGAGAGAGGAGAAAATAGAAGTCCACGGCTCACATGGACAATTTTAAAGATAAGATAAGTAGTTAATTGTGAATTATAATATTATATGGGATGAATAATTTGATTTTTAGAAGCATAATTTTGAATTCAATGCATAAACCTCATGAAAAGTGGTAAGAATTCCTCATTTTGGCTCAAAAACTGCCTTCATGATTTGGACCTATTTGAACATCCCATAACTAATTATGAGAAGTTATAATGATTGTAATGGAAGGGTATGATCTCATAAATTCAGATCTATGAATCATTTTCATTCCTATTCCTATAAAAACCTTGAAAAGTGAACCGTCATTCTCTGTTGTCTAGAAAATTCATCTTTCATGTACCCTACACACTTGGCTTCCAAAAAGAGATAATTTTATCATGAAAATATGTAAAATTTAGTTAATTATATTTTAAAATTCCCTCAATGTAATTATAATCACCAATTACACCTTAAAATCACTTTCCTTTGAATTTTTCACACTTCTCACTAGTTTGTCTAGTAGGCTAGTTTTGACTAGCTGAGTTGAAGCACTGAGTTTGGACACTTAGGATATTTTTAAAGGAATAATATTTATATGTGTAGTTATATTAATTCTTAATATTTCCATCCATATTATTTTCATCTCTTGAAACTTCTTACAACTTACAAAACACACAAAATAGTGATAAAACCCCTATTCTTACCCCCATCTGTACAGGTCCGTATAACTAGTTGTCATGTGAGGGAGATTGAGTAAGTCCTATGCAAGGTTAAATATGTTTAATTATCATAATATTACATTATATCATATTTTCAAATCCACTTTCCCAATCGGGTCTCTAGTAAGGGTTTTCAACTATTCTAGACCTATTTTTGGTCTTAAGCATTGTTCATAAAGTTTAGACGTTAAAATTTAAAACTAATGACAAAAAATAGTTGATAGGTTCCTCCTATAATTACTATATACTTCTATAGTTTCCATTAAAATCATCATGAAAGGTGTGAGCATTCAAAGTTATTCTATCAAGCTTTTCTCCTCCATTCCTGTATACTTGAATGGATTTTTAAGCCAAAATGGCTTCCTTATGGTTTATCCTAAAAGGTAAGGTCCTAAACAAATCCAAAATATTCCCATATACATATTTAAACCCAGTATAAACATCCTCTCATGATAATATTTAAAATGACCTCTTGTTTGGCCTTTAGGCATAACTATGCCTCAATATGCTTGACTACAACTCTAGGAGTGTAGGGTACCCTATTGAATTCTACTATTTAATATTTAATTTTTCATGTCTTAATAGGTGTCATTAAACTTTTTATACCTTATTTACATGTTAAAACATATCCCTAACTCTTCTTTCATCTTTAAACTTTTAAATTGTAGGGTTTGTGCTCAAAAGGGAGTGCCCTCTATCTGAGACAAAATAGAGGGCACTCCCCTATTTTCTTAGACCAAGGTTAATATTTTATTATTCTACTCATGCAATAAAGGTTACATAAAAAAAATTCATACTTTTATCTCATGTATAGACCTCTCAACCTCAGAAAACCCCCAAGATAGGCTTGTCAAATGGACTATGTGCATAACAATAAAAAAATGACTATGTTTTGTGTGATTGAGGGTTCCTTAATTTGATATATATACCATGAGATATTTAATTAAACCCTAATTATCATAATAAAATTATAAAAACCTTAACTTATCCTTCCAACCTATCATATACTCCTTATATTCTCTTTACTCAGTCAAAATTGAGTTTCATTGTGATTGTGTTTTGCCTTAATAAGGACCCCTATAGGTCCCTTTGTGTGAGTTAGGCATTTGGAATTATATTTTAGGGTCTATTTTGATTTATAAACACCATTTTTACTCTTTTAATTCATTAACTTCTTCCACATACACTTTAATCCTTAAATAACCTTTCCTTTATCCAAGACTGTGTGTCCCCTACATGTAGGTGAAAATTACCACCTGTAGGTATTATGAGATCTCCTTGAGACTTGGTAATAATGTAGAGAGGATATTCATAAATAATTAGAATCATTTGATAACCTATCATCCATTATATTTACCCTACATGCTCTTTGGGTCCACAAATGGGTCTTCCTTTGAATGAATGAGAAAACTACCTTTAAACCCTACTATAAGTAGAAGTTTCTTCTATTTATGATGCTTAGAGACTCTCTTTAAATATAATTTTAATACCTTGAGGTTAAAAGATGCATACATGAACTATTATTCACTTACTAAGAGTCTCAAAACACTAATTAAGCATCAAAATAAGGTCACTGTCTACCTTGTCTTGACTGTAGGTGGACATTAGCTCTTGATAAGACACCTATAGGTGTGAATGGGATAATAAACACATAATTTCAATCCTAATTTCATGAAATTTGGAAAAATAATGTATTAAATCATTTCAAACCATCAAACATTCTCAAACATCTATGCCTTTCAAGGAAAAAGACACTTTTCAAGTTGAGGTTTATGTTGGTTATAGGAGGCTAATAAGCCCTGTGTATAGACTAAGAGTGGATATAGGAAGCCCAAAAATCATGTATCACCCTCCTTTAGTGGCCTTTGGATTAAAATTACTCCATTTAACCAATTATAACTCCTTTAACATGATGACATGGTTTGGGTTACCAACCTAAATCACAAAGGTCCTTCAAAATTTGAAACCCTATAGATATTACTGCCTAGTTTTAGTACATAAAAGCATAACTTTGGGCTCACAAAAACTATCCTCCATTGAATATATGCCTCTCAAATTTTTATAATCCTTTTTCCTTTCTAAATTCTTTAATGTGAATACACTAGGGGTGATCAGGACTCAAATTAGCATTGTCATGAGGCCTCTTCAAAAGAGCCAGGTGTTTTATTTTGCTAGTTCAGGGATAAAAGGCCTAACTTTAGTCACATAATGTTTTGAAAGTGATTAATTTCTCAAACTATCAATTTTACTCCTCAAAAGGTTTTTCGTGTTCTCTCAACACCTCAATACCCCAAGGAGTGTTCCATCTTATGATCAACTCTTCTAAAATGGCCCAAAACCTCCTTCATTAGGGCCACCTATAGGTGGGCAGTCTGAGGTATAGATAGTAAACAACCTATGAGAAATATGCATTGATTTTAGGCCTCTTTTCAGTTTATCTCCAATTCAAAACCTCAAATTAATTTTTCACACCTTAAAACATATGAATCAGGTGCCAACTTCCTCCTTGTAATGTGAAATAAGTGTCATGGCACCTGGTTGACAATGTATGATAGTCATAGAGTCAACTAATTAACTAGTGTCTTATGATTCTATTCTAATGGAGTATGATTTGGGGAATTAATTTAGAATGGGAGGATAATAAATAACATTGGATACATTATAATATAATCATCCCCTAAAATCACTACCAAAGCTTGGAGATTTTGCAAATAGTGAAAATCTATTTCAACACAAAATGGTGTATCTCTTGCAAAGTGAGATATTTAGACTATAAAATCAACTCAAAATGTAAAAAAAATCATTTAAAACATGATAAAAAGGAGTAAACATGCTCTAGATCCAACATTACCATTTAGGTTGTATGGAATTGCCAAAAATGGAGCAAAACCTATAGGGTGCACATATTAGTAATCAAATCGGGAAGGTCAACTTCATAGGGATGGTTCATAAACCTTAGGACGCCATTCCTATACAAAAAACATCAAATTTAATCTGACTAATTTTATATTATACCTCTAAGAGTATTTTTTCTGAAACATCTTGTGTTAACCATACCAAGTACAAACCTGTAAGTCGCTTTAGTGTGTCTAGAAAGACAAGAAAGGAGAAGAATGGTTTTGTATTAGAAATAGAACTTTTAGATCATTCTAAATGTGTAATTAAGTGTAGGTAATTTTAATAGTCATATTTCAACATTTTCCACATGGCACACTTCCCAAGGAGGTTGTACAAGTGTTAAACTCTTCCTTTTCTTTAAGAAAATTGACTTTTATTTTGATGAACCTACAAATTTTAGTTAAAAATAGTTTATTAAGACTTATTATGACATATTTCACATGACTTAACCCATTTATACCTTCACATTTCCCAAGAAACCTATACAAGGCATTAAATGCTCAAATTTGACCCTTACAATGACCCAAACTGATAAAAGGAATAAAAAACTAATTGACCAAGGCTAATATAACATTTAATGGCATAAAATAACATATAAAACACCCCATGAAAAGATATTAATCCCCATAAAATTCTTAAAATTTAAGTTTTTTACCTAGGGGTGACATAATTTGACCAAAAAGTAAAATTTGTTTAATAATTTGGTGACTCATAGGGTTAGTATGCCTGCTATACTAACTAGATAAGTAGCCTTATTAGTCCATTGGGCTTAGGATTCATCTAGAGACTGAGACAAACAAGGAAAATTTTAACCATTGACTTTGAGCTTGACCAAGAGAAGACAACTAATGACTACCTCAACACATAAAGCAATGACACACACAACAAAGAGAAAGAACACACACATGTGTTCAAAGCACTTAGGAGAAACATAAAAAAACCTATTATATTCAACTAAAAATGAACATACCTCCCCCATAGATTAAAGGGAAATTTTTAAGCATCACCTTCTTCATGAGATGGAACATGGTGCAAAGCATGTTTCTCCTTGGATTGGATATTTTTTGGTTAGACCTATTCCCTTGCACTTCAATTACCATGCTCTCAAGTAGAACAAATTCAAATAGGTATCCAATGTATACATATTCCTCTTGACCCTTTTCACATACTTCATGTCGTTTCCCACTTTCTTTCTCATGATCAACTTTCATCTTCTTTATAGGCATGGTCTCAAAAAGAATGATCTCTTACTCTTTGAAAGATTGAGGCTAATAGAGGTTTGTCTTAACGTCCATAGGCTGATTTGGAATTTGTTTTTTCTCACTTATGACATGTTGTATAATTTATTATTTCTCATCTATGACATTTTTGATAATGTCATCTTATTTACAATCACTTGTAATTAGCTTTAAAGGAGCTGTAGACCACTCGAGAGATTCAAACTCTTTGAAAATGTGTTCAAACCTCTACCATAATTCATCATATTCACTTTTATAAACATCATGAAGGGGAACAAAAAGATAAAATTATTCATCTTCTTCCTTATTTTCCAATAGGAATTCTTCCAAGATCTCCTCTTCCACACAAGGAATGCATTATTAATCACTAACCAAGTGAGGAAATTCAACACAAGAACTCACCTCTTCTTTAGCTCTTAGGACCTCTTTAGGGATTTCAAATTTCATCTCAACCATCATAATCTGATATTTTTTCCAAGGGATGCAAGATATTCCATCTCCTCTTTAGTGATTCCAATATTAATCATCTTGAAATCCAATGACCTAGTCTAATGAGGCTGTTAAGGGGTTACATTTTTCCTCAAGTAAGAATTTTGAATCTTCCTCAAGAAATTTTTCTTCTTGGGTTTTCCACACCATAGGTCCATCAAGTTAAAGGGTGATGGGATGATTACAAAAGGAACTATTTTGAGGAAGTGAAACATAGGGCTCAAAATTAGATTGAGAATGTAAAGTTGGGGATTCTTTTGGGAGCTCTTAAGGAAGGGTAGGCAGACCTTGGGTTAAAATTTCTTGATTTATTTCCTTCCATGGGACAATCACTTGATTGAAATCTAAGTGGGCTTGAACACTTTCTTTATGTGGGGTTAATGGGGTGTGTTTAGATATAGGATCTTCTTTTGAGTCTAAAACATCCATCACACCTTGACTTAGAAACTTCACCTTTGACTTCAACTCTTCAATTTGTTTGGTTAGGTTCTCTTGGAAAAGTCTTTCTTGAATTTCATAAGAATCATCATGAGGATAAAGAGTGCATGAGGGATACCATGGAACATAATAATCTTCTTGAGGAAGGGTGGGAGGGAATTTCAAAGGATGAACTCCATTCTCCACTTCACACTCTTGGACAATGCTTCTATCTTCTTTCTTACCCCATGATTATATTATCTTGATCCAACTTAGGATATTAGGATTGGAAGAATCTTTTTGAGGAAGAGTGGAAAAGGTGTGTATAAGATCAAACTCCTTCTCAACTTCACACTTTTTATCAAGACTTTTCTCTTCTTTCTTTCCCCATGATTCCACTATCTTACTCAAACATAAGATGTTAGGATTAGATGTCTCTTATTGAGGTAGTGAGGATGCAATGTGAGAGGGAAATGAGGGTTTGAAATCCACTTCCTTTGATTCCAACATGGATTTCTACATATTCATAGTATCCAACTCAATTTTCCTATCAAGATTATATTTAAACATAAGGTTTGTCCTATTAAATCTCTCCTCCAACTGATTAGGAAAATGATGACTTGGATAGGCTTGATTTGGCTCATGAGTAGGGGTAAAATATGGATAATAATGGAATTGGGGAAGTGGACATGAAATCTGATAGGTTTGGTGAGGCTTCCTTTCATGATTTCTTATCCTATCCTCTAAGGAAGAGACTAAACCATTCACATCTAGCCTCTTACTTGTGAGCCTTTGCCAATTGGCTCTCTCAATAGGTGCCCACTCTTTCTTGAATAACTCTAAATCATATCTCACCTTATGAATAAAATTATTAGGAACCTATATACCACATCCCATTTGAGTATCAATAGCTAAAATATATCTCTCATAGCCCTAGAGTGTCTTCTTGAAGGTGGAAATGGGTTGGCTTAAGGAGTGGCTAGGTTGACTAGGAGGAACAAAACATTGAGGAGGCTAGTTATAGGATTGATATAATTCATGCATGGGGTGAAATGTATCATATTGGAGCTAATGAAATTCATATTGAGGCTGGTAACAATCATGAAAAGATTGACCAAGGACTTGTTCATATTGATAGGGAATGACACAAACCTACAATGTCTCACCAACTTGTAGAGAACAAAACTCAACATCAAATTCAGCCATGAAACTTCATGAAAGTAAAAACATAAAGAAAAAAATGTCACCATCAATATTAAAAGGATAAAATTGGGTTGCTTGACTAGTTGATATATCTTTGGAGTCATTATTGATGATTGAATAGATGCCTCCAAAGGCTGATTATTGAGAGACAACACCAAAAATCTCCCAACCTCTTGGACCAAGGGTCCCACTGGGTGTACCAAAAAATATTTTCACATGTATTTTCACCATTTGAGGAGATGTAAATATCTCCTCATCCAAGTGGCACAATGGAATCACCTCTAGGCTTGTGGGCAGTTTAAGGAATAAGGTGAATCTTTAGATAGGGCTAGCTCCCTTGATATACCACTTTGGATTAAAACTACTACTAAACTTGGGGGATAAAAAGGGATAAGGATAACTAAAATAAAACTAATCTAAGGGAGGTGATACACCAAATTTATTTATGGCATCCAACCATATGCATATTACACTTGAAATCAAAGGACAAACTAAACACACACTTCTCTAATATTCATCTTCTCACATCAATACTACATTGTGAGCTTATGGATGAATGTGAAAATATAGGAGGACTAGAAAATATGAATATATGGGAAATAATAAATATGTTAACTCACTCAAACAATGAACATCTTCTATAACACTTTACATGCCTTACAAGAAGAGGCTGCAAATAGGTGAAAGAATGGAAGAACATGCTAAAGAATCCATAGTTTTCACTAAACAAGATTCATCATCCAATTAAAAACACTAAGAATATTCATAGAGGAGGTAAAAATAAGTTTTATTATTTATCAAAATGTATACATTTTAGTATGTCCTTACCATACTCAGGTGGAGCATCCAATATAGTGGCCAAAATGGTTAGTTCTTATAGAACTTGAGAGAGAGAGAGAGGAGAAAATAGAAGTCCAAGGGTCACAAGGACACTTTTTAAGATAATATAAGTAGTTAATTATGCATGAAAAGAGGATATGGGATTAAAAATTCAATTTATAGAAGCAAAAGTGTCAATTTAAGGCATAAACCTCATGAAAAGTGGCAAGAACTCATTTTGGCTCAAAAAACTACCTTCATGATTTGGACCTATTTGAAGATCCCATGATTTATTATGAGTAGGTATAATTATTTTAATGGAAAGGAAGGCTCTCAAATATTCCTTTACATGAATTATTTACATTCTTGGTCCTCTAGAAACCTTTGAAAGTGAACCATCATCATCTGTTATCCATAAAACTCATCTTTCATGCACGTTACACACTTAGATTGAAAAAAGAGATTAGTTACTCATGAAAATAAATAAAAGGAAGTGAATTACATGTTTAAAGTCACTCCATGTCCTTATAATCATCAATGACACCTTAAAATTACTTTCCCTTAGAGTTTTCACACTTTTCACTATCTTGTCTAATAGGCTAGTTTTGACTGGCTGAGTTAAAGCACCTAGTTTGGACACTTAGGATATATTTCAAGGAATAAGAGTGATATGGGGAGTTATATTAAGTATTAATATTTCCATACATATGATTTTAATCTCTTGAAACTTCTTACAACCTACAAAACACATAAAATATTGAGAAAAATCTTGTTTTTACCCCCATCTGTATAGGTCCATACAACTAGTTGGAATGTGAGGGATATTGAGTGAGTCCTACACAATTTAAAATAGGTTTCATTATCATAATATTACATTAGATTATATTTTCAACTCCACTTTCCCAATTGAGAATCTAGCAAGGGTTTCCAAGGGTTTTAGACCTATTTTTGGTCTTAAGAATTATTCATAGCATTTAGATGTTTAAATTTAAAAATAATGCAAAAAAATAGTTTATATGGGCCTCCTATAACTCTTATAACCTTATTTTTTATCCATGAAAATCATCATGAAAGGTGAGAGCATTCAAAGTTTTCCTACCAAGCTTATTCTCCTCTATTCATGTATGATTGAATGGGGTTTTAAGCCAAAATGGATTCCTTGTGGTCTCTCCTAAAAGGTGAGGGCCTGAACACATCCAACATGTTCCCACATACATGTTTTAATCTATTAGAAATATAATATCATTCTATAATTTAAAATGACCTCTTGTTTGGCCTTTGGGCATAACCATGCCTCAATATGCTTGTCTACAACTCTAGGAGTGTAGGGTAACCTATTGAATTATAATCTTTCCTATTTGATTTATAATGTTTTCATAGGTGTCATTAAACTTTATAAACTTTATATTCATGTTCAAACAGATCCTTGAGTCCTTTTTCATCTTTAAACTTCCAAAATGCAGGGTTTGTGATCAAAAGGGAATGCCCTTTATGTGATACAAAACATAGGGAACTCCCATATTTACTCAGACCAAGGTTAATATTTATGGTCCTCCTCATGTCATAAAATTACCATCCACAAAATTTCAGCCTTTGATATCATGTATAGACCCCTCAACCTCAACAAAACCCCAAGACAGACTTGCAAAATGGATTATGTGCATGACAGTCAGAAAATGACTATGTTTTGTGTGATTGATTGTTCCTTGCTTTGCTCTATATACCATGATTTATTTCATGAGACCCTATTTATAATACTTAAAGGTTAAAAACCTTCAATTATTCTTCCAAACTATCATATACTCTTTATATTCTCTTTACTCAGTCAAGATTGTGTTTCATTGTGACTATGTTTTACCTTAATAAGGACTCCTATAGGTGTTTTTGTGTGAGTTAGGAATTTAAAATGGTATTTGAGGATCTTTTTTATTTTATAAACACCATTTTTACTCTTTTCATCCATTCAATTCTTCCATGTATACTTTAATCCTTAAATAACCTTTCCTTTATCCAAGACTGTGTGTCCCCTTCATGTAGGTGCAAATTACCCCCTGTAGGTATTGTGAGATCTCCTTGAGACTTGGTCATAATGTGGAGAGAATATTAATAAATAATTAGAATAATTTTATAACCTCTCATCCATTTTAATTACCCTGCATGCTCCTTAGGTCCACAAATGGGTCTTCCCTTGAATGACTAAGAAAACTTCCTTTAAACCCTATTTTAAATGGAAGTTGCTTCTATTTATGATTGTTCATGATACTTAAAGACTCTCCTTGAATCTATTTTAAATCCTTTGATGTGAAACTATGCATATATGAACTATTATTCACTTACTAAGAGTCTCAAAACACTAATTAGGCATCAAAATAAGGTCATTATCTACCTTGTCTTGACTATAAGTGGACATTATCTCTTGATGAGACACCTATAGGTGTGAATGGGAGAATAAACATAGAATTTAAATCCTCATTTAATAAAAATTGGACCAATAATGATTTCAATCATTTCAAACCATCAAAAATTCTCAAACATCCATACTTTGTAAGGAAAAGGACACTTTTCAAGTTTAAGGTTTATGCTAGCTGTAGGAGGCTAATAAGGCATGTGTATGGATTGAGATTTGATATAGGAAGCTCAAAAATCATGTATCACCATCCTTGAGTGGCCTTTAGATTACAGTTACTCCCTTTAACCAATTTTAACTCCTTAAACATAATGACATGGTTTGGGTTACCAACCTAGAGTACAAAGGTCCTTCAAAACTTGAAACCCTATAGATATTACTACTTGGTTTTAGTACATAAAAGCATAACTTTGGGATCACAAAAACTATCCTCCATTGACCATTTACCTCTCACATTTTGATAAGACTTTTTACTTGCTATAGGATTAAATTTGAATGCACTAGGGGTGATCAAAACTCAAATTAGCATTATCATGAGACCTCTTCAAAAAATCTAGGTGTTCTATTTTGCTAGTTCAGGGACAAAAGGCTTGAATTTAGTCACATCATGTTTTGAAAGTGATTAATTTCTCAAACTATCAATTTTACTCCTCAAAAGGTTTTTCATGTTCTCTCAACACCTCAATACCCCAAGGAATGTTCCATATTATGATAAACTCTTCCAAAATTACTCAAAAACTCCTCCATTAGGGCCACCTATAGGTGGGCAATCTGAGGTATAGACAATGAGCAACTTATGAGTAATATGCATTGATTTTAGGAATCTTGTTAGTTTATCTCCAATTTAAAACCTCAAATGAATTTTTCACACCTTAAAACATATGAATCAGGTGCCAACATCCTCCTTGTAATGTGAAATAAGTGTCATGGCACTTAGTTTACTATGTATGATAGTCATAGAGTCAACTAATTAACTAGTGTCTTATGATTCTATTCTCATGGAGTATGATTTTGGGAATTAAATTATAATGGGAGGATAATAAATAACATTGAGACATGATAATTAACTTATAATCATCCCTTAAAATCACTACCAAATCTTGGAGATTCTACAAATAGTGAAAATCTATTTTCAACACAAAATGGTGTCTCTCTTGAAAAGTAAGATATTTAGATTATAAATTCAACAAAAAATTTAAAAAAATCATGAATAACATTATAAAATTTATTCAAAATGATTTGGATCCAACATGACTAATTATATTGTATGAATTGCCAAAAATGGGCAAAACTTAGAGGGTGCATAGATTAGTAAGAAAATTAAGAAGGTCAACTTCTTAGGGATGGTTCATAAACCTCATACCACCATTACTCTAAAACCAAAAATTAAATTTAATATTAGTTAGTGTATAATATACCCCTAAGAGCATTTTTTTGAAACCCCTTGTGTTGATCGTACCAAGTACAAACCTTCAAGTCACTTTAGTGTGTCTAGAAAGCCATGAAAGGAGTATAATAGTTTTGAATTATAAATGCCACTTTGAGATCATTCCAAATGTTTAATTGATCATTGGGAAGATTAAGAGTCATATTTTAATAGTTTCCAAGTGGCACACTTCTCAAAGAGGTCATATAATTACCAAACTCTTCCTTTTCTTTAAGAAAATTGACTTTTCTTCTGATAAACCTACAACTTTTAATTACCAAAAGTTGATTAAGACTTACTAGGACATATGTCATGTTAAATCATCCATTTTTACCTTTACATTTCCAAATAAACTTGTACAAGGCATTAAATGCTCAAATTTGACCCTTAAAATGACCCAAACTGATAAAATGACTAAAAAACTAATTGACCAAGGCCAATATAACATTTAATGACATCAAATAACCTACAAAAAACCCCATGAAAATATTTTAATCCCCATAAAATTCTTAAAACTCAAGGTTTTTACCTAGGGATGCCCCAATTTAACCTAAAACTCAAATTTGGTCAATAGTAGCTCCACCTGCTAATAGGAGAGGGAATTTATACCTACATTATTGACTAATGTAAGGACTCATTTCCCACACTGTTAACTCAAAGTCACTAATTTGTCCCCCTGATAAATTTTTTAGCCAATTGTTTTTTATGATTCTATTGAGGATTGAGTTGCTTAATGCATGCAGTTTTAAGACATTTCAAAGAAACTCCCCTAGAATGGAGGTTGGTGAATCCATTGAGAAAAAGTGCCTAGTGCCTGTATAATTTTGATTAAAGAAATGACATTAATTCACTCCAACCCCAATGCTCCCTATGTCCCATGGGGAAGACATTTTGGGTTGTTATCTTTGGATCAATGCAATGAGTTACCTTTAGGTTCAAGGAATATATTTATAATTTTTTAGTAAAAAATGGTCAAGATGCATATAAGCATATCTTGGCCTTCATAGTGTCTAGTAACATCTTAGGAGTTTGCATGAATATGTTATTGTTAGGCTTTTTGTTGAAAATCTCACTGAACCTATTGTTGAGTGCTTTTAACACTTAGAAGTTGGATGCATTGTGAATTGGTATTACTTGAAGAAAAAGTTCCTAAATAGATTGAAATCAACTATGGATGTGTGTATATTATTTTCAAATTTATTCTAGATCTAGAAGTAAGACCTATAATCATACTTCTCATGAACCTACTCATCCTTATGATTACACATTAGGTCATGTGCAGACTACCAACACTAGCTATCACACTTTTAGGACTTTCCACTTACATAGACAACCTCTATCCTTGCATATACATTCTTAACATTCATTTCACTTCATTGGCCTTTTCACTCACCATTATACCCTTCTAGCATCTCCTAGGCCCTTTCTTGATCCCTTTTGACTAATTTGACCTAGGTCATGGTTTATGAGCTAAGATGCAGCCTAGGCCACATGTTTTGGCCCCCTAAGTTACTTCCTAGGTTGTATCCTAACTAAAAATCATGTTTTGGGGGCTTGTCAAGTGCCCAATGGATAAAAACAAATAGTTTTTGGTCTTTCGGTGGTTTGGGTACCCTATAACACTACAAATTATTCTTTTTCATACTTATTATTCAATTTATGAGATCACATGCCTTATTGAGTCTCCCTTGATTCATTCTTGGTCTGCTTGAGCTTGCATTATGATAGGGGATGCCCTACTCTTCTACAACTTGATTTGGTGATCTTCCTTGATCAGCACAATGCTCTTGAGATTTGTTGATTTCTCCTAACTTCTTCAAGATTAATTGTACCTATTATTTTGATCTCTCAATTGGATCTCTTATAGTTTTTAGCTTCTCCTTCACCTTCTTCATTACTATTGGCTCCTAGTTTGGACTCAGCCCATATACAACTTTATCTTCCTCCTTCACTATTTTCTAGCTTAGATAATTGATTGGTAGATATCTACACAATTACATTTAACCTGATATAAGGTCACTTTGATATGTAAATTTAAATTCCCATCTGTTTGTAGTAGTGTATTGGTTAGGTTTTCATTATTCTTCTAGTATAGTTTGTTTTGAGCATTCTATATAATAGTTTCTAAAGATTTTTATTAAAAAGCATATCTATATATTAATAAAATAAGAGTATATCACAATGATAATCATAAAAAAATGAGTGGAAAATTCACACCTCATAAGAAAAGTCACATCGAGGAAAAAAACTTTGGAAAATTCCACTAGGTGGTCAATAAATGACCACTAAAAAAAACATCACATCAATAGTTCAAAATAGCTAAACACAAAACAAAAGATCACATAGTAATAAAGAGAATAATGAAGTAGCTAAAACAAACATGGAAGTCAAGGGAGGTGATAGATATGATAGGTCCTAAGGCTTACCGCCTCATCTTTGTAGAGTAGGACATTTGTCCATAGGTAAGGGTTCCGAGTCATCAATTTGTTGAACTTCTAATACATCATCTTTGTTCATTTTAGGAGAGATTACCAGAGCTAGTCATGAAAATTTATCTTAAGGGGAGGACCCCAACCCTTGTTATCATTATCATTATTTAGGGGAGGAGGGCCCCAACCCATAACATTACCTCCATTTATATAAGATCCACTTGGACTACCACATCATGGAGAAAATCATTGATGTGGTGATGAATGAGGAGAATGAATCATGTTTCTAGTTTTGGAATATTGTTGGCATACACCATGTCCTTTCCCTCATGGAGGTAAATAAAAATGTGGAAGCTTAGAAGGTTTTTAGCAAACTATACATGGGGAATTTCTCTAGTTGTTAAGCAAACACTAGATATTTTTAATTTACAGGTGAATTTTATTAGTTTGGCTTTGAATCTAAAGAGAACATTAGATAGAAAAGTAATTATTTAGTAATAGAAAATTTATGTTCCATCTCTTCATGATTAAAACAAGCATAATTTCTAGTTTTCCATATTTGAAATCTATAGTATTTTGCAGGAAGTGAAGATGAGTCCCCCAAGAGATCCATTTTCCATGTAAAGAACTCAGGTTAGAAAGGTTGAAAGAGGATTAAATTCAATGCCACATAGATTGTGCATGAGATTAAAACCAAATATGTGCTTAAATGTCTTAGGTTATTAACAAGCTAGGTAGATGGGATTTAAAACACTTGGATGTTTGAAATAGTCACCCACATGCAAGCCCTAATAAAGAATACACTGGAGAAAATGAGCTTTTTTGAGCTTAATGATAGCAGACCACATAGTGCTAAAATCCTTAACCCAAACCCCATGATTGGAATGGATATTCCATCTGAGGTTGAGAATTCCATCTAGAGATTATCAAGTGAAATGAGTGGCATGATTGAAAGGGGATAAAAAATTATAACCCAACCAAGGTTATTATCAAGTGAAATGAGTGGTTGTAGGCCAATGCCAACCCTTCTAGCAAGGAATAAGGAATTGACCCCTATCTTGTGTAAATACTCATAAGGTATGGTTCCTTGAATTTATACTATAGCCTTTACATCTAAATTAATTAAATGAAATTTGTTCTGAATTTATTGCCAAGTGAGCTAGTATCGATTCACCTTATAGAAAAGGTCACTTATAATTTTCACACCTTTCCTAAACAGTCTTAACCCTTTAACCCAAGGGACTAAGGCAAAGGGAACTTAATGAAAATTTAATCAAGGTGACACCAAATATAATGGGGGTTAATAGAGAGGCCATTCTTGAAATCCTCACCTATCTAAGTAATATGGGGTTTAATCTTCTCCCATGCCTTCTATAGACTTTCCAAAACAAAAGTACCCTTAATTTTAACTATAAATAGGGTGATAAGAAGGGAATGAATTCATAGGCCCTACCAAGCCTTCTTTCCATAAGGGATCCCTTGAAAAATATAGTAGCAAATAATAATATTATAGGCTTCATCACCATTAATACCCCTAACTATTTATTTAACACTGAGAGTAAGGCTTTGAATTTTAATATCAAAAATATCCAGATAAATTACTTCCTTAGGTCAGTAACATATGTTTCAAACAACTCTATGAAATCCATTGTTACCTTCAAAGTTAGTCCATAGAAAATATCTTAGGAGTTTTTCTAGTTCAATGGAAGTAGTATTAGAAGGGACCCAACAAGAAGAATAGTAAACATGCATAGCTACCAAAATCTTGGAGCAAATCTACAATTTTCTAGTTAAAGATAAAGACTTTGTGATTTAGAAAGAACTTTTTTATCAAACCTTTTCACCACATAAGACCATAAATCAGAGGGAAAATCCCAAAAAGTAAAAGGGATACAAAGGAATTTAAATTGAACCCCTAAAAGAAGCCACTACCACTAATATCCCTCCATCTAAGGAGGTTTGGGACTTAGAGATTAGTGATAAAATTGAGTCTTTATCCATTAAATAGATGATCCTAAATCCAAACAAAAAATATGAAGGTATTCCATAACATTCTTAACTAACTCTTCTTCCTCTTGAAGGGTGATAAAAGAATCATCTATAAAATATCCATTCAATAGATATTGGTTAAACTAAGGGAGGGAAATGCCTTTCACCAAACCCATGGAAGTGTAATTAACTAATAGGTAGCTAAATCCCTTTATTTATAGCATGTACACCAAAGGAGCTAAAGGATATCCTTGTCGAATAGAACAATGAAGCTCAAACTAAAAATATTGAGTGTTATTGATGTTAATACATGCCTATCATCTTGGAAAAGCATATTCACCATGTGAAAAAATTTGGGGCCAAATCCAAGGGTCTATAACATGGCCATAATAAAGGTCCACTCAATGCAATCATAAGCCTTTTCAAAATCAATTTTAACAAATAAGGATTTTTTATAAGAAACCTAAGCCCGTTCCATACCTTCCTAGACAACAATGACATTATCTAGAATGAATATGTGTTGAATAAATCCATTTTGATCACTTTTGACAATTAAAAGAAGAAGATGTTTTAACCTGAGGGATAAAGCCTTAGAAATAATCTTATAAGATACATTGAAAAGAGAAATAGGTCTCCAATTGGTAATAATTTCAAGGTCACCACCTTTATGAATAAACTTAATATTACCTTAGATTATAAGAGGTCCCAAAGAATTGGTTAAAATAACTTCAAAACACACCTTATGAAGATTAGGACCTACAATATCCTAAAGAGATTGATAGAATTTTTATGGGAAACTATCAATCTCTAGGGCTTTATTAACTACCATCTACTTATTACCTCATGGAGATCACTAAGAGATAAGGGCCTATATTAGGCAATCCTTTAGGAATTAGAAAATTTCAAAGGAACAAATTGAAGACATTTATTGAGAGTCACTTATTTTTATATAGAGGTGTCTTGGGATAAAAATACTCCATAATAATTATGAACAAAAGATTTCAAAATGTTAAGAAGTTTGGTAAGCCAAGCATTTCCTTCCTTGATAGCTTTAATTCTATCAGCAACCCTTTTAAAATAGAGAAGGGCAAAGAAATCCTTAGATAATTTGTATCCTAGTTTAAACCAAAGCATAAGATATCTCAACTAAGCTCCTCTAGATTTATGGGTCTCCTCTACTTGAATATTATGATGGCAATGGGATACTCGAGTTTAAATTTAAACATTAAAAGGAAATAGTTCCATCTCTTGTGAGACCCAAAGGTATTAATAGTTTGTAGCATAATGTAGGAGAAACTAGAAAGAGGCATCTTGTTGACCATAAATATTAAAAAATATGGTAGTGAGAGCTAGAGCATCTAACCACCACTAAATCCATCCAATGTCCCCCTTTAGCTGGGGAACCAGGTTCTAGATTTTGATTATATGCCCCACTATTTTTTCATGTTTAAGATGAGAAGTATTGAGATAAAATTGAGTTTAGTTAGGCTTCATTTTAGGTGTGGACAACTTGATATTTTTATAGATAGGGTAGTAACCTAATAAAAAAGTGTCATGGATGACCAATACTAGTTGGTCATCCACCAGCACAAAAAAGGTCTTGTTCAACTAGCAAAGCTCGATCTAACCACTGAAGCACCCTATATTTTCCCTATCAAAACTTAGATCAAGTAAAATATGGGGTATATAATTTTTTCCTCTAATGATGATTGGGATCAAACACCCCAATTTTTTTATGCATATAGAACCAAGCCTCCTGTTCACTAGCACACCAACTCATTGGAAGTCACTCTTCCTTATCCTCAAAAAATTCCACCATGTTGAAATATTCATAAAGGAACCAATGCACATTAGGAAGTGATTCATCCATACATATACAAAGTAAGGCCCATTACATATCATCATTATATGTATATAAGTTAGCAATCCCAATGATAAGATCATAAAAATAAAAAAGGGTCCAAACAACTAGATGGGTGGGGTATGAACCCTAGGAAATAATGTTTTGAAAAAGCTTTTGAGCTAGTAAAGTGATGGCCTCACCATGACCAAATTAATTCCTAGTAGCCTCACAAATATCCCCAAGATAAATTATTTGTGTTACATTCTATAGGAGAAATCAATAACACTTGACCTCTTAAAAATAGAGAATATTCATACTGCTAAAAAGGTGAAAACTATTCTTAAATGCATATTTACATGGAGGATAAGTAAGGACCTAAAAATTAAAATATTTGAATATCATTATGAACCATCTAGATACATATCATTATCCTCTATGAGATATCCAAGCATAACAAATAGATCATACACTAGCTTATTTGGCATGCAATCACTCATTTGAAATGATTGTCTCTTATGAGCCATATATTCCTCCTTGGGATAAGGAGACATAATTTGGGAATTATATAAAATTGAATTGCAATCAAAGGTGACCAAACTCTATTATTCCTATTATATGCTCACCCTAGGAGAGGGTTGTGATGGTGAAACTGAAGGTGGCACCTCAACTATAGTAGCCACTAATTATGGTGTATGCACAAGTGGAAGTGAAGATTTATTATGAAAAATATATTTTCTAGTAGATGTTAAGGCATGATTGTTCACAAGTCTATATAAATAAGCCTATGGTCTACTGCCATAATTTGATGAGTTATTTTTTATTGGTGACTATGGTCCAACCATAATTATTGAAATTATGAGATTTGGCCTTAGCTCCACCCTTTTTTTAGAAATAAGAGGCACATGCACCATTAAAAGACATTATTAGATCATTTGGTTTAAGTAATATCACTAAAATCAATTATTCAAGAGATTGATATATAAAACCCACTAAGAAAATATATTAGTATTGATTTGAATGTCAATGGAATCTTTCAATTCTTGAGATAAATCCACTTCTACACAAACCCTCTTTTGGGGATGAGTCATAAATAAATTGGTCTACTCACGGAATATGAAGCATTTGATGGTTTTTATAAGTTGATCAATAAACCCTTATAATGGGAGAGTTAAGCCAATAAACTCAACCCAAATAGGGATTTTCAGCTTCACTTATTCTAAAACTTGAAAGACTCAAGTCCAATGAAAAAAAACAACCAAAGTGTTATGAATAAACCAAGGACCATGGTTGAACATGGATTTACAATATTCAAGTTTGAATAATTAAAACAAAAAAAACCCTTGGTAAGATTTTGGACTCCTAGTTTCACTCGAAGGCCTTGCTAGTGATTGTAAACCCATTATTTCAAAAGACTCGCAAGGGGGGATCGACCCAAAAATAAGAAATCAAGGTAAAGTTTTCAAAAAAATGATAGGATTTGTCAAATTTAGGCATATATAGAAAAATATTAGGCAATGGAGAGTCATAATCAGTAGCATTACCTTGTGAAAGACTTTTGGGATGAATTTCCTTACTTGTTTTGATGTCATGGTTACTTTTGCTCACTCTAGCTTTCCCTGCATCTGTGGATGAATTGAGATAGGTGGTTGTCATTTAAAATAGGATACCCCTACCATCTAAAGGGAAAATTCCAATCAAAATTATTAATAAATTTAAACTAAAGTAAAATCCTACCTAGATTTATGAAGATCGATAGTGTGATATAGATAGTTAGAGTCTCATCAATGTAGAGCTCCAAACCTAATTTTTGTCTTAACCACATTTAAAATCCCTAATATATAAATATTTTACATTTGTATGCATCTAAAACATATTTAATTATTTAAGATGTCTTTCATTACACAGCATGCTTGATTATGAAATGTTTATCATTACATGGTATAATATCTAGTTGCTCAAAACCTTTTATTCATTTACACAAACAATCTCCCCTTTTCTAAACTAGAAATTTGCATAATTAGGAGGTGATAGTGTTGAGAACAAAGAACTAATTTAGGTTTATATTAGGCATTCTCTTGAATCCTTACTTGAAGATGTATTTTAATCCCAAAACATCTTTCATTTGGTTAAGAAGTGCCTATCTCTTAAGAGTACACATTCTCTAATAATTCTCTCAATTTAGAATTCAATTTCCATCACTTGTATGAAATTGGGTTTATTATTTTAGCTACTTAATTTGCTATGGTTACATTCGTTAGAGATACATGTGTCTTTTATGCACTTGATCATGCTATCCCTACCCTAGTTTATGAGTCTATATATAGTTTGGTGTAATCCAGAAAACCAAATAGCCTCTATAGATATCAAGTATCCCATATAATCCCTTATCCTATTATCCTTATAAGTGTTTACTTAGTACCCTATGTACCCCATGCCAAACCCTAGTGGCTCCATTTAGATTCTTGGAACTACATTATGACATGCCAAATAGGACATCACATATGGTCTCATGCTATTTCTAACCTATTTAGAGATCTCTTATCCAATTCCACTTTGATAGATGCAAGGCTTTAATTTCAATTATGTTTTGGATCTCTCCTTGGTTATTTCATCTTGATTTGGTTTTGTGTCCTTCTCCCCTTTGGGTTATTGATAGTTTATATTTTCTATTATTTTCCTAGTTTTTCTTGCTTCACTACATCTATGGCCATCCTCCCACCTCTAAGTTTCTCTTACTATTGTGTTTAGGGTCTAAATTTTGATCTCACTCATGAGTACAATGTAATTGTAATGGAATGACATAGAACCCCCAAGGTCTATGATATGACCTTGCCTCAAGACTAAGACCTACCAATGTTCCATAGAGAATAAGATTAGCAATTTTACACCCAACAAACTCAATCACCTTTCAACAAATTTTATCTCTACTCATATGAAGATGATTACCTCATCATAAAAATACTTTTCATTCACCTATTAAGGGTGAATATGACCCCCTTTCATGATTGAGGCTTGGTGAGATATGCACAATCATTTTTGTAGGTAGCTTCATGTGAATAAAGAGCACCATTATCCCCTTAGGAGAAGGTGGTGTGCTTCCTCTAGAGATAGATCCTACACCCAATCCAATTTGAATACCTCTACTATTTCTCACCTAATTCCCCCACATCTTTCTTGATAGGATACTTTGAAGTAAGAACCCCCTCATGTCCATGTTGAGCGACATAGGAATCTTGATTCAATGAGGCATCCACTTCATATGGAGTCTTCCTATCCTCCTATCCCTTAATTTAGGGTCTCATATGAGCATGTTGATTTTAACTACCACTTTCAAACTAGAGACTCTTGGGATGCTTACCCTAGACATCAGTTCCCTCATTTAAACAATTATCTTGTGGTACATGGCCATCGTCGTGAGGACCTAGGTCACCATGACCATCCTCTTATGAATGTCATTCTCTACCTCATGATTGGGAAGATCCCCATCATGAGTGTCTCCCACATTAGGATCCATCTAAACATCATCTCCATCACAACCATGGTTTTGAAGATTCCTATTATCATAAGCAACATCATTACCTAAATGAGCCTCCTTAGGGAGATCATCACCAACTTTATATCAACTATGCCTATGAGGATCTCTGTAGGAATCCTCTATCCCCTTGGGTGTGTATTATTCCCCTTCTTACTCTAATACCTAAATTTCCTAGGTTCTATAGGACTTAGGATGCTAGTTCCATAAAACATATCACAACATTTATGATGGCATGTATGAATTGGGAACAAGATGAAGACACGATGTTGAAGCTCTTTGCTCACTCCCTATAAGCCAAATGTCTTTTTTGGTTCTAAAATTTTAAACCAAATTCTCTTTTTAGCTTTCAGTTCTTTTTGGATGACTTCCTCCAATACTTTGATATCTTCAAAATATTCAACATTGACATCTAATCGGTCACCTCCATGGCATAGACTAAGGGTGAGTCAAAAATTGAATTAATACATGTGTGGTATTTAGCCATCCATACATGGAAAACAAGGTCATCAGATGATTAACTTTAAGATATGTTCACATGAGAATTGAGATAGGAGGTTCACCTTAAGGTCCTTAAGCATGAACCCACCTATTATGATGAAGCTATGAATGAGTGTCTAAAGATTGAATTCTTTGAGGTGTGTGAAAGTCTTTGGCTCATGCTAACTTAAAATTTATCTTGTTCATGTGATCATAATTACAACATGATTGATAATGATATTACTAATTTTTATATCAATAAGAAGTAAAATAAGGATAATCACTAGGTTAATGATCTAAGCAAGAGGCCAACTAAAAAGGACCCTAAAAAACCAAGTTAATGGATAATGTACAATTATGACATCATTAAGTTTTGAAACTTCCATTAGATGAAGGGCCATGATGATGATAATTGTGTCTCCTAAAAGTCTAGTGTTAAGGTCTCATCAACACCTCAGAGCTCTCCACTTGCAGAGCCCAAATACAAGTTGAATGTGTTCAAGTAGCCCCTTCCTAACCATGACAAGGAAAAGAAGAAGAATAATAATAAATCCAAGTTTAAGGGCCATCCCTATCCTTCTCCCTCTTTTACCTCTTCTAATTCCTCTTCCCTAGTTGACCCAAAAGGAAAATCCAAGTGTAAGTGTAATAAGGTCATAATTGTTATCAACATAGCCTCTACTGAGAATGAGTCTTTATCAACATGTACTCAGTTCAAGCCACCGACCCTATTTGAGAGACTACTAGTGTGGGACCTATGACCCTGACCATGAGGGTAGGGAATCACTAAGTTAGATTTGAATTTAGGCATAATATCCCTCCCCAGGCTAGGCAACACCCATCTCTATCATAGAGTAGTTATAATGACCCTTAAATGGAATCTCCATCTAGGACCTACTTTGCCTTTTCCTTGAACAAAGGGTACTCATATTTTACAAGATTTATCTTTCTCATGAGGGTCTACTATGGGATGATGTGGAGGTTTTATTTAACTCTAACACTACTAATCACCCTCATCCTCCCATATTGTCTTTTGGCACCACCTTATTATCAGATGCTTTGGTTATTGCAAATATGGATAGGTTCCCACTCTACATCAAGACATAATTTGATAATTTTCATGTCAAGAGATACATCATTAATGAGGGATCCATGTTGAACATCATAACCCTATGTGTATTCAATGATCTCAAGATTAATTAGAAGAAGCTCTCTGATTATTTACATAACTGTGTTGGTTTCAATAATGACATGGTTGTACCAGTGGGAAACATGAAGCTTTGGGTCAATTTTGGACCCAATATAGTTAAGATCAAGTTTTTTGTGTTATATCTAGATCTCTCATATAACATGATCCTTGGTCATCCTTGGATTGATTCCATGTAATTCATCACATCAACAATGTTTGACACAATCTAATTCATTCGTGAAGGTAATTTTAATACCTTATAAGTCAACCTAGATCCTTGGGAATTGATTTATGATAAGATAAATCCCTTTGGTGAGGATTTGGATATCTCCTCATGGGGTCCTATGGATTCACACAAGACTCCCACCTTTGAATCTTATTTTCTCAAGGATGAATGTTTTGATCAAGTTGAGTATCAATCAACATTCACTCCTTCTATATCTAGCATATGATCACCAACACCCTATCCCTCCCATTGATGCTATGTTAGCTCTTCAATTTTTGGAGATCTATTTCAATATGTCTCCTTGAACATCAAACTTTTCCTCTTATTGTGATTTTCCCATAGGATTATCAGATCTCTCAATTCATCTCCCATAGAGACCATTATAGTTATTGAGTTTGATCTCAAGTGTTATTTAATCCATGTTACAACATGTAACCTATTCAAGGAGAGAATGACATATATGAATCTCTCGAAATCATGTCATAAGAATTTCCACCCTCTTGAACATCTAGGTTTGGAGATAACACTCTCTGATGGCCCAGATCCTAGCATCCCCATAGTACAAATCATGTTTTTTGATTTTGAGGAGTTAAACCAATTTATCCCTCCTATTCCTAATTTTTTTAAGGAAGGAAATGCCATGGATATTAAAGGATCCATAGATTTTAACCTCAACACCCCTATAAGGTCAAATATTGTTAAGGTCAATGATAGCCTTACTAAAGAGGAGCAAGATGTTTTTATAACATTTTTATGTGAATTCTTAGATGTATTCATTTTAGAATACACTGATATGCATGGCATGAACCCCAATGTCATTCTCCAAAACCTTTTTATGGATGATAAGGCCCATACAATTTACCAAAAAAATAACCAATGGTTTTCAAAGTCTCCCAATTAGTCAAGGTCAAGATCAATAATTTCATTCAAGTTCATTCAATCATAACCACTGACTACATATGAAGGGTTGCCAACATTGTCCTTATTCTCAAGAAGAACATAACCATTCACATTTGTATCAACTTTTAGGATCTCAACTTGGATTGCTCAAAGGAAAAAATTTCCATGCCTTTGATTGACCAAATTATGGATTTCATAGTTGGTTTTGAGATCATGTCCCTCATGGATAGATTCTTAGGGTACAACCAAATCCATATTACACTCAAATACTAACATAAGATGACATTCACTACCACATGGGGTACATTTTACTATGCCATCATGCATTTTGATGTGAATAATATTGGGGCCACATATAAATGTACCATGACCCACATTTGTCATGACTTCATCCACAAGATCATGGAATGCTATGTTAATGACCTCCTCAACAAATATCATTGAGTACATGCATGATCTCATAATCATATTTGAGCATCTAAGGGAGCATCACATCAACCTCAACCCTAAAAAGTGATTATTTGATGTCTCATCCATAAAAATAATTAGTTTACTCATTATAAATTGAGGCATCAAAGTGGATCTTGAGAAGATCAAAAAAATCCTTGAGATGCCTCCCCTATGAAACCTCATCTATTTGTAATCTTTCCTTGGAAGGTTAAACTTTATTAGAGGTTTATTCAAGGAGTATGTGCATAAATTCATACCCCTTATGCATATATTATGTAATAACACCTTGTTTTTGTGGGCTATGAAATCCAGGTGGCCTTTAAGGAGTTGAAATGCATGCTTCACAACCCTCCCATCCTGATAGTACACATTAAGGGTTATAAGTTCATTTTGTTCACCTTGATCACTAATATCTCCATCAAGGGCATGTTGTTTTAACAAGATAATGCTAGTAGAGAGGGTTGTTTACTAAATATCTCATATTCTATTTGGCCCTGAGTTATACTACACTACCATGGAGAGGTAATGCCTCACCCTTATATTTTCCATGAATAATCTACAACATTACATGTTGGTTCAAACCACTAATGTAATTGTTCAGTTTGACCTACTCCTCTATTTTCTTGGTAAGACACACTTGGCAGGTAGAACCATGAGGTGGATCATGTTTCTTTAAGATTTTGACATCTATATGGTTAAATAAAAATCAACCAAGGGATTAGTAGTAGATAAAAAACTTACTAATTATTGTCACCTAACATTAGTGAGGAATTGGTTGGTGACCCCTTCCCCAATGAGATGGTATACACATTTATTGGAGGGAGGTTTATAATTGTAATTGGTATCAGGACATCATCCACTAATTTTAAATCCAATATTACCCTAATTATGCTCCTTTACAAGAATTATTTTATATCTATAAGCTCACCACTCGTTACATCATCATAAGTGGTGTCTTGTTCAAGAGAGGACTTGATGGTGTTTTGATGCAATGTCTCACTCTTGAAGACACCTCTCTTACATTACAAGAGTCTCATAAGAGTGCATGTGGTGGCCACCTAGGTGGGCAAGCCATCACTCATCATATTATCAAGATGGGCTACTACTATCCCACTCTTGTTAAGGATGCAATTCAATACACCAAGATGTACAAGACTTTCTAGTTCACTAGGGATGCTATCGATTCCCCCATTAGCCTCTTGAATTCTATTTTAGTATCATAGCCATTATTATTTTGGGATCTCAACTTTGTTAGTGAGTTTAAACCCACCTCCTTTAATGAACATCATTATCTCATCATCACCACTAATTACTCCATAAAGTGGGTTGAGGCCATACCCATTAGCAGAATAAGTAGGGAGACTATCACCAAGTTTGTCCTAAATCAACTCATTTATAGGTTTAGGGTCCCTTCCATATTCATGGCTGATAATATCTTGGGTTTCCAAAGCTTTGAGATGCGTGATCTCACTGAATGTTTCAATTTTAAGCTCCATTTCTCCTCCACCCATTACCATCAAGGTAATGGGAAAGTTGAATCTTCAAAAAATATGTTGAATAAGATTCTCCTTTGAACTATTACCTAGTTTAAACGTGATTGAAATCTCATGCTCTATCCTACCCTTTGGGCCTACTAGACTAGTTTTTGTATAGCTGTAGGGACAACCTCATATGCACTCATATACAAGTCCAAGTTCACCCTCCATTTAGAGGTCTCAATACCTTCTCTAAGGGCTAATACATTTCGGTCACTACCCAATGAGGAAGAATGTGTCATTTTCCTTACTAATCTTGAGAAGTTAGATAAGAACTGTATTGACACTCTTGATCATAATCATGCTTATTAACATCATCAACACTGCCAATTTGAGAAACTGGTGCATCCACATCCTTTCTAAATAGGTGACACATTCCTCATTTTTGAAAAAGAGAATAGAAATAAGTGAAAAATAAATCACAAGTGGTTTGGCCCTTTTATTATTACCACCTATTTGTAGAATTATGTTTATCATCTCTCCACTCTTGAGGGTAAATCCTTATGGCACTTGATCAATGGGTTATACCTTAAGATGTTCCATATATAAGGCCTACATGAACCTATTTGGAAACCCTCATATGCTGGCATGGTGTACTTTTACCCTCTTCTCACACCACTAACCTATGTGTCACCTATATATGTGTGTGCATATGGGTTCTTTATTCATAATTCCTACTATCTATTCACATGTATCTAATAGTATATCTTAGATGAAGCATACAAATCATAAATAAAACAATATACATATGTGATGAAAATGATAAATAAGTGTATACATATCATAAAAATACATAAGTTTATTTAGCTACATTATATGGCTTCCTTTGAGCCTAGGATCATAGTCCTAAAAGTTGCCACACACGTGGCTACATACATTATACTCCCAATCAACCTATGATTGGGCTTTCTATCTCAAGTATCCCCACTTAGGTAGAGATCTCAAACTCTAACTCTCAACCAGTTGAACCACAATATCCTCTAGGGAAGCCAACCAATCTACCCTACCCCTAGGTGCCTTCGCTATTGAGGTATGTTCTTAGTGTTGGTATTAAGGCATTAATGTTGTCATTGATGTCAAAGTCAAATTGAATATCCTTCATGTCAAAATTTAGAATTGTTGTCATGATTGGTGAAGTGGTATGTGACTAAGAAGTTTATTTTCTCTATTGAGAGAAAATTTGAAGGAAACCTAGTATTCTTTCTAAGGTTTAATGACATATCAATATCATGTTCAAGATACAAGGAAAGCATTTTGATTGAGCTCTAATTACGTGAGTCAAGAAGTCTTTATATTATTTAGAAAGTCTTGGTACAAAGTTTTAAATATGATAAATCTCATAAAGTCTATTGAGAATGAACTTGTCTTTATAAATTCATGTTTATTGAATGACATCTTTGAGAGCTAGCGTGTTTATGTCCAAACTCTAAGTATTAGGTATTTTAAGTAGCCTAGTCTAGATATGTGAAGAAGATGTATAAATTAAGAATTTTAAATATTTGTGTTTTGGGATAATAAAGGAATAAATAAGTTTTATAAGTTGTTTGAACATGGGCAAGAGTCAAATAAGCCTTCAAATGAGCTGAAAGGTTGAGGTTGAAGCTTAGATCCTGCATGAAAATACCTAGTGAGAAGATACATATTTAGTGCCTTAGTGAGACAAGCTATATAATACTTATGTAAGGAAGGTTGGTAGTATGATATCACTTCATGATGTTTTATGACATGTGGATGATGTTTTGAATATAACTCTAGTTTCAAGGCATGATCATAGCCTAAGTATGACTGGCAATATAAAGCCTAGTATGCAAAGTGACCTATAGTGACCTAATGAGGGGTCAAGATCATTTTAAAAGGTGTAAGATCTATTGAAAGCATCAAAAAATGTGTAAAGTGTCATGTTAAGTATTTTTACATATTTTTAAGTCGATATCTAAAAGAAAAATCATGAAAACCTATGGTAAGGTTGACAATGTATACAAAATATGGTGTTGCAGACTTGAGAAGAAGTTTCTCATGATCGTTATCATGTTTAAAATTTTCATGAGAGCCTAATAAATTTATGGTATTTGTGGAATATCCCTAGATTGAATTTAATAAAATTGGTTTTGGAGTTGAGGGGCAATACTTTATGAATGATTACTAAGAAGTTAAAGTATTCAAAACCCTCCTAAAACCCTAAAAAAGACATGATAAGAAATATCTAATTAGTTATGGCTCAGAATGGTCCATTTGACCTAGTTTGTTGTTTTTAACATGAAAATAACTCTTCAAGGTTTTCTTAGGTGGTTTTTGTAGACACCTAAATCTGGCCACTGATAACCTCCAACCAGGCTTTTGACTAATTTCCACCCAAAATGCATAATTTGGCCTAAAAACACTAAAACATGTTAAATGATGTGAAATTGACATATTCAATTGTTGATTATAGCTAGGGTATCCCTAAATTGGGTAATACAATTTAAGGGCTAACTAACTCTGATCAAATCATTTTGAGTCAAAATGCTAATTTTGCACCTAGGTGCTCTGGAATGCTCTTCCCTATCAAATCTCTTGCATAAGACACATGGCTTTGTTATTTTCTATTGATAATATCTTCAGTGGGATAATGGATCTAAAGCATTTGATATTGCCTTCTAATTCCAATCTATTCAAATTTTGGACCAATAATAAGGCATTCTAATCAATTTAGGTAATTTGTGAGTAAAGTGCTTAATCATGCTTAAGAGATAATTAAACCAAATTAGATCCTAATCAATAAATCCATGTAAACTTTTTGAATAATTTGTTTTGGAAATGAATATTGAATATCTACATCATCAGGTGACCTCATTTCTTGGGAAGACATCCCTAGGCCATAAATGCCATTTATATCAAGATTCATGCTTCCCATGCCTCATCAAAGCCCTATATGCCTCTTAATTACTCCTATATCCAAAATATTGATGAGATTATTTATCAATTTTAATTACATAATTGAATTAATCCTTAGCTACACATCTCAATCCTGAGATGGATGGTTCAAGTTGATTTTAGATATTCTCAAAATTTTATTTATAGATTTTTGAGATTGGTCAAGATCAACCATGACCATCTATCTCAAGATTAAGATGTGTTGCCATGGATAATACTAATATATTTAATTAAAATCATAAATATCCTCAAGATAAATAATCATTAAAGAGGCATGGGAAGCATTAACTAGGCATGGTAACCCATAATCCTAATATTTTATGCACTTATGGCTTGATGGATGCCACCCCATAGATGATGTCACTAGGTGATGCAAATATTCAAAATCAATTTCCAATAATGAGATATTAAAAAATATCTATGGAATTCTTACTTAAGCTCTTAAATTGGATTAATTAGCTTAAATAAGTTTAATCAAGTTTAGTGCAATTCTTTGGAAATTAGTGCAAAATTAATTAAAATGGCTAGAAATTCATATTACTGGATCATAATTTGATTGGAGAGGAACTATAAGGTGATGTTAGATAAGTTAGAGCTATATTCCTATTTAAGATGTTAAAAACACTAAATAACAAAGGTATGTGATGTGTACCAATGAATTAGAAGAAAAGAGTGATCTAGAGCACTAAATAGTGAAATTGTCATTTTGACTTGAAATGATTTGATCAAAGTTAGCTAGCCCATAAAATGCATTGCCCTATTTAGGGATACTTTGACCTAAACTAGAAATTGTAAGTGACAATTTCAAACCATTTAGGGTATTTTATGTATTTTTACCTAAAATGTACATTTGAGTGCAATTCGAGTAAGATTGACAATTTCAACACAAATGGTGTTAGGAATTTGATGTCTACATTTGTTTATTACACCATAGGGGGATCTAATTCTTTAATCATTTAGAATCAACTTTCCTTGTAAAAACAACATGGCTGAGTATGAAGCACTTATTGTAAGACCTTGATAGGTAGTGCATTGGAACATATCTCATCTCCAAGTTTATGGTGATTCTTAGTTAATCATCAATCAGGTCACAGATCATTTTTAGACCAAAGATGACAAGTTAGTTCCATATAAAGCCATGGTCAACACTCTTATGCAACAAATTTCCAATATTTAGTTTGAGCACATACCAAGGGCTAATAATAAAACTATAGATGCCATGGCTACTATTGGCTCTCTGATTCAACAAATATACAAAGCTAAAGAGTATCAATTCCTTGTCAAAGTTTTGTTAGCACCGGCTCAGGAACCTTCAACCATTGTAATGATTTGTGACATTGTTGGTACTAATTTTATTTGGAACCTAGACCTTTATAACTACATTCATGTCTATGTTCTACCACCTAAATTATCTAAAAAACAAATCAAAGCCTTCATTCATCATGCCACTCATTATACTGTACTTGGATCTACCATTTACCATCATAGTTTGTATGGAACTCTACTTCATTGTTTAACTTTGATAGAGTCTACACTAGTGTTAAGACAAGTTTATGAAGGGGTATGTGGATCTCATTCTAGTGAGGTAGTCATATCCAAAAATATCTTGTATACTAGTTATTATTGGCCCATGATGGGCATAGATGCCACCACATATGTAAAGAAGTGTGACAAATGTCAACATCATGATAATCTAATTCATGCCCCAACCAAAACTCTGAAACCAATGTTGACACCATGGCCATTTTCTACATGGGGACTTGACCTCATTGAGAAGATCAAACCCACTTCATTTGATGGCCATAAACATATCCTTACCAGCACCGAGTATTTCACTAAGTGGGTTGAAGCTATACCCCTCACTTACGTGATTAGAAAGCAAATTTCCAAATTCATCTTCAACCATCTCATTTGCCACTATGGTATCCCCTCTAACATTATATCTGATAATAGAGGATCATTCAAGAATGAGGATGTATACCAGCTATGTACCGAATATAACATCTCACAACATTTTTCTACAACATATTACCCTTAAGGTAATGGCCAAGCCAAAATATAAAATAAAACCATTATCAATATTCTCAAAAAGATTTTCAATGATGTTGATCATGATTAGCACCTATATATATTACCCACCCTTTGGGCATATCATACCAATAATTGTACCCCCATAGGATCCACTCCATACTCACTTGTTTATGTTAATGAAGCCATCCTTCCTATTGAGGTTGAATTGCCTTCACTATGCATCTCTTTCAAGCATGTCCTAGATGATCATAACTATCAAGTAGCTCCCCTGTAAGAGCTAGATCTACTCGATGAGAAATGCATAGTTATGCTCAAAAATATTTAGGCATATCAAAACTAAATCAAAGGCCATTATAATTAGCATGTTAAGTATATAAAATTTGAAATTGGTGATTTTGTTCTTAAAGAAAACCAAAAGAATACCACATCTGAGAAGAAGCATACAGGGAAATTCAAACCAAACTAAATAGGGCCTTTTATCATTACTGCAAATTATGGATCAGGAGCATATAGGCTTGCCACACTAGATGGAGATGAAATTCCTAAGCCAATGAATATTATTCATCTCAATTGGTATTATGCTTGAGTGTTAAGGCATATTGTTTGTAAGGACCATTTTAGTTACACCATTTTATCACTATTCTTCTTTGTAAAAATATTAGTCTTAACCATTCTATTATCCATATCCATTTTACCATTCCATTCTATTGACCCAGTGTGTTATAAATCCTAGCTCATTTGGCCTTGGTTTTTTACCATTCATTACACATTTTTAACAATGAATAATTTGATAAGTTTTATCAGTTGGTTTAAGTACTTTAAACAAAGATCATATTTTGGAGTAGTGTGACAGAAGTTTCGATAGTTACATCCTTTTTTTTTTATTCCTTTCTTATCACCATTCTTGTTACTAATTATAACCACCTTTGGGAAAATTATTACTATTGATCTATGGCATTACATCCTAGTTATAACCACCTCTAGGCAAACTAGGGGTAACATTTGTTTATTAAGCCTTGACATACCAACTTGCCACTTTCTATGCCATGTTATTCTTTTTTACCAACTATGCTTGGGTTTTTTTTTAAATTGACTACTACAATAGTCAAATTCCTCTACTATAAGGAAGAAATATAGTGACTTGAGGTCCTACTTTGGGACTATGTAGATAGTACTTGATACTTGTTGAGGTTAGCTCAGTTACCCTTTCCACCACACTCTCACCATTTTGTGAGTAACTTAAGTTTGAATTCTCTTACCATTTTGCAAGCAACCTTAATTTAAATGTTCTCACCATTTTATAAGCAACCTAAGTGTGAATGCTCTCACCATTTTGTGAGTAACCTAATTTTGAATGCTTTTGCCATTTTTTGAGAAACTTTAGTTTAAATGCTTTCACAATTTTATGAGCAACCTAAGGTTGAATTCTCTGACCATTTTATGAGCAACCTTATTTTAAATGCTCTCATCATTTTATGAGTTTGAACCATTTAGTGTCTTTTCACTCTTGATTGATTTGAGATACTTCAAAAAAAATTAAAAACATTTGAAAAATAATTAGAAAAAAACAAAAACATTGACCATTTCTTTGCCTTAAGGATTTTGATAACTCTTATCAACTCACAAGAAAATTACTTGTCACTTAGTTTCCCTATCCTTTTTGGCCTTTTCTCTCATGCACTTGTCATTTTTCAAGACCATTCCTATTCTTATATCACATCCATTCTATTTGTTTTCACCAGTTTCACATTCTTCCTATTCCTTGGGAGAACTACATTTGGCCTAAAGTTTTTTATTGGATATTAGATCCATGGGACTATGTAGGCAACATCCACTTACCTAGTGCACATGGAGATAGTTTAGCCACCCCCTTCCTTTTCTTTTATTCCCCATTTTGTTTGTTTGTTTAGTTGTCACCTATTTTCTAGGTAACATGTTCATATGGTTTCTATTACATTATTTGTTTGTTTATTTTTGATTATTTTGTTTGTTTGTCTACCTGTTTATTTGCTTTTAGCACTATTGCCTTGATTTAGTTTATGTGTGTTCATTGGGTGATTTCTTACCCACACTTACACCTAAATCCATCCATATTCATATGTTTACATTGTCATCATGGTTTTTATCATTGGTTCATTGCTTTGTATTGAGTATTGGATTATGAGAGTCAGTCCTTATGCTTATTTTGACCAAGTCTTCATGATTTTATACCATGATGCCTACCAATATATGCTACAACAAACCTAAGCTTAAAGAAGTCTATTCAGTCATGGTGGAATCTCTTCGATATTAACATCTTGATTCACTCCTAATCATATCCCAAATAAAGTAATTTTCCATGAAAAATTTTCAACCTTTATTAGTTAAGATGAGTATCTCCCTACTAGTAGGTTGTTCTAATTCATCATTACCCTTTGTGTTAATCTATCATCATCCTCAACCAATTTTATCATGTTTTCCATAATCGAGGTCCAATGATTATAACTAACTATGGGAAAATAATTACACACCATCCCACCTACATTTCTCAATGATTATAACCACCTTTGGACAAATCATTGTGTTGTCACCACTTTACTTTTTTTGCCCATATAGGGGCATGTTGTTATCTTGTTTATTTGGGGCAGCTCCATTTTCTCAATGATTATAACTACCTTTGGGCAAATCATTGTGTTATCATACCACTTTGCCACTATCAGGGTATAATGCTTATAACCACCTTTGGGAAAGCCATTGTACACCATCTCACTTTCATTCTCAATGATTTTGACTACCTTTCAATATCATTTTTTTTTCACCCCATTATCTTTTCTTTCTTTGGTCACCTCATTTTGTTTCTTATCAAGGGATCATTTGTTGACCTACTTATGCCAATCATTCCCTCAAGGGGGCATCATACAGTTAATTTATCATCATTGAAATTATAGGCATACATGACCTTTTCATTATTTGAGAAGATGTTACTATGTTTATAGCTTGCAATGCCTTTACAAATAGGGGGAAATTATAGACACCTAAATTTGGCCACTGATAACTTCCAACTAAGCTTTTGACTAATTTCCACCCAAAATGCAAAATTTGGCCTAAAGACACTAAAACATGCTAAATGATGTGAAATTGACATATTAAAATGTAGATTCTATCTAGGGTATACCTAAAAGGGATAATGCAATTTATGGACCAGCTAACTTTGATCAGATCATTCTAAGTCAAAATGTTAATTTTACACGTAGGTGCTCTAGATTGTTCTTCCTTATCAAATCTCTTGGATAAGACATATTCCTTTGTTATTTTATATTGATAGCATCCTAAATGGAATAATGGATCTAATGCATCTTACATTGCCTTCCAATTCTAATCTAGTCAAATTTTGGGCCAATAATAAGGCATTCTGATCAATTTGGGTAATTTGTGCACAAAGTGCTTAATCATGCTTAAGAGCTAATTAAACCAAATTAGATCCTAATCAAGAAGTCCATGGAAACTTGTTGAATAATTTGTTTTGAAAATGAATATTGAATATCTGCATCATCAGGTGACCTCATTTCTTGGAAAGACATTCCTAGGCCATAAATGACATAAATATTAGGATTCATGCCTCCCATGCCTCATCAAAGCCCTCCATGCCTCTTAATTGTTCCTCTATCCCAAATATTGATGAGCCTATTTATAAATTTTAATTACATAATTGAATTAAATCTTAGCCACACATCTCAATCTTGAGATGGATGGTTTGGTTGATTATAGACATTCTCAAAAATCTATAAATAGAGAGGCCATGAACATTATTTCTAAGTTATTTTGGTGCAAAGTTATAATGCACAAATATCTTCAAGAAGCCATTACAATTAGTGTTACCATGCCAAATTGATTCCAAGTCAAGCCAAGCCAAAGCCACAAGGTGCTAATGAGAAGATGAGATAGTAAAGTCTCCTTTGATGAAGACTTCATGAGCACAAACTGAGCAAGCCACTACACAAGCATTTTGGAGCATCCAAGGAAGGTAAAAGAGGGTTTCTTTTGCATTTTAGTAGTGCATTTTATTCATGTTTGTTAACTAAGATCTCCCTAGTATCTAGTCCTAGAGATGTTATGATAATTTAGTGTGTTTCATTCATTTTATTTTTATTTTTAAACTAACATGATACTAATCATCCTCTCTTGAGTCAAATTCCTAGTTCACAGTTTTTTTGTCTTGATAGTGAGTAGAAGCTATAGGAAAACCCTTATTTTTAGGTTTTTAATGATATAGATGGGGTTGAACAAGTAAATGAATGAAAATGGATGGAGGATTATGTGAAAAACTTATACTTTATTCCCATGAAATTTTTTAAGAAGGTTTTTAACCAAAAATCTACTAAACTAGTCATGAAAATTTGTTTATCACTAAACTGGCCTAATGAGCAGAATAATGAGAAAATAAGGTGAGAATGAGAATGAGATTAGGGTTTGGTTGAATAAGACTAGGGATGGATCCTAAGGCATGGATTGATTATTAAATACCTATCCCTTATATCCTCTTAGTCTATAATTGTTGATGATCCCTACACCTATGCAAAAAGTTGTCATCAAATAGGTCTGTCTAACACAGTGAAGTTTGTGTAGAGTGACATAGTGAGATTGGTCTATAAAACCAATATTTATATATTAAAATGATATATATATATATATATATATATTTATATTTATATAAATGATATAATTATTATAAATATTCAAAAAAACCATTTTAATGTCATATAATTATTCCCATAGGTGTTCTATAAGTTGATTTTATTGATTGTGCTTTTGGTCCTATAGGCAACTTTTTATCTGTGTGTGAAAAGGATGTTCCTAAGTCATTTTAAACTAATTTTAATGATAAAAATATATTTAATGTTTTATATAGGACTCATAAGATCATTTTAATTTAATTTTTATTCATTTAAAGTCCCTTTTCAAGATTGGATAGTCAAATGTTTTTTATTGTGTGTTGACAGTGTGTGGTGTTTCTGAATAAGCCTTTTGCAGAAGTGTTCCTAAGACCTTTTGGAATATGTGGTGCACACCAAATATTTTTGGGAATTTTTTTAAGTCTTTAATATCCTATTTATATTATTTTATTCATGGTTTATGTGGGAAAGTTGTGTATATGGATAAAATTTACAAGATAGATTTTTAGGTAGTGAGAAGGCCTATTGGCGAGGAGACCTAATTGATAGGTCCATGTAGTGAAATGGGCCAAATAGAGTTGGGGACCCAATTTGAAATTATTAGGGGTATATTTTAGGAATTTATTAAGTTTTTCAGCCATTGGTTAAGATAAGAATTTTTCCTAAGGGTTAGAATGATAACATGTAGATAGGACAAACCTAATTGCATTAGATCTCCATTAGGCCTAATGGTGGATTTGGTCCTTATGGACTATGAATGACTTATTTTTTTTTTAATCTTATAAAATATGTGTAGTGATATTTTTAAATCATAATAAAATTATGTTGAGGTCCTTTTTTGACCAAGATAGGTATGATAAAGAATCAAGTATAAAGTCAAAGCCTAATAAACCTATTTTGACTAGATAGAGAATTGAGCTATTAAGAAAATGACATAGTGTTTTTACAAAATAGGTTAAGGTATTGAATATAATAATATATTTTATCTTAAATTTCCATTATTATATAACTATTTTTATATAGGTTTTGATCAAGTTCATTTAACCTAACTCTACCAAATAGAGGGTTATTGAGTGAGAAGGTATAATAGGCTATTTGAGTGAGATTTAAGGGTAAAGAGTGAAAAATAAGGTTAAAATATATAGTTGAGTTATAAATAGGTTCTCTAATTTGATCATATATTATAGGTGAATTAGTTGGTGCTATTCTACTTAGGGGTTTGGAGCCTCTTTACAAGATAGATCTTGCAAAATACTAGTTGATGACATAGTGAGGTAGGTATGGGAGTATAAAACACACCTTACCATCTCATTATGATGATATATTATCTCACTTAAGGTTAAATTAACCATTATAACCTTATTATCATTGAATTAATTTTTAATTTTCAACCTTGGTGAACAAGGTCTCTTTTTGGTCACAGGCATGTAAACAATATTGAAATAATTCAATGTTTTTTAAGTCACTTTGAGGGTTAGCAACTCCCACCTTGTATTAGCCTTCTGACCTTCATATTTTTTAGGGATGTAGTATATGTTAGGGGAAACAAAAACCACCTAGATATATATCCTAAGACCCTTGACCAACATGATTTATGGTATTCAAAATAAGTCCCTTGACCTCTATTTTACCTTTTTAGGGACAAATGGTCTAAAACAGTCCTTAGAGGTTAATTTTCAAATTGTCTAACCATTTATCACTCTAGATATATATCTAAGGGTCCCATATAACTTATAAGGTCTTAATATTATCTTTTCTATTTGTTTTAACACCTATAAAAGGGGTCTTTAACTCTTTGTTAAGGTCTCTAGCTGATCATCCCATAGTGCAGGCAATAGATGAAGATTGCAGGTAGTAGATCAAGTTTAAATGCTTAGGATCAACTTTAGGTATCCTCAAAGATTTAAAATTCACTCTAAGTCATTTTAATTTTTTAAAACAAGTGCCAACCCTTCATTTCACACATGAAACTCCTATGAAGGCACTTGTAGGTGATGCTTAATGGTAGAATGAGTATAGATAGTGGTCATGTGATAGACAATATGAATGTTTTGACCTTATGAGAAGACTTAGATCTTGGAAAATATTCCAAACTAGTGTTTATCATCATAAGGATATTGAAACTAGTTTTTAAAACCTCTTATCAATGTGATATTTCCCAATGAAACACTTGTAGATGCATTCTAAACTATGTGTATGACTGAAGTACAAATTGGTCCCTTCTTATGCTAAGTGGAGGTTTTTTATTTGATGTTATTGATCTAATATTATGTTGAGTATCATGATACTTACAAAACACCTTCATGGTCATGCTAAGGATATTATACACACATACTTTACCATGACTAAAAATAAACTTGAGCAAAGGATTGACTATGAGCATAACAAGACTAAAAACTTAATCCAAACATTGTGTTTCAAAAATAAAAAAATGAAAGGAGAAGTTAAAATATGACATGGAGACATGATGATGGTCCTATCACAACTCTCTAGAACTATTCTCAAATCATGATAAACTTTTCACATAGTGGAAACCTACTTATCATCCAAATGAGACTAATCTACTAGCATGAGATGATTTAGTCATAAAATCAACTTAAAACATGAAAAAAGCATGAGGAAAATTTTAGGAGGTCAAAATAATTTGGAACCAACATCAATATCTATATTGTATAGAATCCTCTAAATTGAGGTAAAACATATAAGGTACATAGATTAGCAGATAGATTTGCACAATCAACTTTTTAGCAATGGTTTATAAGGTATAGTTAATAAATATTGAAAATAATTATAATAAAATGAAGGTATATAAGTTTAATACAAATTTCCCAATGAATTTGAGTTGAAACCTCTTGAGTTTTCCATACTCAGCAAAAACCTGAAAGTTACTTTTGTTTGCCAAGAAGGGTGAAAAAGGAGTAGAATAGTTTTGAGAAAGAAATGACACTTTAAGATTAAAAAAAATATGTAAATGAGCTTGGGGAAGTTTAAGGGGAACTTATTGACCATTTTATACATGGCACACTTCCCAAAGAGGTTGTACAAGTGCTAAACTCATCTTTTCCTCAAGAAAACTACCCTTTCTTCTACATAACCTACCATATTTCAATTATGTCAATTTATTAAGACTTAAGTGGACACATGAGGCATGAAATAATCTTTTTTAATCTTCATATTTCCCAATAAACTTGTACAAAGTATTAAATACACCTTTTTGACCCCTAAAATGACCCAAAATGATAAATGGACATAAAAACTAATTTACCAAGGCCAATATAATATCATTTGAGATTAATGTTTATGTAATACACCACATGAAACTCATATTACACCCCATATATACCTATAAAGTTAAGTTTTTACCTCTAAGTGCCCCAATTTGACTAAAAAGTCAAATTTGGTCAACAATAATCATGTCAAGGTTGAGGTTAAGGAAAACATCAAGGTAGAATAAAATGAATAGTGCCCAATTTTTATTTCAAGTGATATGGAAACTATCAAGGTAGAAGATATCAATGAATATGATGATAATAATTCATTCAACTATGAATTTGTCTTTATCATGGGAAGAAATTTTTAAATGAATATCAACACTCCATTTATTTCAGAAGATAATCATATTGTGGTTCCATCCCCAAAATATATATGTGACATAATTATTTCTAATTTATATATTTTATCTAGCATAGATGTATTTTAAGTCACCTAAAAAAACATTAAAAAAGGTTAGTATTACTCAGGAGTGCTAATAAAATATTGGAGAGTTCATAATGATTTTATTTCAAAATAGAAAAACATTATTGATTTGTTCATTCATGATCATCTTTGTGTGAACGGTAATTATAAGTTTCTCTTCCCACCTACTTGGTCACTTATATGAAATATTTTTGAACCTTGTAAGTTGAATATATTTTTCTAAAATAATAGGTACTTATCTCAACTAGTGTATGGTGTAGACACCTAAAACTGACCACAATTGGCCTCTTATTAGACTTCATATTGATTCCTACCAAATATTGCAAATTAAGCCTAAGAATAATTAAACATCCTAAATTTGGTTATGCCATTAATCAAAGATCATAATCATGTTTAGGCATCCCTATTTGGGTTATTATCCTATGTGCAACAATAACCTCTCATGGATTCATCCCCAATCACATTGCGACATCATAATTGGAAATTTAGCCTATGGACCTATTAAGTGGGGAACTTGCACACTAAATTAAATATTGAAAGAGCTAAAAGGATAATTAAAATCAATTAAATAAATTAAATAATATTAAATTCCTTGTTGAATTATCCATTTGAAATTAATGAATATCTAAAAAATGAAATTCAAAAAATCAAAATATCTTATATTTTCATCATTATCTTTATGAGTTGACAAAATATCTAAAAATATCATAACATGTATAAGTTGATAACTATGATTAATACCTAAAATTCATAATTGCATGACAACTTTTAACTCAACTAAAGTTAGTCTCAACTCAACCTTCTATTTTGAGAACTATGACTAGTATCTGAAAGTCATAATTGCATGACAAATTTTAACTCAACTCAACCTAAAATCACCTTGGGTGAGACTTAATTCCTAAATATATAAATGTAAGGTCATATATATTTATTTCTAAGCTTGGATATTGTAGATTTTTTATGTAGGATTTGATCTATAAGCCTCATACAAGTAATGTTACCGTGCCCAAATTATAAGCCAAGCAACAACAACCAAGCCAAGGTGCCAAGAAGAGAAGGAGCCAACAAGATTCATTTTTTGAAGTTTTTTGATGCACAAGCCAAGCAAGCCACTCAACAAAGCATTTGGAGCTTTCAAGGAAGATACAGGATTTTGCATCTAGTATGTTTTTATTGGATTTCATCTAGTTTCTTTACATAAGCTCTCCCTAGTGTCTAGGCTAGATGCGTCAAGATTATGTATCTATTTGGATTTGATTTTATCTTACTAACACAATACTAACCTCCTCTCTACAAATTCATTATTCACGAATGGATTTATATAGTATTCTCATTTTCCGCTACACCGTGTAAATAGTTATATTCTCCCTATTTTTTCTTGTTTCTTTTTTCCATTTCCTTTTGGTGTGTGTGTGTTGCTTTTCAATAAATTCAATAGTCTATATGTTTCTCCTTCTTCTTTGTGTTTTAATCTTTATGCTTTCAAATATTTGTAGTTGTGATCTCTATCTAGGAAATATCATGGGCAATCAAATGATTTTTAAGAATGTCAAAATGGTCATTGCTTCAGGGTTGACCTAAATATCATATTTAAAAAAAAAACATTGAATTTATTTAGCTAAGTGTATCTACAAGATAAAAAATTGATAGTAGATTCAAAGATTAATTATTTCAATATTAAAAGTGGTGATATGTATGTTTGTTCCTCAAATGATAGAATGGATAGGTTTTTCATGTATTTATTCAATTGAAAAATTAGTAAACATGCATAATTATTATGAGTAGAATATCTGACCTGGTAGCACATGTTCATTTCTCATACAATTGAGATAGGTGAACTGATTATTAGTTGGTCATATCAAGATATGAAAAAAAGTATTCTAAGCAGGTGATCTAGCCTAACATTGTATGTTCATTTATCATATGATTGAGATAGGAGAATTAACTATTGGTTGGTTAGATTGGGGCATAAAAGTGGGACCTTTGCATTTTATTTATTAAATGAAAGTGTCATGATGACTAAAGTTGATCCTCAATCAATTTTTTACCAAGTTATTTTCATTCTTGGTATCTATAGTCAATCATAAAAAGTTTAGGAGATGTTTCTCTCTTTGAATTTTAGTTTGTGTGAAAACACATAATGAAAACTACCCTCACATATAATATCCTTTGGGATATGTGGTAACATCTATCAAGTTGATTACCTGATGCCCTTATATACATTATCTATTGACATGTGATAGCATTATGATGGTATGAGGATCCATAATTTTATTAAAGATTGTTTATCTCTCAGTTGATCAAGTTATAGTCATATTTAAAACTCCATTACTAAATAAATAAGATACTTGTGTGTAAAACTAGAGTCTAAGTTATTTCCATCCCTTGTAGTTTTAAATCCCATTTGGAGCCAGTTGTCAAATTTATTTAAAATTTAAAATTTAGAAAAAATTGAATTAATTTTTAACTAATTTTGGTTTATGTATAAGATTTTTTATTTTTAAAAATTGAAAATTAATTAATTAATTAATTAAATTGAAAATCAAATTTGTGATAAAATTTTCTTATTTCCCAAGCTATGTAAATGCCATTTAAAGTTCTCATGTCATGTAAAAATATTGTGACTTCTTCCATGATTCTGAAAAAGTTTCATTAACTATTTTTAAGCTATGCAAATGCTTTATATTTTCCTTAAGTTACATTAAATTTATCAAACACTTTTTCAAGTCATGCAATTTTATATTTCCACTTTTACATGCAGTGCAGTTATAAAATAAAAAATTAATAAATTTAACTGAAATAATTTTTAATTTTTTCAAGTTAAATATGAAATTCACTTTTAAAATCACACTATCATGCAATTGTCATGGATACTCACTCGGTTCATGAAAATGATTCTTGGCACTTCCCCAAATCATGCAATTAAAATATTCCCTTCCAGTTTTGTGCATGTAATCTTTATTTCTCCCCTCACTATACAATTTGCCTTTTATTCTCCCTAAAGTGTGCAATTATTGGAAATATTGTCATTGATGTCAAAGGTATATCATTATTGGTGATAAAGGACCCATTGCATTTAATATTGTTTGTAATAGATATATCTTAGCTAATGTGAGTTAATATTTATTTAATATTAACAAATATATTTTTGGTTTCATATGAGACAAAAGAAGGGCCCATGGAGAAGTCAAAGAGCCACGGGGTAAAGACAAAAGAAGGATGGGATGCATTTTCCCATGAAGAGTCATCTTGGGGAGTTCTAAGAGTCACCAAGTGAAGATAAAAGAGGAAGGGTGTAATTTATCATGAAGGGACACTTTGAGGAATATGAAAAGTCACCAAGATAAGGACAAAAGAGGGAAGGACATTTTTGCTCATGAAGGGTCACCACGTGACTTTTCAAAGGCAAGGATATGAAGGGTCATACAAGTTTGGCACCATTTTCCATGAGGATTGAAGGGTCACAAAGGGGAAAGGCCAAAGGTCATTTGGAAAGCTATAAATAAAGGCTTGAGAAGCCATTCTGTAAAAGAGTGAGAGAGGTTGATTTGATATTGTAATATCTAGCTTAGAAGAGTAATTGTGAGAGATGAATATGATTTGTATTTGTTATAGCTAGCTTAGAAGAGCAAATGTGAGAGAGAGGAAAGAGATGTTGTAATGAACTATCATTTGTTGAGATAGCCATAATTAAGAGATAGTTGTGTGGTATACACAAAGGGGTTGGTGCTCCTATGGGTTGGTGCTCATGAATTGTTGTTGGGTTGGTGCTCGGCAAAGGGGTTGGTGCTCTTGTGGGTTGGTGCTCATGAATTGTTTTTGGGTTGGTGCTCAGCAAAGGGGTTAGTGCTCCTATGGGTTGCTACTCATGAATAGTCACTAGGTTGGTGCTCAGCAAAGGGGTTGGTGCTCCTATGGGTTGGTGCTCAACAAAGGGGTTGGTGCTCCTACAAGTTGGTGCTTGTGACTATTGTTTGGTTTGGTGCTCATTCTTATATTTGAGATTGTTTTCCATGGTTTTTCCCACATTGGGTTTCCATGTTATATCTGGTGTCTCTCTCTTGTGTGGTGTTTATTATTTTAGTTTTATTGCATATCTTAAATGTTTTATTAAGTGGAATTTGATTAAGGGAAAGTTTTATAAGATATATGATATATTGATTCACCCCCCTCTCAGTATATCTCATGTTTAACAATTGGTATCAGAGCAGGTTCTTTTTTGAGAAGTTTTATAGTTTGAAGGTAGATTGAGAAAGCATGATGGCTAGATCACAGGAAGGATTTTCTAAAAATAAGGCACCTTTATTTAATGGGATGAATTATGATTTTTGGAGCATAAGAATGAGGACTTATTTGATGGCCCTTGGGTTTGACATATGGAAAGCAGTGGTGGAGGAATATGAAGAGCCACAGACATTTGCAATTACTCCAGTAGAAAAGAAGTCAAGTGAATGTAATGCTAAAGCTTTAAATTCTATTTTATGTGGTTTATGTGAATCTAAATTTGTTAAAGTTATGAAATGTAAATCTGCTCATGAAACTTGGGTAAAACTTGAGAATATTTACAAAGGTGATGGAAAGGTTCAACAAGCTAAGCTTCAGACTTTTAGAAGATAGTTTGAAAGTTTGAAGATGGAAGAAGAAGAAGATATATCAAGTTATCTTTTATGAGTTGATCAAATCATAAATCAGATTCAAGGTCTTGGAGAAACATTGGATGAGTCAACGATGGTGCAAAAGGTTTTGAGATCTCTACCAATGAGATATGATGCAAAGGTTTTGGCAATCGAGGAGATAAAGAATTTAGCCAAGCTAAAGATGGATGAGCTTCATGGTATTCTCATGGCATATGAGATGCAGATAGAACAAGATAAACACTTAAAGAGAGAAGCAAATTTTAAGACATCAAAGAAAGAGAAAGCTAAGATTCAAGAATCAAGTGATAGTTCCAGTGATGATGAAGATGGCAATGGAGCACTTTTCATTTGCAAGCTGAAAAGGGGAATAGGTAAATATCAAGGAAAATTACCTTTTAAATGTTTTAATTTTGGAAAAATTGGACATTTTTTAGCTAGATGCCCAAATAAGGGTAATGATGATGAAGAAGAAAAGCATATACAAGAATAATTTCAAAGGAAAATCTAAGAAGGGATTCGAGAAGAAGAGCCTATATTCTAAGGATTCTAGCTCAGTCAAAGATAGTGGAGTCATCAATTCAGAAGAAGAGATTCTATTCATGGCCATACATGAAGATGATCAAGAAGAAGAGGAGGAAGCTGAAGTGAATATGGAAGGAGAACTCATTTGTGCCCTTGAAGAGTTGAAAGCTGTTGAGAAGAAGAATTAAAGATTAAAGCGCTAGATCAAGAAAAATGAACAGGAGTCAAAGGAAATGATTGAATATCTACAAGCACACTTTGAAGAAGCCAAGAAGAATGAAGATCTCACAACATAGTTGGAAATAGAAAGAAAAGAATGTGAAAGGTATGTTATTGAAATTGCCTCTTTAAAATAAGAGATTGAGAAAGTAGTCAATAATAAAATAGTTAGTGATTCAAAATTTGAGGATAGCACTAACATGCTGAATAAGATTTTGGAAAGTCAAAAATAAAATTTAGATAAGACAGGGATCAGATTTGAAAAGAAAAAGAACTATGCTGAAGCTCTTATAAAAGAGGAAACAAAAAGGGGAGAAGTGAAGAATACAAAGGACATTTCAAACATAGAAGGCTGGAAGGAACAAAGCTACAAAAGGCAATCAGGTTAGAGATATACAGACATGTCTTATTTTTATGGCTATTATTTTTATTGTAATGGATATGGTCACAAAAAATTAGAATGTAGAAAAAGAGCTAATAGTTTTAGAAATAAGGAAAAGGAAAATCAAGTAGAGTCAAGTAGAAGCCACAACTCTTTTGCTTCTCTATCAAGCTTTGATGAAGAGACCATAGTATGCTACAAGTGCAATAACTTCAAACACATAACTCGGTATTGTAGAAGTGTGTTCGAGTTAGTCAAGAAGGATCAGAGTTTCAAAGATCCATTCATCAAGAAGAAGGTTTAGACATGTTTATGGTAGAAGAAACAACTTGAAGATTTTATGATGGTTCAGACAGGTTTGCATGTAAGAAATAAAGATCAGCCATGGTTCATTGATAGAAGATGTTTGAGGCATATGATAGGAGATAAAAGTAAGTTCCTAACTCTAAAGAAGATGAATGGTGGTACAATGAGATTCGAAGATAAAACCACTGCCAGGATAGCCAAAAAAGGCACTTTGAGTTTGGATTATGGTAGAAATAAGACTAAGAATGTTTTGTATGTAAAAGGTCTTAAGCATAATCTATTGAGTGTTAGTAAAATATGTGATCAAGTATACACATTAAAGTTTCATGTTGAAGGTTGTGATATTAAAAGAAAATATTCAAATGAGTTGATTGCAGATGCTCAAAGGACAGGGAACAATGTGTATGTATTGTCAGATATCTTCTCAAAGGCATGATCAAAAGACACATTCAAAGATCTATGAGAGGAGTTGGGAGTAATTTATATTACTTCCTACCATTGATGTTCAGCATTAGTTAAGGGGGAGCTAAGTGTTAGCTCTAGGTAAGCCCTTTGCCATTGATGTCAAAGGGGGAGAATAATAGGTACAAGTATAAGTGTAGAAATAGGTACAAGGAATAGGTACAGGTTGCTACAGTAGGGGGGATTTACTATATGTTTTTAAATGATAGGATATGTAGGTGACAGGATATGGCAGTTTCAAGATTGAGGTTGCAATCAATGACAAAGGGGGAGATGGTTGGAAATATTGTCATTGATGTCAAAGGTCTAGCATTATTGGTGATAAAGGCCCCATTGCATTTAATATTGTTTGTAATAGATATATCTTGGCTAATGTGAGTTAATATTTATTTAATATTAACAAATATATTTTTGGTTGCATATGAGACAAAAGAAGGGCCCATGGAGAAGTCAAATAGCCATGGGGTAAAGATAAAAGAAGGATGGGATGCATTTTCACATGAAGAGTTATCTTGGGGAATTCCAAGAGTCACCAAGTGAAGACAAAAAAGGAAGGGTGAAATTTATCATGAAGGGACACTTTGAGGAATATGAAAAGTCACCAAGATGAGGACAAAAGAGGGAAGGATGTTTTTGCTCATGAAGGGTCACCACATGAATTTTCAAAGGCAAGGATATGAAGGGTCATACAAGTTTGGCACCATTTTCCATGAGGATTGAAGGGTCACAAAGGGGGAAGGCCAAAGGTCATTTGGAAAGCTATAAATAAAGGCTTGAGAAGCCATTTTTTAAAAGAGTGAGAGAGGTTGATTTGATATTGTAATATCTAGCTTAGAAGAGCAATTGTGAGAGATGAATATGATTTGTATTTGTTATATCTAGCTTAGAAGAGCAAAGGTGAGAGAGAGGAAAGAGATGTTGTAATGAGCTATCATTTGTTGAGATAACAACAATTGAGAGATAGTTATGTGGTATACACAAAGGGGTTGGTGCTCATGAATAGTTGCTAGGTTGGTGCTCAACAAAGGGGTCGGTGCTCCTATGGGTTGGTGCTCATGAATAGTTGTTGGGTTGGTGCTCAGCAAAGGGGTTAGTGCTCTTGCAAGTTGGTGCTTGCGAATATAAGATATATGATATACTGATTCACCCCTCCCCTCTTAGTATATCCCGTGCTTAACAGCAAATACCATTATCATTTCCCCAAATTGTGTTAAAATAAAATTTATTATCTTCCAAAGATTTTGAAGCAATTACACACCATTCAAACATGAAAATCTCCTAATGATTTTTAAAATACTTAATCATCACCATATCAAATATTTTTTTTTGTGATTTTTGCAAGAGCAAAACTGTACATCATAATTAGAAGAGGGTACAAAGGAGAAATTAAAAAGAATCGAATCAATTGAAATTTATTTTGGTTGCCAATAACAAACCATATAATGCCATATTAGATGGTTGAAGATAAAAATCAAACAAAGAAAATCAAATTTAATTTGTATTTGCCTAAAAGAAAATCCATATGGAGGTACTACCATATGACATTGGGAAAAGCATGAAAAATATAAAAAATAGGAATAAATCAAATTATTTTTTTGTTTTCCCAAGCCAATAATAAATTGTAAGACACTATAGTAGATGGGTGGAGGTAAAAAACAAACAAGACCAATAAATTTAATTTGTTTTTGCCTATAAAATTGAGTCGTATGGTGCAAATGAAGTGGGAGAAGTAAAAAATTAAAAAGGAAAGTATCTTATAAAATTTATTTTTGTTCCTGGATGCATAGAGAGGTTGTAAAACCCAAGGAGAGGAGTATAGATTTAAAAAAATTAAAAAAGAAAGGAACAAAAATTTATTTTTATTTTTTTCATTCATCGGGTGAGGCTGTACAACCATGTCAACAATAGAAAAAGACAAATTAAACAAACTATATGAAAGTGATTTTCATTATTCAAGTGGAGAATTATAAAGTGGAATGTTGATCGAGTAGGTGGGGAAATATCATATTAATAATGAATATATTTTTAAACCATTATTGAAGATACTTATAAATTGAAAGCTTGACAATTACAAGGCAAAATGAGGGACTGTACTAATGGATATATGTCATAAAAAGTGGTGATAATCATAATGAATAATGGGTAATTGTTATGTCCAAGGAGGCACTTAAATGATATTTAGTAAGTGGTGTGGTTTGTTGTATAATGGTTTCAATTGGGAGCATTTGTATGATGAGAAAATTATTTCTACCTGTGCTTTAATTTCATAAATATTTTTGGAATTTTAGGCAAAATCTCCATTCTCAGTTTTGGTTCCATTATCAACAATGTCAAATTAGTTGGTCAAGTTTTCTTTATGGTATCCTCATATAAATATGGTTGAATATCATCTAAGTGAAAAAATAGTTATTAGATAAAATTGAAATCATCCTCAGTTAAAGTGAAGATGAATAGGCTCCATCAAAAGCTTCTCATATTTTCATGTAAATGTTGAATCTTATTTTGAAATTTTTGATTGTAAATTTTGTAAGTGTAAAGTCATAAATGTAATTCATGAAAATACATTGTATCAAATTTGTAAGTTATGAGTCCTAATCACACTTGGTACAAAAATCACAATTGCACCTCTACACTTTTTAAGTCATGCAATTTCTCTTTTGCACTCTTACATGTGGTGAAATTACACCAACTCATATTTACACCATTAAAGTGGTGGCTTTTTGCAAAATCACTTTTTCACCATCTAAAACACAAAAAATGTGGTTATGCACCATAACAACCTTCCCATGTTATAAATATGAGTGTTAGGCTCATTATAAGGGGATTTTTGAAAAACAAAACTCTGAGACATATTTTGTAAGGTGAGATTGTATTACAACTCAACAAGGATCAATAAAAGGAGATTTATAAACTATGTGTTTAGATTCTCTTCATGAATTATGACTGTGTATGATTTACTTGTATTAAAATCTTTTATTTCAAAACTTTGTCATAAATATTATCAATTAGTCTTAATGTGGAAATTATAGAGTATAATTTCTTTTTGAATTTGTCTTTTATTTCCACAAATGTGAAATCTCAATGGAGTTTAAATGATATTTTAATTATCTTTTATGGGTAAATATGAGATGGTTGTCTTTGTTTTGATATTAGTATTAAATAATTGTATCAATATATGTTTTTCACTCCTAATGGTGTAATTATGTCTATACCACCCACTGAATAAGAAGAGATTTCCATGAGCATATTGTTTCTCCTTCTTCAGATATTCTAGTGAATCTTTGTATTTACTCACCTAGAGATTTCTTTCATTTTTCTTAGGATTATCATGGTAGCTTCTATGTTTAATGTGATATAATAATTTTATTCTCCTTTTATTCCTTTCCTTTCTCTATTTCCCATCATTCCCTTTATTCACCTCATTTTTTTTCTATCCCCCTTTCATATTTTCTTGTTAAAAGTACAAAAACCCTATAAAAAGTATTTTTACTATGAGTAGTGGTAAATATATCTTTCCCGACTTTCTAATTTTGGATTTTAATAAAGGTATATCCACTTGATAATAGGAGAGGGACATTGTCCCTAAATTACTGACTAATGTAAGGACTCAGTTTCCACACTGCTGACTCAAAGTCACCAGTTTGTCCCCATAAATTTTTTTTAAGCCAACACATTGCTTGTTGTATGGATATTTGAATATGTCATTATTTTATTTTTGGATATTGTAATAAGTACTATGCATTTTATTTTGTGACATTTGAACATGTCCCTTGTTTGTGGTCTCCTTGTACCATTTCTTGTTGACTTGTTTTTGAGTGCTCTTATGTGTGTGCTTGGTGTTGAGCATGGTCATTATGCTAGAGTTGTCATTGATGTCCAAGGTGCATGATATAATTAGGAATTAATGATAAAGAGGTTATTTTTATGAATTGAAGGCATGTATGACATAAGAACATAGTGAACTATGAAGATCCTTAGTCAAGCTCTAAAGATCTATTTAATCAACTAAAAAGATGTTCCATTGAGCTATGAAGATGTTCTATTGAAGCTCCAAAGAAGAGAATTTATGAGGTTTTTTTAGAATTATTACGAGTCTTTGGAGCACTCAAGTGATTCTTAGGGTAATAATACATGGGTAAGACTTGCAGACCTAGTATGTAACTAGACCACCTCTAGACCCTACATGGCCTAATGAAGTAACATGAGCTATTGATAAGATATATGAATAACAATTAATATTTTCTGATCATGAGACAGGTTTTTTGAGTTTTTACATGAGGTTTTGATATATTTTACAGTGGTCATAAGGACAACTTAAAGACATATTGTGACTTATAGGTCAAAGGTCCAGAGAGTAAAGAGAGAGATAGTGGCTAGATGGGGTATCAAGAGAAGTTTCCAAGGAAAGTGTAAGTGTGTGTGAATTTACATAAGTATGTCATGTTTTTTAAAGTATGTTTACCAATTTTTTAGGTCAAATTTTGAAGGTTAAGGAAAGAAAAAGTGTTTTAAGGTTGATTGAGCACATAGAATAAAGGATTCTCAACCTAAGAATGACTTTCAAGTGTTCATTGGCATGTGAAACCTCTACATGGGAATTTGAGATATTTATTAGAGATGGGGAATGTTCATAGATAATATTTATATTCATTATTTCTGTAAATAAGGGGAAATAATTTATAAACAATCATTAACACTAGAAATAGTGTTAACCCTCTCTAAAACCCTAATAGTGTCCCGATGAGAAGGATATTATTCTAAAATGATCATAATGGTTTTACAAGAATATTTAAGTTATTTAATCATGTGTTAATATCCTATATTCACATATATGTGTGATTGTTTTTTTAGGTGAGTAAGTGAAACCTATAGGAAAGGCCTTATTTCTCAAAAAATTACTATAGCAGTCAGAGTTGACCAAGTCAAAATTGATAAATTAATGAAGGTTGAATATTGATAATTTTTTATTATCTTAATGTTGGGTTTTTATCATATTATATACCTTATGGGTGATATATTTTTCATATAAGTTGACCAATTGCTAATAGACCTAGTGGCGCAGACAGTGAGAAAACTAGGCAGAAGTGAGAAATTGATTAGGGATGTGCTAATATGGACTAAATATGAATAAAAGTGCATGGATATGTTTTTAAAGGAATTTAATACATGCTAATTTTGTATGTATGTATATATATATATATATATATATATATATATTTAGGTCAATTTTAATGATGAAAATGTTGTTCATAAGTTGACCTATCTAGTAAGATGAGACAATGAAGGTGCAAGGTTGTGAGATTTGTCTGAAAGACCAATATTGCCATATGACCATGTTATATAACTATTTTAGGATGATATAATGATAATATATGATAATTAACATGAATAATTATATTTTTAATGTGTCTACATGTATATTTAAATTCAAAATCACCATGGTTGTTCTTTAAGGCAAATTGGCAATTTTGGGTAAACAAGATGCATTGATGAGTTTGAGACTCTATTCCATGAGTTTATGTATATAATAAACATTTTTTTAATTTTTTAGACTTAAATTACCTATAAATTATTTTTAAAATCTTGTAATTTAGTGTAATAAGTTGAAATTTTGAAGCCAAAATGGCTTGTCTAGCTTTGTAAGGACTGTGAGAGAGAAGGTCAACAAATTGGTCTACAAGACCAATAGTTTCAAATATAACTTGTGATATATATATTTTAGGTTTATATTAGGATATTTTAGGATAATTTAAATTAATTTTATGTCTTTTAAAGTAATTTTATATGTGTTTAAGGTCATTGTTTTCATGACTATGTTTTGAGGCTTATTGGCAGTTCTAAGTGGGCTACATGCAGAGAAGGGTTTGAGTAATTTTGCCTTGATTTGTGAGGTATAATGAACATGGTGATGAATATTAGGTCATTATGATTATATATATATTATTTTTTATAATTTTTCTTTTTAAAAATGGTTTTTTTTCTTTAGTTTTTTAAGATAGATTTTCTCTATATGTATAGGCCCTATTGTGAACAATGTTTTGAGAAAAGTTTCAAGTGGTGGGTAGACCTAAAAGGTGTTTTAGACCTAAATTGAAGTTGGATAAGTTATATTTGATTTTAATATGATATTTTCCTTGAATGTGATGTTTTTAAATGTGATTCATGAAGATTAAAGAGTAACATGTGCTAAGTAGACCTAATGAGATTAGGTCTCCATGAGACCTAAAGAAGAGATAAGACCTAATTGAAGTAGGTCAAATATAAAGGGACTCAAATAAAATTTTATCCATATATATGAGATGTATTAAGATCAATTATATGGCCAACGTAAGAATATAATAATGTTTGGCTGACTAAGAAGGATATGATCAAGTGACTTATATAAAAACTAGGCAATTTTAGGCCTATTTGTAAGATGAATGAGTGTAAAAGAGAATAAAAGAGAAAAAAGAGGAGAAAGAGGAGGTCATGCATAACATAAAATGGATATCATAAATTTCATATATTAGATTGGCATATGAATATCATTATATATGTGAACTAATCAAGGTGATATAGTGTTTATTAAGTAATGATAAATTTACACGGGTGAGAGGTAGTTTTGAATGTGATCAAAGAGCAAAGTTAAGTGTTAAAGGATTAAGGAATGGGCATAGTACCATATGACTACTAATACCAAGTGACCATGTGATTGTAAGTTTCAAGGATCAGACCATGGGGAAGATTATGATTAAAAGAACCTTCATGAGGAGAGGAGCAGAGTAGAAGTCTATGAGGTTGTCATAGATGAGCAGGGTTGTATTAGAGGCCTAAATATGTTGATAAGGTCATGATGAGGTAGTTGATGTGTACAAAGAGCATATAGAAGACTGAGTATGACATTTATGTCATATAGAGAAAAAGAAAGAGAGAAAAAAGAAGAATACCATCATCAAGTGTTGATAAGAATCAAGAAAAAGGTGGATAAATTATTGGTGGCTAAGTGGGTTCTGAGTCATCATAGTGTTGATTAAGTGGGTTCTTGATCACCAAGGGGGTTGGTTCTTCCTAGAAAGTTGGTGCTTTCTAAATCCAAGTGGGTGCTTAGTAAATTAGGGGTTGGTACTCTTTGTTGGGTTGGTGCTTAGCTAAATATTAATTCATTACTTTATAGGATTATTTGTCCAAGCTTTAATTTAGTGGTTTTTATCCCCCATGAGGGTTTCCCACCTATATGATGTGTTATGGTTGTTTATACATAGATTTGGTTGATTAGTTATTTATTCATGTTTATGTACATTGGGTTGATATTTCTTGATAAATGGTAATGAATTAATGATTAAGTGAAAGTAAAAGAATATTAAGGACACTGATTCAACTCCCCCCCTCTTAGTGATTGTGCTTTCAATAATTGGTATCAGAGCTTGGTCTTTTAGAGTAAGCCTAACAGCTAAAAGGTGATCTTACAAACACAAGATGACTAAGCAGTTAAAGAAAGGGATTTAAGAATTGAAATCAGTGGTCAAATAAGATAAGAAGATCATACATGATCTCAAGAGTCAGCTAAAGGATATAAAGGCAATTCTGAATTTAAAAGATGAAGAATGTTTTAAGTTGAAATCTAGGTTGAGTTTCTTAAAGGTGGAGGTTAAACAATCTAATGTCAAGTTGAATTATTTTAAAGAAAGCAATGTGGTTATCAAGGATAGAAACAAAGAGTCATCTCAAGTCAAGAAGGGTGATAGTTACTCTAGTGAGATCAAGAAGGAAAAAGGCAATAGGAGGGTAGATCACGTTAGGCAGCCTAATGCATGTAGACATTCAATCTCATTTCATGATCAATGCTTTGTGTGACATACGTTTGCTCATAGAGTAAAGGATTGTAGAATGGCCTCAAGGAATGATTTGTTATGTGATTATAGAAGAAGGAGAAATCAAAGCAAAGTTAAGTTCAATAATGTTATTTTCTATAGCTATCATAGTATAGAAGATATTTATATATTTTATCCTAGAGTGCATAAGAAGGGTCCAATATGGATATGAAGACCAAAGATAGTTAGAACTAGACATGTTCAACCTATTAGTAAAGATGGTTTGATTTTAATAGAGTAAGGATTAGATAGGAAAAAATGCCAAGAACATGTTTCATTAACATATATTAGAAGTACTCTAAAAGGTAAGATGGTAACAAAAGTTAAAAAGGTAACCAAAGAGTAAAAGGATGAAATCAAGCCTAGATGGGTGTTGAAGGAAGGAAGAATGATAACCAAGGAAGAGAGAAGGAACATGAATATCTACAAATCTATTGAGTATGTATTATTATAGAGCCCTATGTAGTGGGGTGTCTTTGTTATGCTTCATGGAGACACTTATCAATAAATAGAAGCAAGTGTGAAGGCCATCAATCAAGTTATACATGGAGTTGAGTCATAAAATTTGGTAAGTAGCTGTGAACTATTGATATCCTAGAATTGAATGAGGATTTATGGGCTAGATATTTTATACAAGTATGGATCCATTACAAGAAATATGGAAAGTGACTTGGAGACCTAATTCGGTCTAAATTGGAGGGATAGTTTGTGAAGGGGCTACCATGTAGAAAAAGAGGAAAGATCTTAAATTTGGCATGCATGAGGGGGAATATAAAAGAGACCTACATATGAAATTTGAAGGTTTGAAGATTAGTACAAAAAAGATATGGTTGTTTGTAGACATCAAGGGCTATAAGGAATCCTAGTGGACCTAGTGTAAAAAAAATGTGAAGTTAAAAAATAAGAAGTCAATTAAGTCAGTATGAAGCATGATAGAAGTATGGTGGAGCTTGAGCAAGGAAACGAAGATGGATATTACCCATCCTTATATTTATAGATGAGATGGATTCAAGATTTATAAAGGTATGTAATGGTACATATGTTCCATGGATGCATACATGATTGATTATGTGAGTCTATTAGGGATGTTATGAAAGTCTAGATGGTGAGTGCATATGATGTGAAGGCTAAGGGGGAGTCCCTTTGTCTTCAAAGAGGTCAAAGTCAAATAAAGTGATGGCATGATGGTTAAAACATAAGGTAGACATGGTTTTATCTCTAAGATTCAAGATGACAGTCAAATACTATGATGAGAAAACAAAGATGAGCTAAAGATGAGTGCAAAAAGCATGTTGATTAGTCATAAAAAGTAGCTCATGTGTGGGAAAAGATGTCACAAATATATATATGGAATTCAATATGCATGGAGTTATAAGGTTCATTAAGAAAAAACAAAGAGGTATGATGCTATGGCAAGCTAGTGGATCAAGGTCTAAATTAGGTTGGTTGATAGTTAATATACTTTAAACTCAATATTAGTCACATTAAAAATAAGTAGATGGAGATGATCATGGTAATAAGGGGAGCCTATACATGATGATTTAGGTATGTGTAGGTATGGTTTGTTAAGATAAAGTCTAAGGATCAAATGGTAGCTTATTGAAAATTCTTTGTCATTAACGTCAAAGGGGGGAAATATTAGAATGAAGGAGGAGTTTACATTAGTAAGAAGACATTCTGAGAGTGATTTTTACATCAATGACAAAGGGGGAGATTGTTGAGCATGGTCATTTATTTTAGAGTTTTCATTGATGTCCAAGGTGCATGATTTCATGATGCATTAATGATAAAGAGGTTAGTTTTATAAATTGGAGGCATGTATGGCATTAGAACATAATGAACCATGAAGATCCTTAGTCAAGCTCTGAAGATCTGTATAAGCATCTTAAAAGATACTCCATCGAGCTATGAAGATTTTCTATTAAAGCTATGAAGAATAAACTTTGAGGTCTTTTTATCATGATTATAAGGATTTGGATCACTCAAGTGAGTATCAAGGTAAGCATACATGGGTAAGACCTAAAAACATAGTATGCAACTAGACCACCTCTAGACCCTTCTTGGCCTAATGAAGAAAAATGAACTATTGATAAGACATATGAAGAATAATTGATAGTTTTTAAGCATGAGATAAGTCATTTGAGTTTTTAAATAAGTTGTTGAGAGCTTTGATACTAGTTAGAAGGTTAGCTTTAAGACCTATTATGACTTAAAGGTCAAAGGCCTAGAGATTAAAGAGAGGGATGATGGCTAGATGGGGTATTAGGATTAGTTTCTAGGATAAGTGTGAGTATGTGTGTAATGACAAAGATATTTCAAAATTTTTAAAGTATTTTGACCAATTTTTAAGTTAAAATTTGAATTTTAAGGCAAGAAAGAGTGTTTTAAGGTCTATTGAGTGCACATAATGGAGGGTTCTCAACTTGAAAAGGAATCAAAAGTGTTCATTTGCACATGAAACCTATGCAAGGGAAGCTGAGATATTGAGAAGATATGTGTAAGGGTCCTAACTAAGATCTTCAGGTGTTAGTTTTGGAAATGAGGGGCAATCTTTTATGAACAATCATCAACACTAGAAACAGTGTTAACCCTCTCTAAAACCCTAATAGTGACCCAATGAGAAAGATATTTTTATAAAGTGATAAAAATGGCTTGAAATGGATATTTAAGTGATTGAATCATGTATTAAAATCCCTTATGAACCTCTAATTTTGATTGGTTTTTTAGGTGAGTGAGTGGACCTTATAAGAATGGCCTTATTTCTCAAAAAATTGTTATAAAAATCAAAGTTGACCAAGTCAAAATTTATAAATGAATGAATGTTGAATATTGGGAATTTTATCTTATGTTAATGGTGGTTTTTGAGAATATTATATCCCTTATGGGTGCTAAACTAGTCATACAAGTTGCCCAATCACTAAGACCTAATAGTTTAGATAGTGAAAAAATCAAGTAGAAGTGAGAAATTGATTAGGGATCTGATAACATGGACTAGGGATGAATAAAAGTGCATGTATATTTTTTATAATTCATTTAATAAATTTTAATTTGGGATATACATTTTTGATGTCAATGGTAATGATGAAAATGTTTCTCATAAGTTGACTTGTCCAGTGATGATGAGACAATGAAGGGGCAAGATTATGAGATTAGTGTACAAGACCAATATTTACATATGAAAAAGCTATATAAATATCTAAGAATTATATAATTATAATATATTATCATTCACATGCATCATTATATTTTGAATATGTCTACATAGGTGTTGAAATTCAAAATCACCGTGACTGGTCTTCAAAGCAAACTGGCAGTTTTGGGTAAGTAGGTTGCAGTGATGAGTTTAAGAATATATGCCATGATTTGATGTATCTAATAAATATGATTTTGATTTTTTATAATTTAATGGCATATACATTATTTTAATAATCTTAGAATGTAGTGTACGAGGTTAAAATGTTGAATCTAAAATGGCTTATTTGGCTATGTAAGGACTATGAGAGAGAAGGTCAAAAAATTGGTCTACAAGACCAATAGTTGCAACTATAAATTGAAATATATCTATTTTAGGTTATTATGAGGATATTTTAGGATAATATAAATGCATTGAAAGTATTTTAAATTGATTCTATAGGTGTTTTAGGTCATTGTTTCCATGACTATGTTTTGAGGTTTATTGGCAGTTCTAAGTGGGATACTCACATAGAAGGGTTTGAGTATTTTTTCCTTGAGTTGTGAGTTATAATGAGCATGGTGATGACCATAAGTTCATGAGTATTATATATATATATATATATATATATATATATGTCTTAAACAACTGAAGAAAAAATACCATTTTTCTAAACAATGATGGTAAAGAATTATATATATATATATATATATAATTCTTTACCATCATTGTTTAGAAAAATGGCATTTTTTCTTCAGTTGTTTAAGACATATTTTCTATGTATGCACATGCCTATTGTGAACAGTGTTTTAAGAAAAAGTTCAAGTGGTGGTTGGAACTAAAAGGTGTTGTGGAGATAAAGTGAATTTGGATAAGGTATATTTTATTTGAATATGATATGTTACTATCTTGTTATGTGTTTGAATTTTCTCTAAGAAGATCCAAGAGTAATGTGTGTTAAGTAGGCTTAATGGGATTAGGTCTTCATGAGACCTAAAGAAGAGATAAGGACTAATTGAAGTAGTTATAACCTAAAGGGATTCAAAGAATGTTTTATACATGCCTATGAAATTTATTTATATCCATTCCATGGCCTACCTAAGAAGATAATAATATTTGGTTGACTAAGAAGGCTATGATCAAGTGACTTGTATAAATACTAGGTAATTTTAGGCCTATTTTTAAGACAAGTGAGTGTGCAATTGAATAAAATATCACAAAGAGGAGAAGGATCAGGTCATTTGGACCATCAGAGGGATGACATGAATATAATATAAGATTTTTTCATATGAAGATTAGTGCCTATGTGAATCAAGGTGATATATGGCTTGTTGAGTAATGATAGCTTTGCATGGGTGAGAGGTAGTTTTAAATGTAATCAAAGAGTATAGCTAATTGTATGAGGATTAAGGAATAGACATATTACCATATGAATGCTAATACCAAGTGGCCATGTGATCATGAGTGTCAAGTAGAATACCATGAGGGAAAATTGTGATTAAGAGAACCTTCATGAGGAGAGGATCAAAGTATAAGTATATGAGGTTGCCATAGACGAGAAAAGGTGTATTAGAGGTCTAAATATGTTGATAAGGTCATGATGAGGTAGATGATGTGTATAGAGAGAAGATATAATACTAAGTATGACATTGATTTCATAGAGATTAGAAGAAATAGAAAGAACATAAGAAGACTATCATTGGGTGTTGATAAGCATAAATGAAAAGGTGGACAACTAATTTGTGGATGAGTGGGTGTTAAATCATCATAGTGTTCATTGAGTGGGTGCTTGATAAACAAGGGGGTTGGTGCCTCCTAATAAGTTGGTTCTTACTAAATCTAATGGGGTGCTTGGTTAATTAGGTTTTGGTACTCCTTATCGGGTTGGTACTTGGATAAAGATTGATTCATTGCTTTATAGGATTGTTTATCCAAGTTTTGTTTCAATGGGTTTTATCCCCCATGAGGGTTTCCTACCTATATGATGTGTTATGGTTGTTTATGCATTAATTTGGTTGATTAATCCTTTCTTCATGCTTATGTATATTGGGATGATATTTCTTGATGAATGGTAATGAATGAATGATGAAGTGAAAGTAAAAGCATATTAAGGACATAGATTCACCCCCACCACACCCCCCATTAGTTAATTGTACTTCCAACACCTAGTTGCTTATTGAGCTTGTTACATTACTATTTATATATTTCCATAATATGTATTAAGCATCTTAGGCCTTGATGTGATCACATTATATGTGATCCAATGATACATTTGCATAGACATGTCCTTTTATACAATACATGGTTCATTCATAGTTATATGGTTATATTATCATTTTGAGGTGAGGTGATTACTAGTTTCTATCTTCTCTCACCTAAAAGGGGGGTTATTAGTGGGTGAATGCCATAGAGTCATGTATTCCACACATTCATAGTTTTAGATTCAGTGGGGGCATATAATATAGACATGGCTTCCATATGTTCACAATTTTTGACTTAGTGGGGGCATGTTTTGGAAACATGTTTTTCACAATTGTTTAGTATGAAACATACCTAGGTTATAGTGGGGTCATATTTTGGAATCATGTCCTCGACATTAGCACTTACATCAGTTTTAAATTTTATATTATAGTGGGGACATGCTTTGGAAACATGCTCTCCCACTTACACAGTTTCAAATTGGCCAACTTTCATACTTATATGATTTAGATACACATTTATGGTATAATCCTATACATTAGTACCATCCTTATACACAATTTAAGAATGAGACATATTTAAGGTGCATATGCTATGAAATGTGTGCCTAATATTACAAAATCAAACTAGTTTTAGATTCAAAACACTTTTAAGGATTGTCACCACCCACATGGTTGTAATTTTATTGATTATATTAAGCCAATATACTATAGTAGTTGGTTCACATTTTGGTATGATTGAGGTGATTAAATAACTCAATATTACCAAGTTTGTAGTTTGGACTTGATTGTATAATCCACCTCACCAGTTTTATAGTGTGAATTGACTTGGTTCACTCACACTCACTAGGTTATAAGTATGATTGGGTTTCATAGTGGATTTAGGCTCAATTTCTATATGGAAATCCACCTTTTATCCAAGGTTGGGAGCATGATCCCTCCTATATCTCTTTATGTCTCTCTTTGTTTCCTTATATATATGGACTTTATAGATTTATACATGTCCTAATATCAATTTTAGTGGTTCATAATGATAAATATTTCAAATGAAATTTCCAAAAGGTAAAATGGTTGCATAGATACATAGGTGTTAGTCACCAACAAAGCACTCAAGTTCAACTCAAGCAAAGACAAGGTGTGTTATCACACCAAGATACATATTCCTTTCCATTAAAATAGAAATTTAATTACTAGATCAAAGGGTGGGAAATGTAGATGATATTTATGAACTGTAAAGCACATTAGTCTTGTACATTTGGCAAACTTAGACCTTGGTTTTTATTCTTAGTTCTAGACTTTTCCTACTTCCATAAATCTCATATCTGCTCTCTCTTGTGCCCCTTGTCCTATATCATAGTCTAAAATTTTTAATGTGGATAACCTAAGCCTTTTATCTTTACCATAAATCTTAAAACATGTTTATCTTATGCCTCTACAAGTTTTGAGCCTATACTTATTTTCCTTCTCCCTATACACTTACATCTTAGGCAGACACTTACATCGACATAGGTGTCTTGTTCTAACCCAAGTGTCCAATGCCATAAAGTCATCTAATTTGGAAATTAAATGCATCCTAAATATCATCGTAAGTTATATTATGCAAGACATTCTCCAAAGGGATTGATATAATTACAATATTAACCCTCATTCATTCCTCACCTACAAGAGACTTATAACAGACCCAAAATTCATATAAAAGAGAATTCAAAGAGTATTCAATTGAGTAGAAGATTTCATATTTTCTCCTACTCTCATATTAGTCACAAGAACACACATATACAAGTTTGAGGTAATGAAATAACAACCCAAGATCTATATTTTCTAAGTTACAAGCTAGGTCACTATTTTACTTGCTTATCACACATTACATGTTTCACACACAAGATAACACATAGTGGATAACTACATAGGTATGAAGCCCTATTTAGAGTATTCAATATGTATGAAATACTCCTTAATATATGGGTATTTAGGGTAGATATACACTGTGTTCCCACTAATCTATTTTTCTCATAGCTAATATAAATATGAAGAACTATGGTTTTGTCATTTGACAAGGAGATACATTCCATGACAAAGATATGAATGCACCAAAGCAAAGGCAATGACAAAACCAAAAGCATTTATGTGGTCAAATTCTATTTTATAAGTTATTTCATACTTGACACTTACATTTGATCTGAACACTAGTGTCGATGTAACTATCCAAGGATGATGCAAGTGTCCATGAATACAAAGTCACAAAATATAAAATTTAGAAACTATTCTAGAATACTCTTCTAGTCTAATTACTACCTATTCCAAATATAGATCTATATTAGCATTAAAACTAGTTAATTATCTTATTTATTTGTCATTATAATATCTATCATATATGTACTTTCCATTTTTAGCATTTATTAGCATTATAGACACCAAAAATATGCACACTATGATTATGAATGTCAAAAATCCCCTTATACCTACTTAGGACCCTCTTGGGACCAGCCTATAGACACCAAAATTATGTCACACACACATACGTAACTTCTTATGTCAAAACCCCCTAAACCCATTTTAATAATAATAATTAATCTCCCTAACCCATACTTTTACACCTCACACATTTAATTAATTTAAAATACTTAATTAAGTTAACTAAAAACCCTGATTACCACCTTACCTAGCCACCTCACCCTATGACTAATTCTCCCCTAATGAGTCACCTCAAGACTTGGTCCCCTCATCCTAAACACCTAAGACTTATTCCCACTTCCAAACTAAATTCCTAAATAACTACTTCCTTCCTAGCCTCTTATCTTTACCATTTTATAATGGGTGTCACACTTGGCACACACAACAACAGAAAATAGGCCAAGAATAGAAAGGTTTACCTATTATAAGGCCACCAACATCATTCAATGCATGGTCAACATCAGTGAGATCCCAACCAACATTGATAGGATCACTAATGTCAGCAATATAAGCCAAACTCCAACTTATAGTTTAGGTCAGTAGAAATCAAGAAAATCAATTCTTACTCTTGTTTGGGCTCTTAGCATTCTATTTTTTGACATCAAGGCTTATAATCACCCTACGTAAGTCAATCACAATCAACAACTAAGCTCTTGAAGACCAATAGCACCCATTTGTTCTCTTAGTTTAGGCACTTAGGTTTGGACTCCCTGATAAGAACCATCAACCCAACACTTATCATTCAGTGACCACCACAACTAAGTATATCACTGATAGAGAAGGTTATTTAAATATTTATTCTTCTATTCCTTTATATCTACACTACATTACTTTACACACTTTTGACCATACCCCTGTGAAGGAGTTACAAAGCTTCCCTACTTTTTTCCCCTTTACTTGACATACCAAACCTTTGACCAAACTTAACCAAGCTATAATCTTGATCTACTAACTCTCTCAACCTCCTTGACCTGATCTAAGCCATTTCCCAGACTCTAGAAAGCCCTCTACAACTTTTCAAATAAATATTTCCCCTACCAACCTTTATAGCCTAACCAACATCAGTCACCTCACTACTGACCTCAGTAGCCTAATCGATATTGGTCAAACTCCTACCATCTTCGGTGACTATCAATTTCCTAGACTCTTCAAAATCTACCTAGATAACTTTTAAAACACCAACAAAGTACCTCACCTACACCTTGTCACTCTTTACTATGTACAGGTTATTAATAACAGTAATTTTATCTCTCTTTCACTCTTTCTTTACTTCTCTTTTAGTTATTTATTATTATTTTGCCTCTCAAAAGTGGACTGCCATCTCTAGGGAAGTTTCACACTTCTTAGAACAAGCACATAGCTTGACAGCCCACTCATTTATCTACTAAAAAACATCTTCTATTAGTGTTTTCTTATCTATAGGTCGTCTTCCCTAGCCAAATATTAGTGCTCAAAATGTTTGGATACGATGCACAAACCAAATCTAGGTTCATTCTAATCACTTATCCCCATCCTTCTTTCTATTTTCCTTTAGACTTAAAATAGACAAAGTTTATTGAAACACTTTTGGCATGCCTGATGGGACCCTGGAGTTTTCATTGGGTTCATTTCTTGTTTTAAACATTCATATAGGTGTATTATAGTGAAAATTTCATTTCTTGCACTTCTTCCTCCTCTTTTCTCTTAAAAATGAAAAATTCAATATCTTATTTCACTATTTAAAAGGCATTAAAATTGAGTTTTCCTTTCTTTTCTCCTTGCCTCTAAAAATAATTTTTTATTTTCTTTTACATAAAAAAAAGAGAATCCCTTCTTTAATTCCTCTTGCGTGCACATTAGGATAGTTAAATTCATACTCTATTCCTAGTTCCTCTCTATTTTTATTCAAATATAAACATTTCAGATTTGGGTTTAAAATTTATTGCATTTCATAGTTTGCTTGTTTCATATTAACTCACCTAGTTAATTACAATCATTTTGAATAATTGTAGTGCACCTATGTTACACAACTAAATCACATTCACATAAACAAGCATCTAAACTCATCTGGGAAAAGGTCCATAAATATTTTATCACTTGGTGGATCACTTTACCCTACCTGACTATCCTACTTAGATTTCACCAAGGGGAGAACCCACTCCATTCTCTGGAAAAGTATAATCTCTAGACATAAGGTATATTTTGGCTAAGAGGCCTAGCTCAGCTCTAGGTTTGTGAAGTGTGGAGAGAAAGATCCTATAATAAGCCACATACCTGGTCTAACATAGATTTCCTCTTGAGCACCAAAAATAATCTAAAACTAGCTCTAGATTACTTTCTAGTACCTTCGATAACCAAATTATCTTATCACTATCTGATTAAGGCATAAGCTAACATGAGACTCAAAATTAATCTCTATGACTTAATAGTTATTGGATGCATATTCTTTTTTTGCTTTTCAATTGTCTTTTGTATTTTTGAGTTGGTAAGGTTGCTTTTTTAGTGATTCACAAAATCATTGCTATTTTTAAAGCTCAGTTTGTATACCATGTTATCTCATATTTTTTGAGTGTTATTCCTTCTTATACAGACCTTTTACATCCACTATTTTACCTATTTTTATCTTTTGATTTCTTAAAACATCAGATCTTCCATTTCTCAAGATTTTACAGTGATTGACATTGATTAACACTACTAGTATTGGCAGACTTTACCTACCAACATTGGTTATTCCATTGACATCGATAAACTTTTCTTACCAATATTGGTCATCCCTACTAATGTTGATGGCTATGCAATTTCATCTTCTCAAAATAGTAAGCTAAAATAACCCATTTACCTTCACCCAAAATTGGTTTTTATTTATTCTATTTCAAATACAGGGTAGTAAGACTATTTAAACGACCTCTTACATGGTATTGACACAAACTCAGGCCAAAATTCTTATTGATTATGTAAGCTAGAACCACTGCCATCTTCCCCTCTCACTTCTAACACTATCATGGAGCATAATTTAGATACAAATCATATACCTAAACCTAACCAAATTCCCATTGTCCCTAAGGGAGATCAAGATTTTGCTAAATTTCTTGGTCATAATATGGCAGCCCTTCAACATTACCTTGTTATGAGTCAAACCCATAATTTTGTAGGTGATGCAATCTGTGGTATGCCAACCTCTTTAATGGAGACAACCTTAGTTTTAGTTTCCTCCACTATTTTCCCCATGGTTACCCAAACCACCACTTCGATGAGTAACCCAACTATAAACAATGCCCAAAATGTGGCATCTCTAACTACCCAATCCCACCTAAACACTGGTGTAACTTCCCTACTTTCACAACCATAACTAGTTTAGCCAAGTCAAACCCCATTACAAAATTTAGTATTACCTATTCCATCCACCCTTGTGCATATAATTACTTAAGTTACCACTCACCCTTCATCCAGTCTAACCATGCCAATAATTCAACCTGTAGTGACAACAACCAACCAAGGCATAGTCTCTATCCCAATGGGACAAGTCCCTTTTCTTTCTGCACCTCAGCCTATGACTCATTATCCTTATGTTTCTCTAACACAACCCTAACAAGCTATGTCATATACTCCCTCTGTTTCTTATTAGCTTCCGTATATCTTAGGAGGAATCCCCCAAACTAATCCCCCTATATACCTCATTAAGATGCTAATAGACAAGATGTCTAATTTAGAGACATCTATTTTTGGTTCAAAGAATGTATTATCTTATGATTAGATATGAAATGAACCAATCCATCCTTCTATGCCTATTCACTCTAATCCAAGCCAATGGGAACTCCCCAAAGTTACTCCCTTCTAGAGTAAAGAGAACCCACAACAACACTTGTGAGCATTTAGACATTCTTGTTATTTAATAGGGCATGATGATGCATTACTAATTTGCACTTTCCCTATGTCTCTTTTAGGTGCTACCTTATATTTCTATAGCTTTATACCTTAGCACTCCCTTTTCTCATTTACCCAACTTGCACAAATATTCCTAGACCATTTCTCTATTAACATTTATAAGAATGTTTCTATAACAGACCTTTATTCTATCAGAAAATTTGATGATGAGTCTATTGCTGATTTTGTCTCTCATTGGAGAAGCTTGATCAATCAGCTCTCTTTCTCCTTAACCCAACTTGAGCTTATTGATATTTTCTCAAGGGCATGTGTTAAGTATATCTCATCCACACTATAGGTATAAAATTTTCACACATTTGATGAAGCTTTTATAATGGCACAAAAACTAGAGGTTTGTGCTATTGATGAAGGCAAAGCCAAGTTTTGAAGTAAGAATCCCAATACCAAGTCAAATGACTCATCCTCTCTAAAACTTCTCCCTCTAAATAAAAGGCTAAAGGCCCTACCAATGTAGTGGTTATCAAGTCAGCCTCTTCCATAACCAAAAACTAATTAAATACTTTGACTTCTCAAAATCTAACCAAGTAATGACAAAAATGGTATGAAAAAAGACAATGCACTCCCATTAGGGAGTCATATACATCCTTTTTGGAGAAACTATTACAACAAGGTGTCAAAACCCTTCCTTAGATTAAATCTCCTATACAGTTTGACCCTTCCTATCCTATCTTAACCTAGTATAAGGAAGATGAGTTTTGTGATTACCATCGACTTAGAGGCCACAACTCAAATAATTACAAGACACTTAAGAACATTGTTCAAGATATGCTTGATAGAGGTGAAATCATCTTAGATAATCCTAGTGCACCTCCTAATCAAAGTATAGATGTGTTTAAACACCCTTTTCCTAACCATTCACTGAATCAAAATATTGTCCAGTCTAGAACTAACTCATAATATCCATATGGTTAATATGGTTTTTCCTTTGCCTTCAATTTAACCTTCCTCTCAATAAGAGACATTTATTTCATTGACTCCTACCCCACATTCAGTGGTATCTATTTTTCCCATTCTTCCTCCTTAGGTAGAAGAGCCTATTCCACCAATTCCACTCCTTCGAGAGGAAGAAACTCCTTTGCCATTACTTTTTCCACTTGAGGAGCTTGTAATCCCAATTCTATTTGCACCAATATTACCTATCTTCTTACCACTTGAAGACCACACCCTACCTATCCCTCAACCACAGGTTGAAGGGAACATCATTCCTGCATTATACCCTCTTGAGGAACCCACTTCACCTTCTTCTCCTCCACCTATAGAGAGTGGTACCCCACCCACTTCACCTTTGCACCTAGAAGATTCCACATTATCTACTCCCACAATAGACAAGAGACCTATTGTGCCTACTCCAATTGCACCACTCCTACCCCTTCTTTTACCTATGGAGGATCATACTTTACCCATGCCTCACCCACATGTTGAGGGATCCATAATACCTATGATTTAACCTCTTGAGGAACCTACTTCTCCTACCTCCCCTCCACCCATGGTAGACCAAGTTTCTTCTCCTGTCTTTATCGAAGAAGACCCCATTGCGATTCTTTTTCATCTTTGGCCTGAAGTAGTTGAAACCAAAAATTTCCCTCTTTCCAAAACACCATAGCTTTTTAAAGACATAGCCATAAGGCCTACATCAACTTCATCAAAACCCTTCTCATGTTTGATGAAAAGTTTGGAATTTCTTGACTCTATGAAGCTTGACCATGTGGCATTTTGGAACTAGCTTAAGACTCCATATCCAACACAATGAATGCCAACCTTTACCATGAATTAACTTACTACCCTTTACCCTAAGGTCTTTGAAAAAACTAAAGGTTCTTCACCAAAAGCACTAGAAGTTTAGCCATCTATGTTAGAACCCTCATCTTTGTAAGAATATGTTACATTAAAGCAGATCAGACCATTAGGTGTATGACCTGTTTCTAATATAATTCATCCACAAGTGAAATTAGATTTAACTCCTCAAACACAAGTTGGAGTTTCTCACCCTAAAATATGGAAGAATGTTAAGCCTCATAGACCTCATTGATCCCTTCTTCAACCCTCAACTTTACCATCCATTTTGGGGCCACACCCTTTTACTTTAGCTGGAATATTGCCTAACCAAGCCAAATAAAAGGTTAAGCTAACTCCACTCCTACCTTTTCCATCTAGTAGTCATTTCACATATGACACTAAGAAAGTGATAGTAAAACACGTAACTCTGCCATCACCAAACAAGACACCATGTAAAATTACCCTTCCAACACTAAAATAAAAGAATGTGGCCACTCCTATTAGTATAACAAGCATGAGCCCATTTGCAGGCTCCTCAATCTTTTTCTTACATCAATTATTGTAATCTTCGATAATAACTCTTCCTCACATTAAGCCATATAGTCCTCTTAGAATTAAGCCATCTTGGTTTGACAATACACAAGTGTGTTTATATCATCATTCACCTAGACATAATATTGAGAATTATAAAGCCCTCACAATGGTTATTCAGTAATACTTTGATGTTGACACTCTTTTTGATGACACTACCGTTAACCTTCTTACTATTCCACCTTTGGCATCTAATGTGCCTCCTACTATTCCACCAATATCAAACCTAAAGATGTCATCGTAACCCCTTTACCACCTCCTTCACCAAATTTTCAAATCAACATAATTAATATGGCCACACAGTCAAAAAACCAAAAAGATAAAGCTAAGGACAAGGTCACTATAACTTGGACCCATCCCTTCACCAAAGACACTCCCCTTACTAATCCTAATATTTCCATCTTGGGTGTTCCTAAAACAACATCTTTAGATGTTATTCAAAGCTCAATGGTGAAATAACTTCACCAAACTCCTGTGAAAATGTCTTTGTATGAGTTAGTCCAAATCTCATCCCAACACCATCAAGCTTTGACTAATGCTTTGTAAGAAATTAAGGTATAATCAGATGATACCCAAACTCTTACAACTTTAGTTGGATCCCTGAATTCTATCTCCCTATTTTCTTTTCATAATTCACAAATTCCACTTTAACACCCTAAAAATCAAGATTCTACCCTTTTGATTATTGCATATATTGATCAGACTCATATCAAGAGAGTTATGATCAATGGGAGAACCAATATTAATAGTGTTTCCACCCATGCCTACAAATAACTAGCCCTTCTCAATAATTACAAGTCTTAAACTAATGTGGTACTCTATTCCTTTAATGACACTACAACTACTACGTTGGGCACTATTGTCTTACATATTCATGTAGGTGCCTGCATAATTCTCAAGCTCTTCTATGTTGTGGAAGGAGAGTTTTAATATAACATACTATTTGGATGACCTTAGATACGTGCTATGGCATGTGTACCCTCAAATTTGCACTATTGTGTCAAGTTTGAGCATGATGGACAAGTACATGTTTTAGCTACTGACCCACCTCTATTTAAAACATGTAATATGACCTATAGTCCCAATGATGTTCTCATCCCATTGAAAACATCATCTTCCTTGTATGATGCTTCTAAAGCTTTGATAAGCTCCACTCCTATAGTTATATAGATATCGGCAACATGAATTATTCACAAAGATCCCATGGAGGAGACTTTTCAATGTTTGTCACTCAACGAATATCATTTGTTAACACTTGACATGTTCCATACTCCACAATAATATGGAAGGCTTCACATGCACCCAAATTATGATCCCTGTATTAGGATGGTCATCCCTTATGGGCCCCTTAACCTTCAAACCAATTTCACATATGGGGGAATTGATCAAGCTCCCACTACCAGTAATCCATCTTCTTCACCACAACCATTTTCTTATGACTTATCTTTCTTGAGTAACCCTAGATTCACTCACACCTATCTCTATAGGTGTGCCTAGAAAGGATTTGGTTTGGGTCATTATGAATAAGGTGTCCATACACCTATTGAATATCTTACTAGCAACACCATTGAAAATGCCAAAAAGAGGCATGGGGTGGGATATGATGAACCAAATAAAGTCCCTAAAACTCCCATGAACCAATTGTTAAAGAATCAGTCTCTCCTTCTCCACCTTCTCCACCATCACCTATCAAATCAGAGGTATCTATACATCCTTTTTTTTCAATAAATGACATCCACTTGGGGTTTCTCACCCATTGTCAGGGTAAGGAAACAAGGTCCCTTCCTCTCATTCATCCTAAAATAATTGATGAAGAATATCCCACTATTAACACTATCCAATGTCAAGATGATGATGTAATTCTCACCTAAATGGGTGTGGATTATTCCTATATCCAACAATCATTCTCATCCAAAATGAAAGCTATGTTAAATGAATCAACTATTGACATCAACCTACCCTCCCATGATAACCCTTGCATCCTCAAGATTTACCAATCTTTAGATTCCTTTGAGGAAGCTAATTATGTCACATTTCTTAATGACCATAATAAAGCATTCACCTGGTCTTACAATGACATGCCTGGTATTGACCCCTCTATCATCACCCATAATATTGTCACCAATCAAGATGCTAAAACCATTAAATATAAGCTTCATAAAATCCATCCTCATATCACTCTCCTTGTCAAAGAAGAGCTATAATGCCTCTTTTGTGTTAACTTTATCCAACCCATTGATTACCCACAATGGATTTCCAATATTATTCCTATCACAAAAGGTATAGAAGGAATCTATATTTACACTGACTATCATGATTTAAATCTCACATGTCCAAAGATGATTTCCTATTACCTAGTATCGACCAACTTGTTGATCTAACGGTTGGTCATGAGATGCTATCACTTATGGATGGATTCTCTAGATATAATCAAATCTTGGTCACTCTTGAGGATCAACACAAGACCACCTTTATTACCCCATGGGGAAATTTCTATTATCAAGTCATGCCTTTTGTCCTAAAGAATGTTGGTATAACCTACCAATGTGCCATGACCTACATTTTCCATGATCTCCTACATAAAAGTATGGAAGATTATGTGGATGACTTACTCAGCAAGTCTAAACTTTGCCAAGAACACTTGATAATTTTCAAAACCATATTCACTCATCTTTCCCAATATAACATTTGACTAAACCCAAAGAAATGTGTCTTTGATTTTATTTTAGGTAAACTCTTAGGTTTTATCATTTCTCTCAATGGTATTGAGGTCAATCCTACTAATGTTAGAGCAATCCTAGAGATGCCCCCAGCTACTAATATCAAACAATTCCATAGCCTATAAGGAAAACTTTAGTCAATTCAACATTTCATTTCCTAGTTGTCAAATTGTTTCCAACCCTTTCACCATCTCCTCAAAAAGGATGTCTCCTTAAAATGAAATAAATATTACCAAGAGGCCTTTGATGCACTTAAACAATACCTCCTTTCCCCACTAGTCCTTATTCTACCTAAGGAAAATCAACCTTTTTACCTGTACATCTTTGTAACAGACCATTCTTTAGGTCCTATGATTACACATCAAGATGACCAACATCGAGAGTAGGTGGTTTATTACATTAGCCACACACTTATTGATTATGAGACTTGATATACCCATATTGAAAAACTTTGGCTTGCATTAGTCTTTTTTTCCTCTAAGCTTCACCATTATCTCCTAAATCACAAAAACTATATGGTCACCCATACTGGTCCTCTCAAATACATGCATTCCAAACCATATCAAAACCAACGTGTAGCTCAGTGGCTCATGCTTCTTGCTAAATTTGACTTAGATTTTATTCAACAAAAATCTATTAAAGGGCAAACAATTACTGACCAATTAGGTACTGCTCCTTTACCTGACAATCAACCTTCAAACCTTAAATTCCCTGATGAATCTATTATGACACTCTCCATCGATGACATCTCCTATCAAATGATGATGTTCTTTGATAGATCTAAATGCCAACATGGTGGGGGTGAAGGGTTATTCTTATTCCTCTAGATGGTGAACTTATGCCTCTATCATTTAAACTATATTTTGAATACACTAATAATATGGCCAAATATGAGGCTTTGATTCTAGGACTTCAAACAACTCTCTTCTTGGGTATCAAATCCATAACCATCTTCAGTGATTCTTAGTTAGTAGTTAACCAAGTTCATGGTTCCTACCTATGCAAAAATGTAATTTTGTAGAGGTATAAACATCATGTAGATACCATCTTGGGATCATTTGACTCTTATCTCTTGCAAACTATTCCTTGTTCTATAAACAAATTTGTTGACATGATGGCTTTACTTGCTTCACACATACTCTCTTCATCCTCCTCTTTGATAATCTATGTCACCGTGCATTACTTAACATTACCCTCCTATGTCTCAGCTAAGATCCTCTTTGTTATAAATTTAACAACCAACCCACAAAACTTATCGTATAAACAACTCATGGATTATCTTTCCTTCTCTATTACCCCTCCTGATATTTCTAATAATGGGAAACATGACTTCATAAAATGTGCCACTCATTACAGTATCTAGGGGGCTTCTCTACAAGTGAAAATTTGATGGTCTTCTCCTTAGATGCCTAGCTAGTAATGAGACTCTCTTTGCTATTAAGGAAGTCCATGATGGGATTTATGGTGGGCATTTCAATGGTCACATAGTTGCTAAATGTATTCTTTTACTTAGATATTATTGGCCCACACTTCATCAAGATTATGATGATTATGTTCCATGTTGTATCAAGTGTCAACAACATGCTAACCTCCTTCACATTCCCAATCATACATTTCAAGTTGCCAAAGAATTTTGGCCCTTCTCCCAATGGGGCTTAGATATAATTGGATAGATTAACCCTCATTCATCTCTCCATCATTCTATCATTATTGCCACTGAATACTTCACCAAGTGGATCAAGGCCATCCCTCTTATCTCCACCAAAGCTAAAAAAATTATTGACTTCATTAACCATCACATCATCTATCATTTTGGTGTATCTCACAAGATTATAATAGATAATGGAAAATCTTTCAAAAACAAGACTGTTCAAGGTCTTTGTAATGTATTTGGAAGCAAGTTAAGCTTCTCATCACCATACTATCCCCAAGATAATGGATAGGTATAAGCTTCTAACAAAAATTTAACCAAAATTCTCATGAAGGTAGTCAATGATACGAGCAATGATTGGCACACTCATATTCCTTTTGATTTATGGGCTTACTACACCAACATTTGAACCCCTATAGGTGCTACACCTTTTTCATTGGTATATGGGATAGACACTATTTTGCCTCTTGAGATCTAGATTCCTTCTCTTCACATTTATTTACATGACATACTTACTAACGATGACTTTCATCAAGAACTTTTGGCCAAACTTGAATTGCTTGATGAACGTCATCTCATAGCCCTCAAATACCTCCAAATTTTTAAAAAGTGTATCAAATGTGCTTATGACAAAAACTTAAAGAGCAAGATTTCAATGTAGGATATCTTATCTTAAAATAAAATCAACATGTGATGAACATGGAGAAAAACAAATGAGGTAAGTTTGCTCCTAATTGGCTTGGACCTTTTATCATAACTCACAAGTATGGTTTAGGAACTTTTCACTTGTCTTCTCTTGAAGGAAGGCTAGAACCCAAGCTTTTAAATTCCTTACACCTATGACCATTCTTTTTTTAAGCTAGCATCACTTTATTTTATGTTTAACTTGAGCTCATACCTTGAGCATCCCTATTACACTCATTTCCCTTCCTCTTCACCCTTACTCCTATACACTTGGATAACTTACACAATGGTATGGTTTTATCCTCATAGTGGAAAATTCTTAAGCCTCTATATTCTTGTCCATGACTAAAATAAAAAGGGGATATTTGAAAAAAATATAAAATCTTAGGTCATGATTTTCAACATAAACGGCTCCCTTGAAGGACATATACATAAATTCCCTTTGCTACTATCAATAGACTACTCCCTTGAAGGATAGCTATTTAAAATTAAAAAAATAAAAATAAAAATGCTTAGACCACTCCCTTGAAGGATAGCTAAGCCAAGATTTGTTCTCAAAGGGAAAAATAAATGTAAAAAGCTCCTCACCTCTTTGCATGACCTTAACCTATACAAAATCCCATTGTAGGCTTCCTACATTGATCAATTTACACACTTACACAAAAAAGAAAGCTTTAAGTCATGGAATTGCCTATATTAACTCTTGAGTCACCCACAATAGGGACATATCATTTCTACTTGGTAGGTTATGCTATCTAAACATTTTCCCTTATTCTACCCTTTTTCTCCTCATATTCTTTCAAGGGAATATGAAGCTCACTTAACATGAGGTAAACATGATGCTTCTTTAACAAACACAATAGTTCAAGAGATATAAGGCATGAAAGAGGCTCATTTTCTTGAGCTTATTTATGTTCTAAATTATGGTCTTTGCCAATGCATGAGCATTTTGCCTCTTTATTTTCCCATCCCCATCACATGTCAATATCTCTATTTGAGATGAAGAAACAATATCAACATTAACATAACCAACCTATTTATTTTACACATACACCATCACAAATATGGAAAAATATTGAAATAAACTAACATAACTAGCCTATTTATTTTATGCATACACCATCACAAATATGGAAAAATTCTGAAATAAACTAACATAATCAACCTATTTATTTTACGCATACACCATCACACATATGGAAAAATTCTAAAATAAATTAACCTACTCAACCTACTCATTTTAAACATACATCATCACAAATATTGAAAAATGTTAAGATGAAGCTAACTAATATGCTATGCATATACCATCACATATATGGGAAAGGCTAGTCTAACCCAAATAACATGATCAACATTAACATCCAAATTAACATAAAATCAAATAAACATCATCCATATCAACATCATAATCATAAGTAACACATCTCAAATAAACACATGGTAATAAATAAACATCTCATATATATAATATGTGATCAAATACATTTTCATCATCTACATCATCATAACATCATAAATCTCTCTCAAAATGTACATCTCACATCTTCAACTCACAAGATAGTATACATATAAAATATATAAACAAAAAATGGTAAGCACTAATACTCAGGGTCCTTGAGGCTCTCCTTGAGGTTGTGAAGATGTAGTATCATCACCACTCTTTGTCCATCCATGTCAATGTGAGCTATAAGTTATTGCACGTGACATCAACCTCTCCTTCTCTCTAAACTTTAAATACCTCTATATCTATGGAAACTCTCTAATAGTAATAAATATCATCTAGGGTAGTTGAATACCTCAACATCGATATAGTCTATGGAGGACTCATAACTCCTGATGATAGCCTAACCTATATTAGTCCATCATTAGGCCCTAGTAATCAATAATACTCAAGGTCCTTGAGGCTCTCCCTAAGGTTGTGAGGATACAATATCATCACCAGTCTCGATCCATCTACATCAATGTGAGCTAGAAGATATTTCATGTGACATTGACCTCTCTTTCTCTGTAAACTTTGAATACCTCTATATCTATGGGAACTCTCTAATCACCCTCCCATAGTAAGCAATCTCATCTAGAGAAATCGAATACATCACCATCGATATATTCTATGGAGGACTCATAATACCTTATGATGGCCCAACCTGTAGTAGTCCCTATGGTGGTGGAGGGGAGGAGTGGCCTAACTTGATAATCTCATACTGTCTCTCTCTATTGTCACTACAGTCACTTAACCCTATAAAATAATCACTAAGCCTTGTAGTGCTACAACCTAACCCTATAGATCCCCAATCTAACCCTATAACATCACCACCTACCCCTATAAGGCTAAAACCTCTACTTGGGCCATCTCTTGAGCCTACATTATTACATCTTGAGCCTATACTACTGTATCTTGAGCTTGTAACACTACATCTCTCTCCTTAACTAACCCCTATAAGTCTTTCGATGGCCTCTTGACCTCCACTACTAGATGTAACCCTACCTACCGAGTTTTATATGTATTTATACACATTAGGTCCCCAATACCTAGCCCTAATGGTAGCTTCTCAAAATATGGCCCATCAATCTCCTAGGGTAATGGTAGGGGTGCATTTATGTCATCCCTCATGTAGAGAAGGTAGGCAAAATATCCTATAGTAGACCAAATTGTCTCCTAATCTATGCCACAAGTACCATCTCTAGCTGACTGGCCTATCTCCCCCTGACCCATAGTGCACTCTACAAACCAATAATCTACTCTACCTACCCTCTAAAAATTAGATATGTTAGATATAGTCTCCACATGATATCTATAGGGATCAAGCCCTTGATCATACACCTATAATAGGTAATGTCTCATGTGATGCCATCCACTCATTTCTGTGCCATCCCATCTCTCCACCATCTAAATCTAACCCTAGAACTGGCTAGGATAGTGGTAGGTAGCCCCAATGGTCATGTCACCATGATGTGCTCATATGCCTAACAATATAAGAGATGGCTGACACATAGATTGTATCACTATCACAACTTCAAACCCCACAACTCTCTATATAACTATGCCAAAAGAACTAGACCCTAGGAAAAAATGGTCTACTACTCAATCATCTACATAAGAACACCAATCAAAGTAATCAAAAATATCCCTCTATTTGCATTGGGTAATGCATACATGATCTCAATCATCGTTAGGATGCTTAAATGATGCTTCTCCTCATCAGCTATGTAGAATGGCTCATATGCAAAACTCATAGAGTGGTAGGTCACCTCACTAACATGCTCCCCATATAAATTGACCATGTGTATATCATGCTACTCTCTCAAGCATGAAAAAATCTCCTTACCCTAGAGTGGTAATCATAGAATCCTATAGACATCCTCTTATGTCACTATCAACTCCCTGATCAATAAATGAAAGGTGTTGGTGGTATGATCCCACCTCTTAATCAATGCTATCATCAATGACACATCCCACATGACATGATAGTAATATTTCACTCCTCTTAAATTGATGGTTGCCATATACTCCCACTCATTTGGAGTAACATCTCTCCTCATGAATGTTAATAACCTCAATAGACATTCTTATAATGTAAGCTCCATCATCACCTACATCCATACACAAATGAATCAGGTCATATCCTTTTTAATCTACTCCCTCACCACCTTTTTCCCCTCTCACTAGGAGAACTACATTGGTCTGAGGCCCTAAATAAGGCTATGTAGGTAGCACTCAATTGACATGGGGTCTTATGAGGTTAGCTCGGCCATATACCCACCTTAATAATCACCCTAGGCTTCATTGTCTCTCTCTCTCTCTCTACCCTAGGCTTCATTACCTCTCTCTTTCTCTACCCTAGGCTTCACTACCTCTCTATCTCTACCCTAGGCCTACTCGCCTATTCAAATCTAGGCCTCACTACCTATATTCTTGAATCTTGACATTATGACCTAACTTTTAAGACCTAGACCTCTCAACAATGTTATTTTAACTTTTTCCTTAAAACAAACCTTTTTAGATCTTTTTCCTAGGTTCTAGGAGAACTGCATTATCCTAAGGCCCTAAAATAGGCTATGTAAGTAGCACTCATATGAAAAGAGGTTTGTTAAGGCTACCTCAACCATTAGGCTAGTTGACTACTTCCACTGGAGATCAAAAACTCACCCTTTCTCTTATTTACTACTTTTCAATAGTAGTTGATGTCAGTGTTTTATAAACTTATATCATGACTAATGATGGAAAAAAACTACCAACCTCAGTGTTGTGTTACCTAAGGTAGGTTGATCTCGATGCCATGTCAACTAATGTTGGTTGATCTCATTGATGTCAATGACTGGTTTGACCCCAAGGCCAAATAAGCCCAAACCCAACCTACCCATTTCCCTTAAAAGCCTACCCATAAATCCCCCTAACTTACCCTACACCTACCCTAACCTATTCATTACCCCCCCCACTCCTATTTTCTACTACCCCACCTCTAATTTAGCTTAAAATTTATAAAAACCAAATCCAACTAGTGTAGGCTCTTACCTCATCTCTTCATCTCTTCTTGGCTAGCACCACTAGCTCTTGTGGTCGTGTGCCTCCTATTGGGTCCCCTTCTTGCACTATCATCTCAAATCACTCTCAAGATGTATTTATTCTCTCTAATCACAAGGTTGAAAATGAGTTTGGTTAGTTTCCAAACCCCCTTTTGTTAGGTTTGGTTAGCCATCGATGTTGGTATTCTTGACCTAACCTACTGACATCAATGCTTACACTTATCAACATCAACAATGTTTCCCTAGTTTTACTAACATGATCACTTTATATTACTGATATTGGCACATATAACTAATTTCAACACCATTCTAATACTATTTTCTAACATAAAACCCCCAACTTTGCACAACCTTACCCATACATTAGGGCAACTAGAGATCACATATATCTCCCCCTAACCACAATAAAATGACATTGAAGATCACTTAAATCTTCAACCTTGACTACTTTGCTTGGAGATCATAAATATTTCCTCACTCATTAACCCTTTTACACCACCCTTGCATTACTTATCCTGACCACTTAGGCTATTTTGCTATAGTTGGCTATTATACACATGCATGTATTTTAGGTGTTGTGGATGGAAATCAAGCCCATCCTATCACCTTCAACCCTTTTGTATTTCCTATGGGCACTTCCTACCTCAAATATCTAGGACATATTGACCATTGGAGCTATAACATTGAATGATTTAACCTATTAGCTATCACTTATAAGTTGTGCTTTGGTTACTTCTATCTAAGTCCTCCTTAACCTTACTTATTCTTAACATTGTCAATTATATCTTGTTGTGGCCTACACATATGAAGTAAATCACAATTTCCACTAGTCACCCAATTACCTTTTTATCAAAGTAGTACCTGATTCTAGTTTCTCTTCCATTAATTCCCATTTTAAGGGGGGATACCTCATCCAATACTTAGAGCATATAACTCTTATTTTTGTCTTGCAATATGTCATTATAATTTATAAGATAAAAAATGGTAAATGTAGACACCAAAATTATGTCACACACATGTGTGTAACTCCTATGTCAAAACCCCCCAAAACCTATTTTAATAATAATAATTAATCTCCCTAACCCATACTTTTACCACTTACACATTTAATTAATTTAAAATACTTAATTAAGTTAATTAAAACCCCTTGTTGCCACCTTACCTAGCCACCTCACCCTATGACTAATTCTCCCCTGATGAGTCACCTCAAGACTTAGTCCCCTCATCCTAACTAATTAAGACTTATTCCCACTTCCAAAATAAATTCCTAAATAACTACTTCATAACCTCTTATCTTTACCATTTTATAATAGGTGTCACTCTTGGAATGCACAACAATAAAAAACAAGCAAAAAATAGAAAGGTTTACCTATTTTAAGGCCATCAACATTGATCAACCCATGACCGACATTGGTGGGAGCTCGACCAAAATCGGTTGGATCATTGACATCAAAAATATAAGCCAAACTCCAACCTATAGTTTAGGTCAGTAGAAATTAAGAAAATCAATTCTTACTCTCATTTGGGATTTTGAGATTCTATTTTTCAACATCAAGGCTTACAATCACCCTATGTAAGTCAATCATAATCAGTAACTAAGCTCTTGAGGACCAACAACACCTATTCGTTATCTCTATTCAAGAACTCAAGTTTGGACTCCCTGATAGGGACCATCAACTTGACACTTATCATTTAATGACCATCACAACTAAGTATATCATTGATATTATAGGTCATTTAAATATTTATTCTTATATTTATTTATATCTACCTTACAATACTTTATTCACTTTTGATCATACCCCCATGAGGGAGTTACAAAGCTTCCCTATTTTTCTCCCTTTACCTGGCATATCAAACCTCTGACCAAACTTGACCAAGCCATAATCTCACTCTTATAACTCTCTCAACCTCCCTGACCTGATCTAAGCCATTTACCAGTCTTGTGAAAACCCTCTACAACTTTCTAGACAAATATTACCCCTACCAACCTCGACAGCCTAACTGACATCAGTCACCTCACTACTGACCTCATCATCCTAACTAATATCAATCACACTCCTACTGATGTCAGTGACTGTCAATTTCCTAACCTCTTCAAAATATACCTAGACAACTTCTAAAATGTGAACAAAGTACCTCACCTATACCCTGTCACTCTCTACTATGTATAGGTTATTAATAATGGATATTTTATCTCTCTTTCACTCTCTCTTTACCTCTATTTTAGTTATTTATAATTCTTTTGCCTCTCAAAAGTGGACTGTCATCTCTAAGGAAGTTTCACACTTCCTAGAAAAAATGTGTAGCTTGGTAGCCCACTCATTTATCTACTGACAAACATCTTGTGGTAGCATTTTATTATTTATATGTAGTCCTCCCCAGCCAAAGAGGAGTGCTCACAATGTCTAGATACAATGTGAAAACTAAATATGGGTTCATCATAATCACTTATCCCCATCCTTCTTTTTATTATCCTTTAGACTTAAAATAGACAATATTTAGTGAAACACAACCTACACAAATATGGCCTAACCAAGTTCACTTGTATTTAGTTTCACAAACTAAATCAACCTAGCCTTGAGGACCTTTTCCTTTGGGGACCTGGCCATCAATGGTTAGGGTAATTACTGACAGTCACCCTTGGGAAACCTTAACCATTAACGGTCAAGGTGTACCTCCTCAACTAAAAGCATGCAAATCATCTATTCAGGTTATCTAAATATAGCTCATCTAAATCTTGTTGTGATCCTTGGTATAAATTAATTATATTTAGATGGCCTAGTTTTATTTTTAATTCCACCTCTTTCTTATGCTTATAAGAAGATAAGAGCCTAGAAGAGAAATCCATCTATAATAATTATTAAGAGATCAGAGATTTAAGAGTTTTCTTTTACAGGTTAATTAGTGATATCAACATCATCAAAAATAATATTGAGAGTTTATTCACCATCATCTCTCAATCAAGTTATTAAGTACCATTATTCTATCAAAATTAAGCTAGATTCCACCAATAGGTTAACTAGTTCAACCACTCACCCAGTCAACTTCTAGTAAGACAAGTACTTATTTATCAATATTCATTTACTTTATTTCCATTTTGTAATCAATCTATCCCTTACCCATCTCCTAGAATCCATCTTTTATATCCCATTATTTATAAATTTAACAACACATAACTTACATAGTAATTGTCAATGGTATACCCAACCATTGATGGTCAACTTGACCATCGATGATTACCTTAATCACCAATGGTCACCCTAACTATCAATGGTCACTATGCCAGTGAAAACCAACAAGCTATTTTCATCCATCTACCTTTAACCAAACTTGGTTTTCTATGTTCATATTTGTCTATATACCTCTTTCAGATTTCTTGAAGCATATCCCAACCCCTTAGTACTAGTATTAATTATTTTATCACTAATTTGATCATTTCTAGTCTATTTTCCAAGCAAGCATTCTTGCATTCAATTTTAGTACCTTTTGATTATTGATGCATGTAACTTATTTCTATTTTTATGAACTTAATTATTTAAAACATGTAGATTGATAGCCCCTAAGGAAGCTCTCACTTCTAGGATCTAGCTATCACAAGGAAATCCACCCAACTATCTGTCTAACAAACCAATTTGGTTTAGTGATTTCTTATCTATAGGTATTCCTCCCAAGCCAAAGAGGAGCTCTTCATAATATTTTGATTCAATATGTGCATAAACAAGTACATTTTTTAACCATACCCATATCGAGTTTATTTTTTATCTTTCTTAAAACTTAAAATGAAAATTTCCATGAAACATACTAGCACACCCGATGGAATCTAGAGTCTCTACTCACATTTTTAATTTGAATTTATATGCTCTTATCTCTATATGTACTCATAATTGAAACTAAAACTTATTTTTAGAATAAAATCAACTACATTCATTACTTTATTTTAACATTAGTTCACTTTAAATTAAAGCATAATAATCTTATCGTAGCACCACTTTTGTTGCACACACTAGCTAAACCACTTTTATCAATTAGACATCAAAATAATTTGAGACAAGGCCCAACTATGATTTCATCACCTAGCGATCACCTTACCCTTTCCTAGAAATCCTACTTGGAGGTCATTACCAAGGGAAGAACTAACTCAGCTCTCTAGTTGAGTATAAACTCTGAATATCAATATATATTGGCTAAGCACATGACACCCTTATTGCTATAATATGTTTAGTGAGGGGGTAGGCCATAATACCAAGCCAATATTGATTCTAATATAGATTATTTGAAGCACCTAAACAACTTTAAGCCATTCATAGACTACTTTTATAGTACCTGATCTATAAGCCAACTTTTATCATGTATTCTCAGAAACTAAGGCATAAGCCAAAAGTGAGATTAAAACTAACATCTAGTCTTAACATACTTTATAGTGTGTGTTTTGAATACTTTTATCATTTTTTTTGAGTGGTGAGTTTATTATTGTATTCTCTCCCCTTTCTTGCATGGTTCTCACTCACCAACAATGAAGAGACCTAGTAGAATAGAACTCATCACTGGACCAACTAACTGTTGTCATCAAATTATGCACCCTAAGACACTCTATGAAGATCCTTAAATTGATGCAACATTGAATAATCTCTCAATTTTATGGGAACTTGTAAGAGAGATGAATCTCTAGGATTGAAATGGCTAGCTCCCTGGCTTTTACTCTAAGTGCCTATCACCTAATCTAATGCTTGTTCATGAAAAGAGTTAAGAGTTACATAAAATGAAAATTATACTAGAGAGTTGATCCACTAATAAATATCCCACATAATATAATACTTATACTAAGTAATAATGCTTTCTAAGACCAATTACATGCATTGAAGGATCCTAACATAGTATTTCAATGTGAAGGTAGCATACTTGGGATAATCAACAAGATACTTGACCTAGAGGCAGATTTCACATCATAGAGATAATTTCATACTTTAAGGAGAGTTTAGTACATTCATCACACTTCACATGACCTATTAGCATCAAAACTCTTGCTTAAACATGAAGGATAAAGGAAGTAAGGATGATACTATCCTTGAGCTCCACTATACATCACTCACATACTTAGAAAAAATGTTCAAAACTCAAAATTATACTTGTATTGAATGTTCAAAAGCAAATTGTAATGTCATTATATTATGGATTCACCATACCAATTGTGTTCTCCTTATAATAGGCAAAATGGTTCAATTTATAAAACTTTGAGGAAGAGAGAGAGAAGGGGATTCCAAGAGGCATAAGGACAAGTGTCCAAAATATAAAATTATTTATAATTAATGTGTATGAGGATACAGGGTGATCCATGCAACAAAATGAGAAACAAGTGTCATTTACAATCATTTAGGACCTATAAAATGTCAAGAAACTCCTTTTTTTGCATTAAAAACTACCTTCCATGATTAGCCTTCTAAAACTATGTTATAACTACAAATGATCAAGTATGATGATGGATTTTAGTAATAGGAGTTACAAAAAAGTCCTCACATGCATTGGTGAGGTTATAAATCACTCATGATCATTTGGCCATGCATAATCATCTTTGGCAGTCCCAAAATAGCCTTTTTTCCTACACTTCTCACACTTAGCTCCTAAAAACTCTTCAAAACTACAATATTATCCATAAAATAAGAATAATGACATGATTCCTAAGTTTTCATGGCATACTTTATAGGAAACAAGCCTTAAAAGGCCTTCCAAATGAAGATTCACCATTTTCTCTAAGTCTTCCCTAGCTAGCTCACTAGACTAGATGAAATGAGAGAACTAGTAGGCACACTTATGATCTTATAAAATTTCTTTAATTACCATGAGTACTTATAAAAATCTCTAAACTTTCCTCTAAATGTTATTTGGCCTCTTGAAAGTTCACCATGCCTAAAAAACACAAAAAATGGTCAAAATAAGCCATGTTTTGCCTTATTCCATATAGGTCTACACACCTAAGTCACATTTAAATAATATCTATAGATTAATTTACATCATATAAGTTTTTTCATGTCACCTCTATACCTTTTGGATGCTCAAATTGCCTTATCTTCCCAATCAGGTCACTATGGAGGGTTTACAAGGGTTTTGAAGTGGTTTTCATTCTTAGCATTTGTTCATAGCCATGACACATTGTAATTATGATAAAATTACACTTATGGCTCCTAATTTACCTCTTTAAACTTCCTTTAATGGATTAATGTCCCATGAAAATCTTGGTGGAAGTTCTAAGCACTTGAAGTTGACATTCGATCTCATTTTTTGCTTTCTAGTGGGGTCTGAATGCTTCCTAAGCCAAAAATGGATTCTTGGAGACTTTATTTTAAATAAAATGGTTTTAAAATATATTTATATATCCTAAAAACTTATTCCAACCATTATAATGTATTTATAATAGCTTGAAATGGAAATTGACCCTTGTTTGGTTTTAGGCCTAGACCTTACCAATAGGTCTGCCTACATATGTGATATCCTCTTGACCCTCCAATGGTTCTCATTGTAATTTTATGGATTTAAAACAATAAAAATAACTCTATAAACTTTAATTTATAATGTGCAAATCATATATTAGGTTTAAAATTCATATGACCTCCAATTTGGCTTTTAGCCTTAAGGCTTTCCTTCACACTTGACTGTAACCCTTGTTGTGTAGGGTGTCTTGTTTACTCTAAATACTTATATAAAGTTTTATTAGGTTCCTCCATGTGTCCCATAGATATTAAAACATTATTTACTAATCCAAAGTTTCTCTTGTTCACCATTCTTCACTTTTCCCCAAAACTACCATTCTTGTGCATGAAGGGACTGCTTCTGTTCTGAGAAAAAATAAAGAGTATTGGGCCTATTTGTTTGGAAAAATTGAGTATTTTAAAAGCTTAAAAATGTCATAATTAATAATTTTATAAATTTTTTTTTTGTTTTATTCCATGGTTATGGGGTCTAATCATCTTAAGCTTCTCAAAAAAGGGGCAAGAAACCTTGTTTTTGCATGTTCTTATCCAAACTTCTTCATGGATGCTCCTTCCAAACATATTTGATGCATCAAAGTTTTTCACTAATGTTACTTACCATAATTTAATTTTTTTTAACCTATGTATCTACTCAAAACCTCTATCCTAAGTGGAATCCCCAAACTCACCTCTTGAAACAAGGCTTTCCCTACCCTACTTGTACAGATTGAGTACATTTTGCCATGAGAAAAGGGCCTTGGGTGGATTGAGGATGTTATATACATATAATTTAATTAATTTTATCATTATTAATCCATATTATACTATTTTAAACTCTCCTTCCCTTCCTTAGGTATCAAACTCTCAACATGTTACTCTTCAATTAAGACCCTACCTGTCTGTGGCAATGAACAAGGTGATTTTATTTTAGAAACTTTTATTTGGAGGTTTTAATGAAAGTTTAAATGAATTTTATAAAATATTTGACCCATATCATTATTCAAATTTTAACCATTCTTCTGACCTAGCATTTTGTCCCTTTAGGGCTTCTAGTTGCTTCACTGTCCTTCATAGACTAAGACAGCCCCAAGACCTTACATGTAGGTTATTTTAGGGTGAAAATGGCATGAAACTGATCTTTATTTATGATTTATCAACTCCTTTATATCCATAAATTAATTATGTTTTAACATTGTAACCTTCTCAACCCTAAAGTGATTTAACTCTTCTCCAACTGCCATAATCCTCATTCCACTATCTGCTTAGCTATAGGTGGCTATTTTTTCCTTCATTTTAGGCTTGTAGGTGTCTTCTAGGTCAAGATGGACTTGATCATGATGCCTATAATGGCATGGAAGTATTTTTTTCTTAAAAACCATTAAATATCATCAACTTTTCATGACCACACCTATTTGACAAATGTTAACCTTTCTGCATGTAGGTGATTCCTCACAGTCTTGTGTACGGATAGAGGAGTACACAATAAGAGTTAAGAGATTGAATTCACTTCCTCTCATGGAATTTTAGCTTATAATAATCCTTTTAAACTATTTTAATCATTCAAATTTTATGTCATAACCTAGAACACCATTATGAAGAGCAAGGCAACCTTTTGATCAATGCCTTGTAGACAACACTGCCTTGTTTCAGTGATTTTCTAGCCATCTTTGAGGGTCTAAATGACCACCTTTCAATATTCATTTCTTCTTAAAACATTGGGAAATGTATATTTTTTTAAAGATAATATACCTCCACCTAATTATAGGATTTAAATCCTTTTATAGGTGCATTTTGAGAGGCCTTCAAAAACCCCTTAGGCCTTTGTTTGGTGTTTTTAGAGTAAAAGGGCTTGAATACAGCCCAACCTCCATTTGATGTGTTGACACATTTCTTATCAAACTAGGATGATCAATAGGTCTATCTAGGCATTCCAATAGCAAGGACCCTCAAATTTGATTTACCAACTATTGGAACACCTCCAAAAGGCATGCTTGTATATTATGACACCAACTGTAGATGATCATTCCTTTTACATAGGCATAATTGAGACCATTCTCTAAACATTCAAGTTTGTAGTTCCTACATGCCTCCATCCAAAATTTAAATAAACATTAATATTTCAAATAGGTTAGGAACCATGTCAAACCTTAAAACTTACATTTTTGACGTCAGCATGCTCTTGTAGGTGGATTTTTTTACTATGATATACAATAAAATCATGAAATGACAAAAAACATGCAAGGAATGCTTTCAAAACACCTCAAGATAAATTTTAAACACTTTAATTCCCAAAATACACCATGATAATTTCCCAAACAACATCAAAACATCATATCCAATGTGAAGGAGACATTTTCAAAGCAATTGGGATGACTGTGAATGCAAACTAGACATTTTACAAGCCTAGAAGAGGCTTCCTCAAACAATTGAAATATCCAAAATAATAAGAATCTTGGAAACATATTTAAAATCATGTGGAGACACCTAAAAATAAAATACATCAATCTAAAACAAGAAACTCTGAGACAAGCTCAAACAATGACCCCCTTATAGTTGAACATGCATAAAAGGTTGCCTAGAATCAAACTAATCATTCATAAATGAGGATACACCAAATCTCAATTTCTTGTTATTAAAATTAAGTTCACTTAGATTAATATCCACCCCCAAAATAACTACTCCTAATTCCACCTGTACAACCCATGCCAAGTGCATGAAATTGCTCTTTCTTTGCTTGCCTAGAGAAAATGGAGGAAAACAAGTTGCAGATGAAACTTTTTACATTATTATTGAAAATAAGGTATTTAAATGGATTATTTGATGTGTAAATTTACTCTTTTCATGTTTTTATTTGATGATGGACTTGAGAAGTCTATACAAGTGCCCAAAAGCTCCTATTTTTGAGGGAAAACTACCATCCAATGAACATAAATACTTTTTGTCTAACAAATAACTATTTCTGACATGATCCTAACATGATCCACATTGAAACTCACCTTGGTGTCAAATTTTCTTGCATGAAAATCTATACAAGTCATTAAATGAGCTAAAATATGACCAAAGGCCCATTTTTCCATATGATACATAACCTATACCCAATTTATGAATTGTAAACATATTAAAAAATATCAATGACCAACTTAGTATATTGTAAACACAATTTTACCCTTTGAATACATTTTACCAAGGTTGACCAACTTTTGACTTCAGTTGACTAGCCTAACACAAAGAGGGTGGACTTACACAAGGACTAGGGATAGGATGAGTATGATAATAAACCTACATGACACCCTATAAGACACATGGGGACCTTCTTAAAAGTTAAAAATAGTAGGGGTGGAGCTAAATTTGACTTGGGTACAAATTTGGTCAACACTAACCTTTTCTACTTCCCCATCTATGGAGTACGTCTCTAAAGCAGAAGACTCACCCCATCCTTTAGGAAGCCCTACTTTTCCTTGGGTATTTTCCTAGGGAGACATGGAATTTACCATTTTTTTGGAAAATAACCCAATTTACCTTTGTCACTACCTTAACACCTCCCCTCACCATGCCCTAGTTTCAACTCCATCTTTAGATCCTCCTTATGGTATGCCATCTCACCTTATGGGGGATGTTTCTATTGTCGTGGACACTACCCAACCTTTGAATACCTAGGCATATTCATCTACTAACCCTTTTGACACCATATCTAAAAACCAATTGATCCAAACAATTTTTACCCTTACACCTTCTACACCTACCAATGACTCCTCCACCTTAGGAATAACCCAACCACTAACCCATCATACTCTGCACACTATTGGAGAACCTACCATTAGTGATACCAACCTTCCCCTATCAAACCTAACCCATTAATCAATACCCTCTACTTCACCATCCATTATCATGAAGGTCACTACCTCACCTCTTATCACTAACCCAACTATTACCCATACCCAACCCATAAGAATCCCTCAATAGATACCTATCATGCCCAACCTAGGGTACACCCTAACCCACAAGGGTATACACCCACTACCCAACCACTGTCATCTACCTACCCCTACATACCACCTTCCCATCCTCTAACATCTACTTTTCATAACATGACAAACCCTTAACCACTGAACAATTACCAATATGCTACCCAACCTCAACCACAACATCCACCTTACAATTGTTTAGGTGTGTCACCTCAAACTGACCTAATGAAGATGCTCATGGACAAGATGACAAACCTTGAGTCATCCATTTTAGGGGATCATAACATCCTATCCTATGATTATATTTGTAACTAACCTATTCATCCCTCTATTCCTATTAGACCTTACCCTCATTAATGGGAGCTTTTGAAATTTACCAAATTTTAGAGAAAGAAAGACCCACAACAACACCTTAGGGATTTTAGACTCATATGTTATATGATTGCTTAAAATTATGTCCATCTCTTTCATACCTTCCCCATGTCTTTATCCATCTTGACACTTGACTGGTATAGTGCAATCACCTAGTATTCAATATTTTCTTTTACCTAACTAACACAGATCTTCTTAGATTACTTCTTCATTAACATTTCCAAGAAGGTCTCTATCACCGACCTCTACTCTATTAGTAAATTTAATGATGATTCCATTTCCAATTTCATCACCCATTGGAGAATCTTGATTAATTAGCTTTCATTTTCCTTGCCTCAACCTAAACTTATAGAGCTTTTAGCTCAAGCTTGCACCAAGCATATATCTTCTACACTACGTGTCTAAAGATTCAAAACTTTTAATGAAGAATTTACCATGGCACATAAAGTAGAGAACTAAGCAATATATGAGGGTAAATTGAAGTTATGAAACAACAACTATACCTTCAAGACCAATGAAATCTCTTCCTCTAAACCAAGCAACCGAGCTAATACCAAAACCAAGATCAAAGCAACTATGACTGTAGTTATTCTTAAAATTGCTCCTCCACCCAATGCCAATTAGCAAAATTATCCCATTGCCTCCAACCAAAACATAAATAACCCAAATTAAAATATCCAAAAATAGTTCACTCCACTTGTAGAATTTTATGCCTTGATTTTTGAGAATCTATTAAAAGCTAACCTCATATAGCATCCCCCCATCAAACCTCCTCAACATTTTGTTTCTTCTCATCTTGCACCTATTTGGTGCAACAAGAATGACCTTTGTGATTTTCATCATGTAATTAGACATGATGTCATTTGATGTAATACCTTGAATAATGTTGTTTAGAGACTTATTGAAAAGGGGGAACTTGTGTTGGATAAGCCCAATGCCCCTCAAAATCAAGCTCTTGACATCTTTAAGAAACCTTTTCCAAATCATGTCCTGCCCAAAGTTAGGACACACATTGAATGCTCCCATGACTCCCACATAGTCAATATGGTTCTTGATACACTCATACATGAATAATCAATCATCCAATCTACCTACTCCTCCCCCATCTTGTCTACTAAGGTGGTGAAGTCACCTTCCCTTCCTTTGGAGACCCAAGTTGAGGAGGTTCCTTTCTCCCTAGCTTCACTCACAAAGGCTTTAAAATCATTAAATACCACCTTGAATTCATATTTGAGAAAAAAAATGTTACTAATTCACCATCTCCCCTAACTATTGAATAAACTACTACTCTTATGGGCATTATCCCTAATGAGAAACTTCATCACCAACACCTCTCATACAAAAATTGCCTATTTCCACCTTACATCCCTTATTCAAGGAAACAAACCAAAATACCACCCATCCTCCCTATCTTATGAATCTATCCTTTACATACACCACCTAGGGATCAAGATTGGTACATAAAACTTTCTCTACATTAGTCTAAAAATCAGAATTTACTTTAAATTTGGATATGGATTAAAACACTTTCTAGCAATAGTTAGGGCTTCCTTACATTAACAAACCCCAACCTTCCATCACACCTTTAACCAATCAATCTATTATTTATCCACCCCCTCTTAAACCAATCATAACTTCTACCAACCCCTCACCCTCTTAATCAACCAAGGTAATCATATCTCAAACAATCAAATAACTCACCAAATCCTTCACAAATATTGGTGCCTTCCCTACATGGAGTTTAGTTTTCCCATCTCTAAAACTGGAATTAACCCCATCTGAACCTATGTCGAAGCCTTGACCCAAACCAACCAAAGAGGTAAAACCATTAAAAGGCCATATAGCTAGGACTCTATCCCCTTCCACCTTACCTTCCATCTTGGGACCTCATCCTTTAAATTTTCTTGAGAAACAGGCTCCTTTTAACATATGCCACCCACCACTATTGGTTACACCATCCCACTTACTATCTGATAGGTTAGTTTTTCCCAAATTACCAAAGGCCCATCTATCAACATTGAACACTCCAACCACTAGCATGACCAAACCAAAACCATTAACTAGAAACACCACCTTACCTAAACCCCCTCTCACCAAACCCATTATCACCAAAACACCTAGATTAAAAACCCAAACCACATCATCTAGACCTTTCCCACCTCTAACTGAATCCTATACAACCATTTTTCATAGGTTATCACAAGCCTCTTGCCTCACCTTACGTCCTATTAGACCTTTTGATCCATTTGGTTCCAAACCAGCTTAGTATAATGACCGTTAAATCTATTCCTATCACAAGACACCTCAGCATAACATAAAGAACTGCAAAGATTCCAAGCCATTATCCATCAGCTCTATGAGGAAAATGACCTCTTATTAGATGAAATCCCCCAACCCCTCTACCAACACACCTAATAACCATTTTCCAAAGCATGCCTAATCCCCCACTCTCACCATAGAGTGATGGAGAACCTACCTAAGCTCCTTTCACATCTTTCCCCTTTATTTGCACCATTAATTTGGTCACACAATCACAACAAAAGGATAAATGGAAGGCCAAGGTGTCCATTCTATGGACATACCCACCTTCTCACCCTAAACTAGACCAAATCCTAATTTCTTTGTCTTTTGCTAAGCCTAAAGTGACCATCTTAGGCACCTCTAAGGATAACCCCTCTGAATCCATTAAGAGGGTCATTCTTAAGCAACTCCACTAGACCCTAGCTAAGATGTGTAGACACCTAGAAACTACACATGATATTTTTTGATGTCACACTACTATGAACCCTCATTTGACCTCATGTCTAATGGACCACCTAGTCCATTATACTTGTTTACAACCTAAACCCAACTTGTGGCTCAATGCATCACTTTATTCACCTATTTTCTATTATTCATTTATTGTATGCTCATCAAATGAAATTTATTTTTGGGATTAAAACAAACCTTCTACATCCATTGATTGCTTGTTGATCTTAGTTCATTTAGTAACTTAGGAGGCAAAGTAATTTATTGTAGCTTTCACATTTGTTATCACACACTAAATCGAACCATAGTATAATTAACACACCATACTTGAGATAAGGCTCACCTAGGATTTCATCACCTAAAGGCAACCTTAACCCCTCTTAGCTATCCTAATTGGATTTCATCACCAAGGAGAAAACCAACTCAGCTCTTTGGTTGAGTATAAACTTTTAACTCAATATATTTTTTATAAGCACCTGACACTCTTATTATTGTGGGACTGTGAAGTGAGGGGTTAGGACCCAATATCAAGCCATGTACTGAAGTTCAATATAGATTTTCTCTCTTGAGAACTTGAACAACCTAAAACAAACCATAGATTACCTCTTTAGTACCTGATTTATATGCTAAATTCCTCTTCACACTCTCTAAGGCATAAGCTAAAAGCAATCTAAAAGGAATCCTAGGATAATGCACTTATAGTGTATGCATTACTTTCTTTGAATTCTTTTTGGTTTCTCTTTGTTTGAGGTGTGATTTTCATAATAATATCCCCCAATTTCTCATATGGTATTTACTAGACAACTAAGAAATAAAACCGATCAACCACCACCATCCTCTTCTTCCTCCATGGAGTACACTTTTTAGGTTGAGTATTCCCCTCATTTTCCTCCCCCTCCTACCCAAATTCTAGTTGTTTTGAAGGGTGATGTAGACTTTTTTTCCTTCCTTGTCAATAATCTAGTTGCCCTTCCACATTATCTTAACAATTTACCTAGTTATACCTCTATTTCTTTAGTCCCTCCAATAGATCCTCCTTATGGTATGCCTCCCCATCTTATGATGGGTATTACCTCAACCCAACCCTCACTAATATAAGCCTCTTCTTCTTCCAACATCCCATCTAATGCCACTGCTCAAACCCAAACCAATATTCTAACCTCTAACCAAACACCTCCTACCACACCCCACACTTCACATGTAGGATCAACTCTACCTCTAATTACCTATACTCCCCCTACCATAGGGTTATCTTCTACCCCTGATTCTTCCCTTCCATTTATCTCAACCAATCCACAACCTTCTAACCCATTTCAGAATCTGGTGCTTTCTATACCTCAAACACTTCCACCTATCGACATTAGAGTTACCACCCAACCTCAACCTACCCAACCTCCACATGTCACCTACACTATACCTTTGAGTCAACCCACATCCATCCCCCAATAAGTACCTATTACAACCTACCAATGTGGGTACATACCACCTTCTACCTAACCATTTGTGCCAATCAACTCATATGTGGCACCATCTCAACCTCTTATCACCACTTACCAAGATGTGGCATCTTCAATGCCTTCTACCACCTATCCTTATATATCCACCACTCAATCCCAATAGAATGTACCCTTCAATTATGCATCTTCCCAACCTTAGCTAGATTTGATTAAAATGATAATGGACAAAATGACTAACTTGGAATCATCTATTTTTGAATCTCATAAACTTTTATCCTATGACCAAATTTACAATGAACCTATCCATCCATCCATTCCCATCCACTCTTATCCTCCTCAATGGGAATTGCCTAAATTTTACAAATGCCAAGACAAGGAGCATCCCCAACAACATTTGAGAGCATTACATCACTCTTATTACTTGATTACATATGATGATGTTATCCTCCTTTGAACCTTCCCAATGTCTTTATCAGGACCTACCCTTGATTGTTATAGTGTTCTCCCTATGCATTCCATCTTCTCCTTCTCCCAACTAGCCCAAATATTTTTAGAACATTTTTCAGTAAACATAACTAAAAAGGTTTCCATAATTGACCTCTATTCTATCAAACAATTTGATGATGAGTCAATTATTGATTTTGTGGCTAAATGGAAAAGCCTCATCAACCAAATTTCCATCACCTTGCCCCAACTTTAATCAATTTAACATTTCTCTAGGGGTTATGCTAAGCATATTGCACCTACTCTTCAAGTTCAAACTTTACAAACATTTGATGAGGCATTCACCATGACAAAAAAACTCAAAAATTGTGCCATTGATGAAGTAAAATTGAAATTGTGGATTAAGAATTCTACTTTTAAACCTAATGACCATTCCTCTACCAAAACCACCAACTAATCCAATACCAAAGCAAAATAATCTACAAATTTAGTGGTTCTAAAAACTACCCCACCTCCAACTATTAACCCATCACATCAAAAACATTCTTCTAAATCTTCTTATCAACAAAATTAAACCCAAAACCAAGCACCTACAAGACAATACACTCCCATTAGGGAGTCATATTCATCTATTTTGGATAAATTTATGAAATCCAACCTTATCCAAGCTCCACCTATTAAAAAACCCTAATAATTTGATGCTTCTCACCCCGTACTTAGGTGGTATAATGAAAATGACCATTGTGCCTTTCACCAAACTATTGGACATGATATTAATAGATGTAATACCTTTAAAAGTCTTGTCCAAAACCTATTTAATAGTGGAGATCTTGCATTTTATAACCCCAATACACCCCCTAATTAGTCTCTTGACATTTTACATAAGCCTTTCTCAAATCATGTTCTTTCCACCCAACATCATGATAGTAAACCTGAATCATCTAACTCACATGAAGCACATACAGTTAATGTTATTATTAATGTGTCCATCATTAAAGAGATCATTAAATCTAACACCCAAAAAGAGGAAACCAACCCACCACCTATTCCTTTAGATACCCAAATGAAGGAACCAACTACCTCTCTCTCTACACTTGATGCAAATCTAGCTTTATCTACCCCTCCTTTGGTGGAAACACCTAAGGAGCCACTATTGCTTCAACCACTTCTTCCACTCCTCCAATCCAAGTGGTAAAATCACTTCATTCTTTGGATAGCCAAGCCAAGGAAGAAATCATGCCCATTCCTTCCCCTCAATGCACCACACCTACCTCTCCTATCATAAAACCATTTATACCCCCTTTAGAAACCATTCCTCAAAAGGAGATCACCTCATCCATCCAATCACCACCTTTAAAGCCTTCAACCAATACCAAAATCCAAACCATGCCTTCCACCAAAGATACCAATACATAAACTATTCCTCCTTCTCTGCCCAAGGGCTTAATATTTAAGACCAATGATCAAAGAAATACACCCATTTATATGCCCTTCTCTAGGTTAGTCCAAAGTTTAGAGTTTACATCCTAGCCTAACTTTGATAGATCCACCTTTTGGCATCAACTTGGCCTTGTTTATAAAAATAAATCTGACTCCTCAACTCTGCCTGAGTCCACACTTAAACCCATTATTACCACCCCAACAATTACCTCTTCTAAAGCCATAAATGAACCATCTCAAACATCTCCACCTGAAATTTCCAAGTCACTTTATGCTTATTTCACCAAACCAATAAAAAACCTAGGGATTTTTCCCATGCCTAGTCACACTCACCCTCCTTTGAGATTGGACTTAACTCCTTCAAGCCCACCAAATTCAAATCCAATTAAGTCTAAAGGATTACCAAAACTTCCACCAAAATGTAGACCCATACCACCATCTTTCAACCTACCTTCCATTTTAGGACCCCATATTTCTACCATCCCTGTTGCCTATTCTTCTTCTAAGAAACCATCTCCTTTTTCCCTACCTATAATGACCATACCCTCTAGTTATTCATCACTCATAACTAACCTATCCCCATCTACTTTTTCATCTATAACCAAACCTTCATCATCAAAAAAATTTGCATCCAAGTCTCTAACCCCCAAGATAATCATACCCAATAAAACCCAACTAAAATCATTCCTCCAACTATTGTTTTCATGAAGAATCCTATACCCAATAAAGTTATCACCCCTCGAATTCAAAACCCTTTACCTACAACACCTTTTCTAGATTCCTACACAACTATTTTGCAAAGGTTGTTGTGAACCTCTTCCCTTAGCCTACCTCCAATCAAACCTTTTGACCCATCTCATCCTAAACCAACATGGTTTAATGATAATTTATTGTCTTTACCATATGACTCCTAGACATGATACATATAATTTCAAGTCTCTCCAAACACCTATCCACAATATTTTAGATGAAGATGATCTGTTAAAGGAACCTCTATTAAGTATATCATCTACTCTATTACCTATCCAACCTATTTAACAATCACTTACTCCCTTATCCTCACCTAAGAGTGTAGAGGAGAATTGAATCAAACCTTGATCCCCTTATCCACACCATTCATATGGTTAATCATTCTCGAGCCCAATAGAAGGATAAAGAAAAATCCAAAGTAGTCATCCCATGGACTTACCCTTTGAAATCTTAACCTTCCAACCAAACCCAAGCATATTCATCCTTGCAACCATAAAAATGCAAAGTCTCCATTTGGGAGTTCCACCTCCCAACCCCACTCCATTCATCCAATGGCCCATGTTGAAACAACTTCACCAAACACTAGTGAAAATGAGCCTTTATGATCTAATCAACATCTCACCTCAACATCACCAACCATTAATTGAGGCTATGCATTCCATAGAGGTTCAACTAGATGATCCACAACTTCTTGTATCCTTTATTGGAGCCCTCTACCAGGCCACCCTTGTCATCTTTCAAGAATAAAAAATACTACCTTTTCATACTAAAGATCTTGATCCCCCTATTCATCACATCATACATCAATCAAATTGACATCAAATAGGTAATGATTAATGGAGGGTCTAGCTTCAACATCATCTCCTCTCATGCATATGACCAACTACAACTTCTCATAAACATCATTTTTGAGAGTACAATGGTCTTTCACTCTTTCAATGAAACCATGGCCACCACCTTAGGGACCATTATTCTCCATATCCATTTGGGACCTCACACCATTCCTAAACTATTTTATGTTATCAAAGGCAAGCTCCAATATAACATGTTACTCAGATGCCCTTAGATCTAGGCTATGATTTTCATCCCTTTTACCCTACACCGATGTGTCAAATTTAAGTATGAGGGACAAGTCATTACACTCAAAGAAGATTTGAGTCCCTTTTCCTCTTGTAATATGACATATTGGCCTAATGATGTTCGTATTCCCCCTTCATATTCTTTGAAAACCAATTCTAACCAAACCACTATGCCAACCCAAACCACCAATGCCTATGCCCATAAAAATGATGAGGCATCAACTAGTTCAACCATCCCCTTCTCTCATATATTGGTCAAGGACCCTTTGCAATCCACTTTTCAATGTGCCTCACTAGGGTATATAGAATTTTAGCCTTAGATGCCTTCCCTAATCTGTATGAATATAAGAATCTTCAAAATGACCCTTCTTATGACCCCAACATTGGTTCCATCATCCCCTTTGGTCTCCTTAATAATAAAACAAATTTTGTCTATGAGGGACTTGATTGACCACTTCTCGCTCCCACCACCACTCCATATATCTAACCATTCACCTTTGATTTTTCTTACCTATGAAACCAAACCTTTACCAAATCCTACCTTTATCAGTTTGCTTGGAAGGGGTTTGGTCTTAGCCTCTATGAATAAGGACCTCATGAGTTTCCCATTATCAAAACCCAAAAACCTCATGAGTTTTTTAGACTCAGGTTTGATCTAGCAGAAGAACCCATATCACTAAACCCCATTACTACTACCACTGAAGAAATTACATCTTCACAAACCCCATATTCCTAATTTGAGGACTTTGAAATCATCCCATCCAAATTTTTCATCTATATCATTAGTTTAGGCCCCCTAACATATCATAAGGGGGGGCAAACTATAACCATTCCTCTCATCCACCTAGAAATGATTGAACATGACTCACCCATTATTAACACCATTCAACATAAGATTATAATTAAATTCTCACCTACCTTGGTGTGGGGGATTATTCTATCTATAAATCTCTCCCTCTTGAGAACCAAACCATGCTAAATGAATCAACCATTGATGTTAATTTGGATACTCAGGAGGACCCTTGCATCATCAAAATAGGCCAATCTTTAACCCCATATGAGTAGCAAGACTACCCTTCTTTACTTCATGATCAAAGTATAGCATTTATTGGTAATATCAAGGCATGACCAATATTAATCCCTATATTTCTCTCCATAACATCATCACCTATCCTGAGGTTAAACCAATTTGATAAAAACTTCACTGCATGCATCCCTACATAACTCTTCTTGTCAAAGAAGAAATTTAATGCCTCCTATCTATTAACTTCATCTAGCACATTAATTATATACAATGGGTTTCTAACATAATTCCCATCACCAAGCCCATGGGGGGCCTTTGCCTCTACATTGAATTTCATGACCTTAACCTTGCATGTCCTAAAGATGACTTTCCCCTACCTAACATTGACCAACTTGTTGATCTCATGCTTGGCCATGAAATGTTATCTCTCATGGATGGTTTATTAGGATATAATAAGATATTTATTCATAAAAATTATTTTATCACCCCATGGGGAACTTTCTACTATTGGGTTATACCCTTTGGACTAAAGAACACAGGGATAACCTATCAATAGACCATGACCTATATCTTTCATGACCTCATTCATAAAATTATTGAGGACTATGTAGATGATCTTCTCAGGAAATACAAACATTGTAAGGATCACCTCATTATTATTTCTATCATCCTTGAATGACTAATTCACTATTATATCAAGCTCAATCTAAAGAAATGCATCTTTGGGGTTTTATCAGGAAAACTTCTAGGCTTTATAGTTTCTCTTTGTGGAATAGAAATTGATCCCACCAAAGTCAGAGCCATTTTAGATATGCCTCCTCCCACTAACCTAAAATAACTTTATAGCCTACAAGGCAAACTTCAATTAATCTGACACTTTATCTCCAAATTATCTGATCATTGTCAACCTTTTCACCAACTCTTAAAGAAAGACATCCTTCAAATAAACCAATGAATGCCAAAAAAACTTTGATGAAATCAAAGAGTAACTTATTTCTCCACCCATATTAATTCTCCTAAAGAGGACCAACCATTTTATCTATAAATATATATCCATCACTGATCATTCCATAGGATCCATGCTTACTCATTGTGATAAACAAAATAAAGAGTAGGCTATCTACTACATCAGCTGCACCCTAATTGAATATGAAACCTGATATACCCATCCTAAAAAAAATTTCCTTGACTTAGTTTTCATAGCCTCTAGGCTCTATCATTATCTTCTTAATCAAAAAACCTATGTCATCACTAACACTGACCCTCTCAAGTATATTCAGTTTAATCCATATCAAAACTAATGTAAGGCTAAGTGGTTCATGCTTTCAGTAGAGTTTGATCTTGAGTTTCTTCTAAAAAGGTCCATTAAAAGATAGGTCATTTCTAACCAATTAGATAAATCCCCTCTACCTAAAAATAAACCTCTTCCTCTTACCTTCCTAGATAAGTCTATAACAACTCTTTCTCTGGAGGAACCTACCTACCAAATGACCATGTTTTTTTATCGCTCTAGATGCCAAAATGGTGGGGGAGATAGAGTAATCCTTATTTCCCGTAAGAGATACCTTTTACTCTTTATTTTAAGCTCAAATTCAAATTAACTAATAATATATCCAAATATTAAGCCTTGGTCATAGATCTCCAAACTACCCTAGCTTTGGGGATCACAATAATCAGCATCTTTGGAGACTCTCAACTCATCATCAACTAAGTCACAGGATTTTATCAATGAAAAAATGATGTATTTTTAATTAAAAAAAACTTGTAGATGTATGTTTGTAATTGTTTGATCACTATATTATCCAATCATTCCCTCAATCTACCAATAAATTTGTAGACATAATGGCATCCATTGCATCCCAAATTCCATCTCAAGCTGTTGAATCCAAACTATTTGTCACCATCCACTATTTTGTCATGCCATCTTATATTATCTCTAATCTTATTACTATTTTTAGAGTGGAAACATCACCTTTCAACACTTGGTATAACCAAATTTTTGATTACCTTAACCTCAGTGTTCTCCCACCTAATCTTTCCAAAAATGCTTGTAGAGCTTTTATCCAAGGTACCTCTTGCTACACCATACTAGGAGGAATCCTTTATAAGAAAGGCTTCAATGACCTTATTATTCATTGACTTCACTATCATGAGGCTTTTTATGTCATCAAGGAAGCACATAATGGCATATATGGGGGACACTTTAGTGGCTTGGTTGTCATCAAACATATTCTTCACCTAGGCTACTATTGGCCCACACTTAATCAAGACTATTATGACTATGTTAAGAAATACATCAAGTGTCAACAATAGATAATATTCATCTTGAACCTACCCATGATCTTCAAGTATCTCAATATTATTAGCCCTTATCATAATGGGGTCTTTCCCTTATTAGGGAAATCAATGGCCATTCTTCACAAGGACATCAATATATCATCACTACTATGGAATATTTCACCAAATGGGTGGAAGTCATCCCACTTATATCAATCAAAGACAAAAATATCATTTATTTCATCAACCACCACATCACTTTTCACTCTGGTGTCCTTCACAAAATCATTACTAATAACAACAAGTATTTCAAAAATAAGAAAGTCTAAGAGGTTTGTGATGCTTTTGACATCAATTTAATATTCTCCTCACCTTATCATCCACAAGCCAATGGATAGGTAGAAGATTCTAAAAAAAACCTCATCAAAATTCTCACAAAGGTGGTCAGTGCTTCTAGTTAGGATTGGCACCTCCATATCTTATTCATTTTATGGGCCTATCACACTAGTATTTAAGCCACTATAGGTAATACACCTTTCTCTCTCATCTTTAGAGCTAAAGTAGTCCTTCCTCTCAAATTCCAAATTCCATCACTTCACATATCCTTACATGAAATCCTCTCTAAAAGTGATTATCATAATGAAAGCCTCATGCAACTAGAGCTTCTTGATGAGCATCACCTTGTCATGCTCAATCATCTTCATGTTTATCAGGATCAAATCAAGCGCACATATAATAAACATTTGAAAAAATGAGAGTTCAACATCAACAACCTCATCCTCAAATAAAATAAAAATTTAACTAACATCGAGAAGACCAAGAAAGGCAAGTTTTATTTTAATTGGAATGGCCCTACATTATAACCCATAAGTATGGATCTTGTGATTATCATTTGTCCTCTCTCGAAGGCAAACTAGAACTTGTGCTAATCAACAATTTTTATCTACATCCTTTCTATTGTTAAATAGGTTCAAACTCACTTTTGTGTCTAGCTTAATCTCATCCCTTAGTTCAAAAGACTTTTAGCTCCTCTCATCTACATTTTCCTTAATCCTTTAGGAATAATTGACTACAACATAGAACCATGTGATTAATTTCTAAGTATAAGTACCCCATCTCTACCCATAACATGGTTCTCATGGATACTTTTCATCTTTCAACATATAAAATCCCATGGTTAGTTGTTTCTCAACCCCTCCCTTCCATTTACCATTAACCTTTTGGGCTAAATTCTTACCTCCATACAAGTAGACCTTCAAAATAGACTTTCCCATGTCTACATTTACATTCAAAATCACTTATCTCTAATAATCATAGACTTATCCATTGAAGGATAGTTGCCCCATAATTTAAAGTTGTGTAAACATAGACTTATCCCTTGAAGGACAACTATACAAATCAAATTTTATAACACTCCCTTAAAGGATGGCTAAATAATAATTATTTGACGCTTCCCGCATCGATCAACTTCAACAACTTACTATAGTAGCAAAATTAATAAACAAAACTTTGTTAAAATCAAAATAAGTAAGCCACAATCGAGTCTTAGATATGCCATTGATCAGTATACATAATATCCCATCATGCTACAATTAGCTCCTATACATGGCATTGGTAGACTTCCCACATTGATCAGTCTACATCTCATAATAAGGCATGGACTTGTCTACTATAGTTCTTTGGTCACCTATAAAAGGGGAAAACTAACCCATATCAAGTTACCATTTAACATTCACCCTCCTACTTATCACTCAAATTTCATTCATAGTGAACTCAAGGGACTACGAGTTTACTTGATATGAAGTGATCAAGACACCCTTGTTCTCAATCAAAGCATTCTCTTATGAAAGACTTAATGGGCTTATGTTCACTAAGTCAATCCAGCTATGGTTTCTTCTTGTTAGGTTCTTACCAATTAGACCAACATGCCTCTTCCTTATCCATTTCTTGGGACATGTGAACATGTGTGTCTTTATTTGTTTATTTTCAACACGTTCAATCATTCTCATGACAAAAATAATCTTACACCCCCTACCACTATAAAATCAAAATAATACCAAAATTTTTATCATATCAATTCAAGCCTATCCACTACACTATCACATCTTACCAATAAACATTATTATATATCTCAATGCACCAACAAAATCTCATCTTATCCTTTATTTAAACTAACTTAAATTAAACATTTTATAGTCTAGTCACCATATTATCATCATCATACCTAAATTAACAGATCATAGGAATAAACCATAATCATGATCATAAATCAACATAAACATCATAATCAACATAATTATAATAATAATCACATCATCATCATATCTAAACTAGCAAATCATAAACAACATAGGCAAAACCATAATCATGATCAGAATCATCAACACCATGATCAACATCAAATCATAATCTTCATAAACATAATCATAATCATCAAGTCATGTCATCATAACATAAAATAATACATGTCACAATATATGCCTTTCTCATAAATACATCTTGCCTCATCGGCACACAAGTTAGTATCAACATGTATACAAGGAATATACATTATAAAAATATCACATCTCAAATCCCTAGGGTACTAGATTCAAAACCACTTGCCCTTGCCCCACCATCTGGTGGTGGACCCCCTAATGTACCTACCTATACTATAATCAAGGCCCACTAACTTGGCATAACTATCAATGGGCCCCCTATTAGGTTGGCCCTATACTCCCCATATCTCATCACATCTAGAAGCTAGGATATTACCATAGCCTCATAATATCTAATCTCCTCCATGGTGGCTAGATACCATATCCTCAAAACTAAGTCAACTAGTCCTCCTACCACTATGGCCACCCCAACTCTCTATCTCAAAGAGTCCCTCTCCTGCATAACCAACACAAGAGTGGTTCTCACTTGATCATGTTTACCTATCAAAGTGGTAACATACCCCTATAAATTAGCTATATGTGCCTATAATATAGTCACCTATCCTTGTAAACCTATCACCTAGGCCTATGTTGCTATGAGGGCTATTGTTGTCTGGTCATCTGGTCCTCCACTCTATACCTATGTAGGATCAACATCTATGGCATGATGGCCCCCATATCCCCATTTAAAATATGTAGCTACATACCTAGCCTAATACCATCCCATGTATCCATCAGTAACTCCCACATCATTTATGGTAGCTATCATTAAAAGCTCCTCATAATCTAACATAATAGCATCAATTTATGGTCCTAGAAGTGGGTACTCTTCATCCTCCCTCCTATAACAAGGAACATCTGGTGTTATATCCTATGCCAACCCAAAATAACTCTAGAATTGATATACTAGGATGCACTCAGTCTCTCCATATTATCTCCCATAAACCCACTGCCAACTCTAAAATGATAGAGTGTGGTAACTATAACCTATCTAGAGGGGCCAACTCACATAAGGGCTCTATATAATGTATGTTTCCACCAAGCTCTCCAAGGCATCTTGAAACCAATTTATATCTCTAGCTCCACCATCAGCTCTTGAAAGTTCATAATCACCATGCCACCTCATGAAACCAACCCTATAGTTAGTCAGTGTATACCCATCCCAGGGTAGCCTAAGTGGTCTCAATATTGATATGTGCTCATATGCCTAGTAGTGGAGCATGAAGTCAAAATTGATCCTATATTGTATTCCTGATCTAAAGGCCCAAATTTCTCCATATATTTACACTAATAACACTAGGGCCCATCCAAAAACAATCCTCCTTAGAAGCATCTCTATCATCACTCCCAACAACAAACATGGAAATGGATCATTATTTGAATCTGGTACCATGAAATAAGATATACCCATCATCATCATGGTTAGAAAGAATCTATCATGTGGGGCCTTTTAGTATAATATCCCATAATAAACTCCACTAGTATGGTATTTGGCCTAGAACTGATTAGCTTCATAAAGTAGATCCATGAAGTAGTCCCTCTCATCACTCTACCCATGGTAGATCAATTCCCCCCAAATTGGAAGTTGAGTAATGTTATGGACATCCTCCTACAATATCAACATCTCCCCAGTTGATAATAGGAAAGTGTTTCTGGTAGGATCTCATCTCTTGATGAGTGTTATAATGATTGCCACATCCCATGATATATATTGGTAATGCCTCATGGCCCCTAGGCTAACCTCCTTGATCTACCTCCACTTAGCATCTATCATCCCATCCTATACCTCTATGAATATCTTAAGGACTCTATCCCTCATCTAAATCTACTCTTAGGCCTACATCACACCACTACCATTAGAATCCTCCTTAACTAGTTCCACTCTAATTCACTCTTTACTAAGACCTACGGCATTTCGATATTACAATTTTTACCTAATCTTTTTCATAATCTAATCCTTTCAACACTCTACCAACCTATTCCAAAATTTTCTAATAAACCCCCTACAAATTCATCCTTCATGTACCTCCCTTAATATCTTTCACAAACTATAAGCAACCCTTTTGACTAAATATAATCTATCCAAATTTCAAGACATTTTGCCCCTTTACAACACTTTCCCAACTTTCAACATACTCAACACTTTTTAAATTTTTTTTACACATCTAACTCTTAACACCAATAGCCAATAATTTAGAGAAAAATTGACAATTTAGGGAATCATCAATGGTCCTTTGGCCCCTTTTACCCTTGAGTTCAAACATTGATGGTCAAGTTAAACTGTTGATGGTCATTGTGTGTGACCAGTAGTGGTGAAACCCTACCAATTGGTCTTCCTAAACCACACAAAATACACTATGTAACAACAAAACTACCATTTACTATTAACCTACTAACCATTTCCACCTAACCCAATGCACCAATGTCATTTTTCACCAACATTTTACACAAATCTATCAAGACATCTATTTAGGGCATCCAAGCCCAGGACTATTGATTTCATACACCTCTCTCTCCTAATAATTTTCTACCAATTATTCTCTATCCTTTCATTATACCTACTTTACCAATTTTAAAACATGACCTACCTCATTCCATGATAGGTGGTATGTACATATCCTTCACATTACCACTTGGTCATGTCCTCATCCTCCCTCTATCAATCACACACTTGAAGACACACACTCAATCAATTAACTACCTCCACTTTAGCATGATCACTACTTCACACCAAACACACTCGCCTAATCATAAGAAAATAATCACCAAGGCCAATGAGTAAAAAAATTCTTGTTTTTACTTTTATCTTGTAGCTTTTTAGGGTTACCCTAACTATCGATGATTAGGTTGACCATTGACGATCGACCCTTATTTCAACCCTAACCATCGATGGTTAGGTCCCTTACTCTTCTACCTACTTTTCCAACACCATAACTCTTTTCCTTTCCACCTTGGTGGCTTGAAGTTCTTCAAGGATATTCATCTCCATATAACTATGTAGGCAACATCCACTCACCTTGTGTAGTTGGAGTTAACTCAAACACCTCCATCCCTAACCACTCCCCTACACACTAACTATCATACCATGTCCCCCTTGACATTGGTTATTTTTGACCTAGCCTATTTGTATGTTTGTGCTAACTTTATGTGGTCCTTTCACCATACTGACTAATTTTATTAAGTTGACCATTTGAACTTTGCACCACCTCATGCATGACCTGACCACTTGTATTATTTTTTAGGAGCATTTTATAACCTATATACTATAAATAATTTAAACCTTGTCTAAATAGCTTGATAGGCATAACTTTATCAGCTATGACCAACACTATGCACTAATTACCCTCTCTTGTCCTTCTAGATCCTAAACATATTTTGAACAACATTGGTAATTTTAGCCTTTGCATGATCTTGACTGTAGCTTTTGGTTGCCTTTTTTATATAGGCTCATGTCTCAACTATCCAACCCCTTTAGCATCACCCAATTTCATATTCACCCATATATCATTTATCAAACCCTAACCCAATTCCATATTTCACCTCAACCATCTCTTGGTTTGATGGGGAATACCCCCTCCCATACTCGAGGCAACCAAACCTAGACCTTGACTAGCTTATTGTTTTTGTTCTATAGCTTGTTTAAAGTTGTAGACATATTAATTTGGCCACCAATAACTTCCAACTAGGATTTTGATCATTTCCACCAAAATGCACAATTTGGCCTAAAAACACTAAAACACATTAAATGAGTTGAAATTGATATATTCAAGTGTTGATTTTGGCTAGAGTATCATTAAATGGGGCAATATAATTTTTAGGCTAACTAACTTTGATAAGATCATTTTGATTCAAAATGCTAATTTTACACTTGGGTGTTCTAGATTGCTCTTTCTTATCAAATCTCTTACACAAGACATGTGCCTTTGTTATTTGTTGTTGGTAACATCTTAAATGGGAATATAGATCTAACACATCTAACATTGACTTCCAATTCTAATCTAGTTGAATTTTGGACTAATAACAAGACATTCTAATCAATTTGAGTAATTTGTGCACAAAGTGCTTAATCATGCTTAAGAGTTAATTAAACCAAATTAGAGCCTAATAAAGAATTCTATGGAAGCTTTTTGAATACTTATTTTTGGAAATGAATATTGAATACACACATCATTAGGTGACCTCATTTCTAGGGAACACATCCCTAGGCTATAAATGCCACAAATATCAGGATTAATGCCCTCCATGCCTCATCAATGCCTTCCATGATGCCCTCCATGCCTCTTAATTGCCCCTTCTTCCAATGTCATGACGAGGATAATTATAAAATTAATTCCAAAAATTGAATTAGTCCTCAACCACACATCTTAATCGTAAAATGGATGATTCAGGTTGATTCTAGACATTCTCAAATATCTATAAATAAGAGGCCTCACCATATGAATTTCAACACTGGATAATGCAAGGTTATAATGCACAAATGGTTCTAAAAGCTTTAAGAAACTAGTGTTACCATGCCAAATTGATTTCAAGCTAAGCCAAAGGTGCCAAGGAGAGATGGAGGTAGCCAAAATTCCATTTCTAAGGACTTCATGAGCACAAGTTGAGCAAACCACTAAACAAGCATTTTAGAGCATCCAAGAACGGTAAAAGAGGGTTTATTTTGCATTTTAGTTGTGTGTTTTATTCATGTTTGTTAACTAAGATCTCCCTAGTGTCTAGGTCTAGGGATATTATGATAGTTAGTTTGTTTCTTTCATTTTGGAACTAACACCATACTAACCATCCTCTCTTGAGTCAAATTCTTATATCACATATGGCACACTTGGTGGGACTAGATGCATCCCGCACACGAATAAGATCAGTTTGTAGCTTTAAAATCTTCATTTAGATCACTACAAATCTTGTAAATTGATTTTCTAACTTTGTTTTTCCATTTTTTGTTTGCCACAGGTTTACACAGTAACTGACATTGGTTAGTAAAATGGACATCAATTAGTAAAACTAATATCGGTTGGATAGATGTCATCAATCACATTGGTATAATCAATGTGAATTAGATAACCATCATTGGATAGCTAGTGTAACCATCATCAATTATGTAATTGATGTCAGTCACTATATTTTTCTTAAAACACATACCTAAGAGCTCTTTTTTTAAAGTTCATTGCTTCAAACCCAAAAGAGCTTCAAGGTTAAAGGAGAGCTAACATTTTTGTTGCAGGACCAAACTTAAAATTTGCTAAAAACATGTTTAGATCACCTTTTAAATGCTTAAAATTAATTAAAAACATTATTTTAGGTGCTTAAATTAATATTTATGTGCTTAAGTGAGTTTTTAGAATTAGTTTTTAAAGTTACAACTAAGACCAAGGGGTGAAATGAACACCACCTCATTTTCATTTGGGCTTAAAAATGAACTCATCTTTCCAAGCTTTTTGTCTTCAATAGTTGATTGATCTAATTTTTATTTAGAAAAAAGAGGGGTGTTGTGCGTATGCTCTTCCATTTGTCCCCTTTAAGGAACCCTTAGAATCAAAAGCACCATTCCTATTGCAAAAATCCTATTCCAAGGCTTAGAAAGAATGTCATCTAAAGCACTCCCCAAAAACTCATCAAAGTTTAGGTGATCTTGAAAATGACCCTAAGGTCTTTCTATTAGTCTTTTATTTTATACAACCTTGGATTATAAGGGGTACATCATTACCTCCCATGAGTTCTTTATGGAATATTTGACCCAGTGTTTCATCTCCTAGGATTGACTTCACTAACTCCTCCTTAGTTGCACATGAGACATATCTACATTTGGACATCGCACTACACTGAGTGAATAATAAGATGTAGTGGTTGTAAAAAAGACTAAACCTTTTTACAATTAGCCAATTCCATGGTCACCCAATTTTCATGCTTATCTTTTGCATCATTTGACATGAAAGTCATTGTGCAATTGATTCCCTTAGAATGATCAAAAACCAATTAGTTTTTGTCAACCCCATTTTGCCATATCCTTACTAGGATTTGAATGGTTATACTTAGAGTATTTTGGTAATTTTTTCTTGGTATGTTTTGAGACTAAAAATTATTTGATTTTTCATAAGCCATGTCAAAACCAATTTGTCTATACATCACTATTTTGTCTAAAGAGCTGTTATGCTGGTCATTTTATACCACACTTGTGCCTTGAAAAAATTTAAACTTATTTGTGTGTGTGCCATTTGAGTTGAGGAGGGTAGTGTTATGCTACCCAAATCATGTCAAAAAAATTTGAGCCTTTTTAAGTCTTTGAGTCTTTAATTTTTTTGCTAAACTTGTTTGTGTGTGTATCATTTGAGTTGAGGAGGGTAGTGTTATTCTTCCCAAAACATGTTAAAACCATTTAGCCTTTGAGTATTTTGAATCATCACATAAATCACATCATTAAAGCATGCTTACACTATTAGATTGCTTAATTTATTTCAAGACTTGTTTCACCTTGTGCCAAAAACCATTTTTTTCAAACCATGTCATATATACTATTTGGACCTTTGTCCTATGCTATCATGCTATCCAATCTTGTCTAGCTTGTTTGGTCAAATCCTAGTTTTCACCATTAAGTTTTAAATTAGCTTTGTCAAGTTTAGATTCAAAAATTGATTGATTTTTATTAAGGCCTCAATTTGTGGGGTTGATAAACCAATATTTCTCTTTTGGGTTGCATAACTTTAGTTAATCAATTATGCAAAATTTGAAAATTATTGATGGTTTGTTTGTTTATTGCCTATCCTCGTCACTGTTTATGTGTTTATTTAGGAGATCACAACCTTTTTCAAAGAGCCCTTTTTCTTATGCCTTATGCCAACTGATCATGTTTATGTTTGATTTTATGTGTCAGGTTTATATCAAAGTTATTTCCAAACTTGTTAGATTAAATCAAATCACATCATCCTTTATGTCAAGTCTAGCTTTTGACACCATTTGGCCAAAAGTCTTAGTATATGCCTATTTGTTTGAGCCTATATTTTGACTTAATATTTGGACAAAAGACCTAGCAACTCACCTTTTCCCTTTCCTAGTTTAGACCTTGTTTGGAACACTTTGACCTAAACCTTTGACATGTCATTTTTTATTCATACACTTGACCTTTTGTGCATATGACATTTGACATTAGATATTTGATGTTAGAATATTTTATACCAAGTCTTATCAAAAATGATTTTGGAAATACAACTCCACTTTCAAACCATATTAAAGATACAACTCCACCCCTTCGACCAAGTTAGACCAAGTTTGAACCATTTGTCCTTTTGATAATTTTTTAGAGCTTGTAGAAATCTAAGCCTATTTTTCAAAGCTTTCATCATTTAAACAGATATGTCTCACTAAATTTATGTTAGAGTCACATACAATCCAACATATGATAGAATGGCTACATAAAATCCCACTAGGAAACCCTATAGAGAAATATTTTCTAAGGATTTTTATTATTCTCCCTACAATACTCCATATGGGGAACATAGTCAAAATCCATAAAATCCAAATTGAGACCTTGATTGGCATGAAGAGACTTTGAAGACCTAACTACAGATTATGTTATTTGGTATATGAATCCATACCCTCTTTATGATAATTAATACATAGAACATAGTCAAGAACTAGCTTATAAACCAACTCATAGCTGAGATGATATGGTTTATGAGGAAGACCAAAAAGGGCAGGTTTGATTATAACTAGTTTGAACCTTACAAGTAATCAACATCAAAATCAGAATCAACCTCAATCTCAACATTGGATTCAGAGTCCAGTGAGTCAAAATTAGATTCAAAAGAAGAATATGTTCATGGCAATTACAATATTGGTTATGCATGCCTTGTAGATCAATTTGAATATATTTTTAATCCTTATATAGTTTTTGAGTATGAATACTTTATCTTCGACGCAAGTTATCTTAGTACCTTCTATGAGGATTATGCAGCCTCTCCCTAGTCCATTACCATTTCATAGGCCATTACCATTAACCAAAATAACCATATTATTGACCTTCCATCTCCCACAAGTATCATTTGGGATTGATAAAAGCACACTTTCTTGAACTACATCCATGGTAACATAGCAATTGAAGAAGATCAAGGAGTCTAATACCAAATTCATATATAAGAAGAACACTTTCCTAGTGAAACCTTTTTAAAGGTGCTAGGGGACAATCAAAGTCAAAACTCAAAATCTTATAGTGAAACATTTTTGTAAGCACTAGAAGATAATAAAATTCAAAAGTCAACATTCCTTAGTAAAACCTTCTTGAAGGTGCTATGGGACAATCAAGATAACTTTATTGGTGAAAACCTCTTTGAGGCACCAATAGCTAAGCACAAAAGTTCTTCACTACTTGATGAAGACAAAATCAAAGATTAAATCAAAATAGCTTCCTATCTACAACCTAATCAGATGGTAGCTACTCTAAAGATCAAACAACAAAAAACTCTAGTGGTCCTATTGAGATAACAAGTCTTTAGCCCCACCACAACCAAAATTATGTCAAATTTGACATTAGCAACATTACATGTAATTGAAAGTCCTGATCTTCATTTGTTTCCCCACCATTCCACATTCCATTATTATTTACCATTCCATTTCAAAATCAAACCTACCATCTATTATTTATCCCTATTTACCATCCATGGACACACTTTCCTTTGTAGAGGCTATAAAGATACTTTGTCTCAATATTTAAAGGAATCAAAATCAATGACCAACAAAGATCACAAAAGCATCTTGACAACCAAATCAACATCTAATTCTTGATAGAGAAACTATTCGGACGAGGTGTGGGATAGCAATTAACATGATCAAGTATTCTATTTGTATAATTTATTGATTAGGATGTGCATCTCTCCATCATTAGGACCCATATAATCAAAAACCACACCTAGGCCAACGACATGTAGCATACTGTTTCACATTGCCATGTCATTGCCATTGTTACATATCCTTGTGCCATTATCACATATTCCTACCATTTACTGTATCATTTGGGGGCAACCCTCTTACCATTTTATCTAAATTATCAAGCCATCATTATCCTAGAGCAAGACCATGCCATCTAACTATCCCATTCCTATCTAGACCAAACCCTATTTTTAGTCATCCTACCCAATCTTATTTTGATCTTAGTTCATTTGGTTCTTCCCACACCTTTTGTGAGAGGATTTCGATAAAGTTTCAACAATCAATCCAATCCATGTTTCAATGGAAGTCTATGAAAGTAATGTGATAATTGATTTGGCAATATATCTTTCATCTTATCAGGTGTGTTTATGTGAGCTTGATTATAACCACCTATGGGAAAATTAGTGTTTCACAAATCTTGATACTAATTATAACCAGCTATGGGAAAATTAGTATCATTGACTTATGCCATTATATCCTAGCTATAACCACCTATGGGAAAACTAGGGGTAACATTTTTGTATCATGCATTGTTGCATCACCTTGCCATCACTATTTTCATTTGACTAGCCATTTGCCAAATTTGAAAACTTGTTGGGACCTAGTTGGTTTTTCCTCACCTTTTGATTGGATGTAATTACTATGACTTGAGGTTATTTTAGGACTATGTGGGTCATGCTCAATTCATGTTAAGGTCACCTTAGTCCCACTTTCCATAGGCTCTCACCATTTTATGAGCAACCTAAGCCAAACACTCTCACCATTTTTTGAGTAGGTATTTTGTCATTCTTTAACAAGTTAAGATACCTCAAAATTATAAAAACATTCATAATATTTCAAAATCCAAAAACATTTGTCCTATCTAAGCCTAGTCAATTATCCTTGATCCACCTTATGGGGGCATGGTCATTGTTATGATGCTTTATTTTGCTTTTATTTTCAAGCTTTTCATTTGTTTTTTTATTTCAAGTTGTTTGTTTGTTTATTTTTTTGTTCGCTTACCTATTTGTTTGCTTTCAATACTGTTGCCTCAACTTAGTCTATATGCATTCATGGGTGATTCCTCGAGCACATTATTCTTGAGTCCATCCATATTCATATGTCAACATTATCATCATGGTTTTTATCATTGGTGCAATATTTTCAAGTGTCTATTGGATTGAAAGTAATTCCTTATGCATATTTTGGGATAGTCTTCATGGTGTTCTATTATAGAGCCTACCATACAGGCTATAGCAAAAATTAGCTTTAGGAAGGTCTAAACTCAATAGATATATATAATTTTCTCCTTGATACCTGTTGACCATTTTTTACCCAATAGGCCAAAAATCGGTCCCCTTCTTCCCTTGCTATTTAGAGCCAATCAATTTTAGGTTGGATGAGTTCATCAGCCTTGGTTCATGAACTGGTTCAATGCTTTAGCCTTAGTTCAATGCACTTGGTTCAATTCATTTGAGTTCATCAAGCTTCAAGTTTAATGTTGGTTCATTGCTTGGTTCAAATGGTTTTAGTTCATTCGGTGGGTTCACTATTTTAGGTTCAATGACTTGGTTCAATTGATGGGTTCAATCATTCAGCTCACTTAGTCAATTCAATAGCATCAATTTATTAGCACATAGTGTTGAACGATTGAACTAGTTCAACAGACTGGTTCAACACGTTGGATTAATGCATTGGTTCAATGTGTCAGTTCAATCTTTCGATTCAACGCATTTTGGTTCATTAGTAAGTTCAAAAGCTTGGTTTAATTAGCTCAGCGTGTGGTGTTGAACCATTGAACTGATTAAACTGTTGAACCAATTTTGGTTTAATGGGTTGGTTTAACAGCTTGGTTCAAGAGTGTTTCCCAAAGCCAAAGGGCAATGTTGGGTTCAAAAGCCCTTACAGAGGGTAGTTTCTAAGTCTAAAAGCCCTTACAGAGGGTAAGCACTTCAAAGGAAAGGCAACTGAAAGGTAAGTTCATATTCTTGTTTGAGGCTGAATTCTTTTAGACTTTTTATCTAAAGGAATTCCTTTGGACAAAAAGCTCAAAGGAATTTTGGGAAGCTCAGTTCCAAAAGGCCACCAGCACAAGGAAAAGACAAAGCAGCCAATTCCTGTAGACTTTTTGTTTGTAGGGAAAATCTCAAAGCATAGAAGCCCATAGAAAAGAATCGATGACATTTTGCCAAGGATGATGACATCCCAAAAGCCATCATTTTCAAGGAGATGAACTATCTGTTGGGTGAGGGCCATGCAAATGTCAAATTTAATATAGTGGAGCAGCCATTTGTTTTGAACTGTCTAAGTGCCAATCATGGAAAGAGCCCAAGGAAACATAGTAACCCACTAGAAGATCACCCTTGAGGGTTGAAAGAGTAGGAAGAAGACAAGGAGCAAAAAGGACAAAGCATTCAAGTGGTGAAGGGAAGGTGAGTTATTGCTAGATGAGTGGCGTGGCCTATTTTTCTCCAAGTTGGCATTTAAGAGGGGACAAATTGTAGTTTGTTTGTAGAAAAGAGGCACGGCCATGTTCTTACATTAATGTTTGAATTCCAAATTCAATTTTGGCAATTGTACGACATGGTTCCAATAGGCCTCTTCTAGAGGAATGACATCAGTAATAGTGGCTTCCTCTTCCCAAGGTTCAAAATGCACATGGGCCACATGCAAAAATGGGCACCAAAATATTTCCCAGGAAGTGCCAAGTTTCTCCCCCTCTTCCTATATATTTTAAACTTCTCTTTTGAGAAAGGGATCGACTCTCAACCTTAAGGCAAAACTCTACCCAAAAATATCTCAAGCTTGTAAGGCAGAGCTGCCAAAATTTTACCTTGAATCGAAACATAACATTTTTACCTCCATTCTGAGTTTTGCATCTTTAGTATGTGTTTATGCCTTAATTCTGTGTTAAGTCATTTTCTTAATGCTTTTGTAGAATGATTTCAGCATGTCTAGTGCATTTTTTGAGTTTCCTTTTACAGGTCTGTCAGAAGTGTCCCTAAAGGAGGACAGGTGAAGCAGATAGGCTACTGTAGTGTGTCTCAAAATGCCTCTAGTAGTTATTTCCTCCATGTATCTCCATAGATCCTTGACCCACTAATGCAGAAGGTTTTCTCATGTCAGGTGAAGTGTATGGGAGCTAGTTTTTAGTGGAAAGTGTATGTTCGGGTGGAGTAGATCAACCTTTTTTGGTGTATCACCTTTTCTTTTTTAGGCTTAGGTTTTATTTTTATCATTTCTCTCTCTCCCTTTTCATCCCGCCTTTTCATTTTAGTTATTAGCAGTAAGAGAAACTAGGACCTAAAAGACACATCAGAGGGAGCTAGCCGTCATCTAGAGACTCTCCCCTCTAGCTTCACCAGTCCCACAGGTGAGAGGGGAGTTTCCATTGTTATGTGTGGAAGGCAAGATCTTAACTTCCTTGCCTTGGGTGCAAATCCACTTCATCAATATTTTTTGGCACACTCGATGGGACCAACTAGGACAAGTTTTGTCTAAAGAGTTGAAGAATTTTTGGTGTGTTCTTCAACCAACCAGCCTTTGGAGGCTTTTTCATCAATAGCAATGGTGACTCTAAGTTGAATTAGCTGGTTAAGTAGCCTGGTGCCATTAAAAATCACTTTTTGTATGTATAATTCCTTTACACAAAATCATGGGTCTTGTATTCCTTCATATGACTTTGATCAGACTCAAAAATTTTAGAGAATCACCTCAAGTAGCCTTCTTAGTTGCCCTTCAACAATAAGGGAAGTGGCCCTAAAGATTGACAAACTAGAGGAGTAGTACGGATATCAACAGGAGCTGATGTATAGAGAGGAGTGTTTATTTAGGCAAGCTCAGGCCTTGCAATCCATGGAGGAGGAGGTAGCAAAATGGAGAAATCCATTTATTCAAGGTAGTTAGCCTTATGTACCCCCTCCTATTCTAAAGAAAGCCTCCTCTTGTACACCAAATCCTTTCTATCAGATAACACTTGCTCACTCCAACTCATCTGATGCATCTGCTCTCAATCTCATGTGCCTGGCTTTCCAACATTAAAGGGCATCATAGCAACCCCCATGGAGATCAATCTTCTCAATTCCTTATATGGTGAATCTTCCATTGGGGGAAATACCATGAGCTAGCACATCCCTCTTCTAGAGACTCTTTCGGTGCATCAATGGTCTCTTCCTCCTCAACCTCCCCAAGTCTTTCAACATGATGTGTATATTCTGAGTTGGAGGAAGGAATGCCAGGAACCAGCCCAGAGCCTTGAAGAGGATAATGCTGGTGACCTCCAAGAAAGACTCTTTCAGGATAATCTAGCCAAAAAAATTGAAGATTTAGAGGCTAAGATGAGGCTGCTTCACGAAAGAGAGTTTGAACTTCCAGACCTTCTGGAGGAGCCCCAGAACCTTGGAGAAAACATAGTTTCCTCCTGTTCACAAGAGTAAAATTTCAATTTTGAGGTCTTGAACTGGGGGAAAATAGTATAATCATGGGGCATGAAGGAGGAGAAGAAAGGTTTTGCTTAAAACCTTAAAGAAGATAAGGCTTCTCTTGCTCATGATGATGCTGGTGACCTCTAGGAAAGGATTTTCCAAGAGGATATGGCCAAGAGAATCATAGAGTTGGAATCTAGAGAGAGATTCCTCAGTCAATGTGTGATGGATGATTTAGACCCAATGACACATTCTATGTCTAAACACACCCCATCTACACATCCCCAAGAGAGATATCAGGCCACACCTAATATTGATGAAGTGCTGGCCAAGTGGAAGGAGGAGAATCATTCAATTCTAGCTCAAGGACTGCCTCCTCTTCCACATGGGTTTTTCACTTTACCCCTTCTCAAGGAAGAACCTATTTTACAAGAGGTGAGTGAGGAGCAGAATATCCAATCTACAGTTCTTTAGGATGCTATCATGAGTGATAATGAAGAAGAAATCATCATCAATGCTCCTTGTGAAGACCTCATCAGCAATGGAGAAGATGCAAGGCATGCATACATGCAGATGTTCCAACAATATGAGGAGGAACATAAGCATGGTGAGCTCTCTTCCCCTCTATTTGATGAACTTCCTTGTTGTTTTGATGAGGAGGACTATTATTCTAGGGAGCTTGATTTGGAGGAGGACCAAATGGATATCTTTGAACATCTAGAAATTTTGGTCTTTGAGGAGGAAAAGGAGAGGTCTATCTTCCTGAAGGAAAGCCTTGAAGAAGAAAGTTTTAAATAGAGAGGTGATGTTCTATGGGATGAGCAATCATTTTGTGATTCTACTTTAGACATCACAATAGTCACCCTTCTTCAAGAAGGCTAAGAGGAAGTAGAAGATGAGTCTGACAGGGTTTCTAATGAAGCAAAAGGAAACGAGTCAGACCATGATGCATTGCAAGGGAGCTATACATATCAAAGGGCTTATGGCGATGAGCCAGAAGCCATTGATTTCTTGGTGAAATGCACTAGCATGAAGGGCCAACATTCAATAGGCTTCTAGGAACAAGTAGAGTATACATACATTAGAAGCATGTTTGAATTTGATCCACTCGGATGCAAGCCAATCCAGGTGATAGGCAAGAAGAGTAGGTCACCAACTCTCTTTTTCATTTAGCTACTTGCCTAGCACCATAAGTCTTCTTACAAGGAAGGGAAATTAGAAGTTTTCCCTTTGATCCAGGAGGGAAGCAGATACACCTGGTTAGCTGTATATAATAGTTTGCTTTTAGTTTCTTTTCCTACTTTCCCTAAGTGCAGTTTGCATAGGTAGTGTTTTTAGCCTTGTGCGTTTCCCTTTGTGTGTGGAGTAAACAGCTTCATGTTTGATTCTTGGATCTTTTAGGGCTATTGCTAATCTTTATTCAAGCTACATTTAACTCCATTCCCAATGGACTACAAGGCAAATGGTCTTTAAGCATATCAGGCATGCTTCCCCTAGGAGTCACTAATTTGTTGACCATTTTTTGCCCAATAGGCCAAAAATTGGTCCCCTTCTTCCCTTGCTATTTAGAGCTAGTCAATTTCAGGTTACACGAGTTCACTGGCCTTGGTTCATGAACTGGTTCAATGCTTTAGCCTTAGTTTAATTAACTTGGTTCAATTCATTTGAGTTCATCGAGCTTTAGGTTCAATTTTGGTTCATCGCTTGGTTCAAACGGTTTTAGTTCATTCAGAGGGTTCAACATTTTAGGTTCAATGCCTTGGTTTAATCAGCGAGTTCAATCATTTAGCTCACTCAATTATTTTAGTGGCATTAGTTCATCTATGTGCAGTGTTAAACCATTAAATTAGTTCAATAGACTGGTTTAATGCATTGGTTCAATGCATCAGTTCAATCTTTTGGTTTAACGCAATTTGGTTCATCGACAAGTTTAAAATCTTGGTTCAATCGACTCGATGAGCAGTGTTGAACCATTGAACTGATTGAATCATTGAACCAATTCTGGTTCAATGGGTTGGTTTAACAGCTTCATTCAAGGGTGTGTCCTAAAGCCAAAGGGCAATGTTGGGTTTAGAAGCCCTTGCAGAGGGCAGTTTCTAAGTCTAAAAGCCCTTGTGAAATGAAAGCACTTCAAAGGAAAGGCAGTCGAAAGGTAAAGTTCAGATTCTTGTTTGAGGCTGAATTCTTTCAGACTTTTTATCCAAAGGAATTCCTTCAAACAAAAAGCCTAAAGGAATTCAGGGAAGCTCAGTTCAAAAAGGCCACCAGGGCAGGGAAAAGACAAAGCAGCCAATTCCCGCAGACTTTTTGTCCGTGGGGAAAAGCTTGAAACATAGAAGCCCACAGAAAAGACTCAATGACATTTTGCCAAGGACGGTGATGTCCTGAAAGCCATCATTTTTAAGGAGATGAACTAGCTATTGGGTGACAGTCGTGCGAACGTCAAATTTAACATAGTGGACTAGTTATTTGTTTTGAACTATCTGAGCACCAATCATGGAAAGAACCCAAGGAAATGTAGTAACCCACTAGAAGATCACCCTTGAGGGCTGAAAGAGCAAGAAAAAGATAAGGAGCAGAAATGACAAAGCATTCAAGTGGTGAAGGGAAGGTGAGTTATTGTCGAACGACTGGTGTGGCCTATTTTTCTCCAAGTTGGCATTTAAGAGGGGACAAGCTGCTATCTGTTTGCAAAAAAGAGGCACGACCATGTTCTTACATTAATGTTTGAATGCCAAAGTCAATTTTGGTGATTGTACAACATGGTTCCAGTAGGCCTCTTCTAGAGGAATGACATCAGTAATAGTGGCTTCCTCTTCCCAAGGTTCAAAATACACATGGGTTACTTGCAAAAATGGGTGCCAAAATCTTTCCCAAGAAGCACCAAGTTTCTCTCCGTCTTCCTATATATTGTGAACTTCTCTTTTGAGAAGGGGATCAACTCTCAACCTTAAGGCAAAACTCTACCCAAAAATCTCTCAGGCTTGTAAGGCAGAGCTACCAAAATTTTACCTTGAATCGAAACATAGCATTTTTACCTCCATTCTGAGTTTTGCATCTTTAGTATGTGTCTATGCCTTGATTCTATGTTAAGTCATTTTCTTAATGCTTTTGCAAAATGATTTCAGCATGTCTAGTGCATTTTTTGAGTTTCCTTTTACCTGTCAGAAGTGTCCCTAGAGGAGGATAGGTGAAGTGGATAGGTTGTTGAAGTGTGTCTCAGAATGCCTCTAGTAGTTATTTCCTCCCTATATCTCCATGGACCCCTGACCCACTGATGCAGAAGGTTTTCTCATGTTAGATGAAGTGTATGGGAGCTGGTTCTCGGTGGGAAGTGTATGTTTGGGTGGATTAGATCAACCTTTTCTGGTGTATCACCTTTTCTCTTTTAGGCTTAGGTTTTGTTTTCAGCATCTCTCTCTCTCCCTTTTCATCCCCCCCTTTTCATTTTATTTGTTAGTAGTAGGAGAAACCAAGACCTAAAAGATACATTAGAGGGAGCTAGCCCTCATGTAGAGACTCTCCCCTCCAGCTTCACTAGTCCCACAGGTGAGAGGGGAGTTTCCATTATTGCATGTGGAAAGCAGGAGCTCAACCTCCTTTCCATGGGTGCAAATCCACTATGTCACAATACCTTGGCACATCTTCCCATCCCACCCTTGATTAAATTAACTCATTTGACCATTCTAGTTATATCATTGTTAATCTGGACAAGCATCTCCTTACTGATAGGTACAACTAGATCATTTACACTGATCAATCTTATTCTTCTATTAATCTATTTTAGCACTTTGCACTTGCTCATATTTAATCTATATTCTAGGTTATATCTTTGATTTATGCTTGATAATCAAACCTAACTAGGGCATCATCATCTTTAGACAATCTAGGTCCTCTTAATGATTATAACCACCTATGGGCAAATCATTATTTTGACTTTTATTCTTGATTATAACCACCTTTGGGAAAATTAGCATCTTTTTTACATCAGTGCATGTAAGCTTTTTCTTATTTGGAATAATATAAACCATAGGTTAATTCTACCTTTCTTATTTCTTCTTTTTGAGGGACCATCTATCAACAAATGTGATTGTCACTCCCTCGAGGGGGCATCATCATAGGCTTCCCAAACCATTTGGAGCTTTGTTCTTCAACCATTATCTTTATTTTTACATACATGCCATCTCTCATTATTTGAGAATAAATTTCTTTGCTTGGTTTGCAACATCTTCCCAAATAGGGTAAATTATAGACACCTAAATCTGGCCACCAATAACCTCTAACCAGGCTTTTGACCAATTTCCACCAAAATGCACAATTTGGCCTAAAAACACTAAAACACATTAAATGAGTTGAAATTGATATATTCAAGTGCTGATTTTGGATAAAGTATCATTAAATGGGGAAATTCAATTTGTGGTCCAACTAACTTTGATCAGATCATTATGAGTCAAAATGCCAATTTTGCACTTGGGTGCTCTAGATTGCTCTTTCCTATCAAATCACTTACACAAGACACGTGCCTTTGTTATTTTCTATTGGTAACATCCTAAATTGGAATATGGATCCAATGCATCTAGAATTTACTTATAATTCCAATCCAGTTGAATTTTAGACCAATAACAAGGCATTCTGATCAATTTGAGTAATTTATGCACAAAGTGCTTAATCATGCTTAAGAGCTAATTAAACTAAATTAGAGCCTAATAAAAAATTCCATGTAAACTTATTGCATACTTATTTTTGTAAATGAATATTTAATATCTACATAATCAGGTGACCTCATTTCTTGGGAAGACATCTCTAGGCCATAAATGCCACAAATATCAGGATTCATGCTCTCCATGCCTCATCAATGCCTTCCATGATGCCCTCCATGCTTCTTAATTTCACCTTCTTCTAATGTCATGATGAGGATAGTTATAAAATTAAATCCAAAAATTGAATTAATCCTCAACCATACATCTCAATCTCAGGATGGATGGTTCAGAGTGATTCTAGACATTCTAAAAAATCTATAAATAGGAGCCCTCACCACATGAATTTAAACACTAGATAATGCAAAGTTATAATGCATAAATGGTTCCAAAAGCTTTCAGTAACTAGTGTTACTATGAAAAATTTATTTCAAGCCAAGCCAAGCCATAAGCCAAATGTACTAAGGAGAGATGGAGGTAGCCAAGCTTCCATTGCTAAGGACTTTATGAGTACAAGCCAAGCAAGCCATTATAACAAGCATTTTAGAGCATCTAAGGAAGGTAAAAGAGGGTTTATTTTGAATTCTAGTTGTGTGTTTTATTCATGTTTGTTAATTAATCTCTCCTTAGTGTCTAGGCCTAGACATGTTATACTAGTTAGTGTGTTTCTTTTATTTTGAAACTAACACAATACTAACCATCCTCTCTTGAGTCAACTTCCTAGATCACAAAAGCTACACAACAAAAATGGGCAAAATCTAGACACTTAAAAACTACACATGATAGTTTTTAATGTCATGCTATTTTGGACCCTCATTTGACCTCACATCTAGTAGACCACCTAGTCTATTAGACTTGTTTATAACTTAAACCCAACTTGTGGCTCAATGCATCACTTTATTCACCTATTTTTACATCCATCTCTTCATATCCCCTCAATCATTAATGGTCAGCCTAACCATCACTGGTTGGCCTAACCATCAATATTTGGCCGAACCATCGATGGTTAGGTCCCCAATCTTACTTTTAAAAAACTTTAAGAGCATTGCCAACTCTTATGTGAGATCAACAACTCTTAGAATGGAAACTTACCTTTAAAACAAGATTTTAAAGATATGAAAATAGGGAACTCTATCCTCAATCAAATTAGTAACTTCCTCTATTTTATTTAGAAACATCTACCTATAAAAGGAAAAGAGGAAGAAGTGAAAATGGAGAATAAACTATCTGTCATCTGGTATTCAAGCTTTCTTGTAGGTATTCAACATCCATATTAGTGAGTGAACATCATCACTTGAGATTTGAAACTCTATCAAAATCACTTTTGAAGACTTGAAGCATCATCACTCTAGCCACATTACTCCAAGATTCCTCCACTAAGTTTTAGGTTATTCTTTCCTAGCCAAAAAGGAGTTCCCATCTTCATCTGGATTAACATGCACATTCTACTAGGTATTCTTGTACATACCCTATTACTATTTTTTTTAATTTACTTTCATAATTAAAAAATGAAGAAAATAAACTAAAACAAGATGAGCCTCTATGAGCTCATTTCCACCTCACCTCACCATCATCAGGCCATGATTGAGGCTATTCATGCCATTGAGGTCAGACTAGGAGACTCCTGACCTATAGAGGCATTCATACGTGATCTCTACCTTTCCACCCTTGTTACCTTAGATATACCCTCTATCAACCCTAAGGATTTAAATCCTCCTCTCGTTATTACCACTCCTTTCAACCAAACCCACATCAAAAGGGTTATGATTGATGGGGGAGCCTGTATCAATATCATCTCTTGCCATGCCTATGACCAACTCAACTTTGTGGATAATATCATTGTGTCCTACTTTTTATTGATTTTTTTTTTCAAAAGAGAAGTGAGAAAATAAGAGATAAAGGGTATGTACCTAGTAAATGTTACACTCATTGATGACTAGATGAAGTGAGAACTCCTTTGGCTAGGGAATAATAACCTAAAAATCACACTTTATGAAAATGGATTAATAAAAGGATAAATGGGCTGCTTGGTGAGACACTAGTCCCAAGAAAGGAAGATGCTTCCTTAGATGGATGTCAGACCATGTTTGGAATTCAAGTTTATAAGTAAACAAGTAATTACAAAATATACATATGAAAATAATGGCTATAAATAATATCTTATTCTATAACAAGATTAATGTGATCAAAGTAATCATTCTAGAATTCTATATCTATATAAATATCTTCCTAGATTATAGCTTTTTGTTCATCCACATCTTCTTGATTAGGTAAGAATACCATATCACAAAGAACTAATTCAAATATAATGTCACTTTAATCAATGAATAAGGGTTGTGGTATAATAGGAAGATAAAAAATACTATTAATTTCATGTGCTAATCTTGGTAAAGTCTTCTACATGCAAAAGACAAACTATGGTCAGGCTTAAAGAGGTCATAACAAGGGTTGTGTGTAGTTCAGAAGGCTAAAAGAGGTCTAGTGGGGTGTAAACAAGGTCAACATAATAAAATATTATTTTAAGGTGTCAATGATCATCAGTGGTTAGGGTGACCATCTGTGGTTATCCTAACTAATGATGGTTGGGTAGTTGATGGTGGCTATTATAGCCATCGATGGTTATAGTAACCAGCTACAGTTACCTATCAAGGAATTTTTGTTGGAGTATCTGATGGATAAAGGGTATTGTGTGGGTACTAAGAGTGGGGTAGAAGGCTCAGGTTGACTAATCAAGAGAAATCAAACTAATGAAGAGTAGAAAACACTAAAATAAAGTAAAATACCTTTATTATGTTAAAGAGTTGACAATTGAATGCTGAAGAGATTTGAGAAACATAACAGTACTTCAGCCTTTGAGAATCATGTGGATAGAGATTTGAGATGCTATATGCCTACATAAAGAAAATAAGAAATCTTAGATGAACAAATTTGAGGGTCCATAATTCTCCCGAGAGCCTTGTATTTATAGTGTAAAACTACTAAGTAAGGAGAGGGAAGCTTGAGGGAAAGTTACTAAGTTAGGAGGGGGTCATGTTGCCTATTTTCATTTATTTTTAAAAGCTAGCATTAAAGCAATTTTCCATTCTAGAGGATGCTTATCATAGACAAAGCTATCACTACTTTAAAGACTTAGGCAAATTTTATGACTATAACTATCGATGGCTAGGCCAACCATCGATGGTTACCTTAACCAGTGATGGTCAAGGGGCTATGAAAAAAAGGTCATAAATTAGGTTTTTTGACATAGTGAGGTTATATATAGGTGATAATAGGTTAGGTAGGGTCCATAGGTCAAGATGACATCAAAAATATCATTGCATAGTTTTTAAGTGTCTATATTTTACCCCTTTTTTATGTATCTTTAAGCAAGCTATAGAAAAAAAATAGGTAGTTGGTCAAGGTTCAGGTCTAGTTACCTCAAGTGTGGAGGGGAAGAGGTGTTCCCCCTCAAACTGGGATCTCTTGAGGTGAAACCAGAAGTGGTTCATGGTTTGATAGATGGTAAATGGTGAGTCAAAATGTGGTGACAAAAGAGTGGTCTTTAAAATGTAGCTTTGTGCATAAAATGTAACCAAGTGCAAGAATTAAGATCATGCAAAGGCTAAAGTTGCCATGGTTGGTAAAAATAAGTTTAGGTTCTAGGATAAAGGATAAGGTAACTAGTCCCCAGCATTGGTCATGCCGATTGGGTTAAACATATCAAATTTCTTAGATAGGGTTTGTATTTCCATAAGTATCTAGGGTAGGCAATGTTCCTAAGAAAAACACAAATTTGTGAGGTCATGTACAAGGTGGTGTAAATTTAAGTATTCAATATGGAAAAATTGGTTAGTGTGGTCAAAAATACCAAAGTAGGGTGGGTGAAAAACATGCAAATCAATAGGTTTCAAAAGGTATCAATGGTGAGGTAGATGTGTGTAATTGGGTGGGTGGTTTGGTTAGTTAGGTAGGGAGTGGTCGAGTTGACTCCTAATGCAGTAGGTAAGAGGATACTACCTACATAGTCTTAAGGACATTAGATCCAATCAAGGATTTTAGGACAAATTTAATTCTAGCTTTAGGGAGAGATGACTCCCAAAGTAGGTAGAGGGTGGCTTAAATGGATTGCCCCATATAGATGTGGTTAAGGTAATTTTAAGGTGATGGCAGGTGAAAGGGTGGGAAAGGGTGAAGAGGAAATGGGTAGGTTAGAAGAAACTTAACCATCAATAATTATGTAACCATCACTGATTAGGGTGACCGGTGATGGTTGGGTGACCATCATTGGTCAGAGTCAACTAGTGATGGTTAGATAACCATCAATGGTTGGAATTTGAAACCCTAAAACCATGGATAAAAGGGTAAATGGTGGGAATTCAAAATCATTTGTAATTGAACCCAACTAGAGTTTTATCATTTCTAAGTGTGGTATATGAAAAGTGTAGGTGAGTGTGGTGAGGTGTTGAGATGAGCTTGGTATGTGGGAGTAAGAGTGTGATTGAGATGGATGCTAGAGGAGTGGAGAGACAAGTTATGGGGCATAGTTTGAGGTGATGCCACTAGTCACAAAATGAGGTAGGCATTATAATTGAATTTGATTTGGATATGTAAATGGTAAAAATAAAAGTAAATAGGGGAAATAGTTGGTATAGGGGGGTTTAAGTTTTTATAATGAAGTCAAGGGGTCAAAGCTTGTTGCCTATGGTAACTTAATAGTGACTATTGATGGTTGGAGCTGACCAACATCAGTTGAACTTGGGGGAAAATGGCTCTAAAGAGACCATCAATGGTTAAGGGGATTTGTTGATGGTCAAGTATATTTGGGATGGTGAAGGAGTTGGGATAGGAGTTAGGATGGGGTGAGAGGGTTGGGATAGGAGTTGGTGTAGGAGTTGGTTTAGGCTAGAGTTTGGATGGTTTAGGAGTTGAGATGGGGTGAGTTAATATGGGGTAGGAAATTATGAGAGTGTTTGTGGGATATAATTAGTACAAGTGCATATAGGTAATAGCTAGGTAATATAGGTAATAAGGATAATAGGGTTTGAAGGTATACCATTACATTGGTATAAAAGTGCATGGAATAGTTATTACATAGATAAGGAGTAGTGAAAATAGGTTGATTATTGGATTTGTGATATGGTTGTCATTACTATAGGCATAGGATTAGATCTAGCTATGAGATCAAGTTCTTGAGATATTTGCTGAGGTGAGGGATGCCATGTCTACAAAGGACTGATGTCATATGGAGGTAGTGGGTTTTGGAGTGATGTGCCACTATCAACACTTACTTAGAGATGATTTGATGATAATTATCCTTATTAAAATATGGGATTTAACAACTAACACATTCTAGTTACTAACTGGAGAGATGAGTATCCTACTAGAGGATATTTAGAGGATTACTCGACTGTCGATATGAGGGGATCCTATTTATCATTTATAGATAGATGACCTAATGGATTGGTTATACAAATTAGATAGAGGTCATGTAAAATTACATGTAGGGGGATTTAGTATTAGGCTTTTATACAAGAGGGATACAGATGAGAGACATCTCCAAATGATGATGCAATTAGAGGTGACATGCTTTATGTTACCAGATTCAGTAGGAGGGAGATATCCCTATATGTTTCTAGGGGTTTTGGTGGAGTTTATGTTTACAAGGATAGTACTTAGAAGGGGATAGGTATCGTTGGTTTAGATTTATAGGGAGCTATGGGGTTTCAAAGTTCATAGGCATTATGGATTTAGTGTGGGATTTATTTTGCGCTATTTGGCATATGATCACATATGTGTGCTAAGACCATTAGACTTGCCTATAGATACATATCTACCAATAGACTATAGGGTGGGGTTCTTGAGGTGGAGGAGATGAAGTGCTATCATAGGAATAGGTGGTGGCATGATGGATCTAGAGTGGTTTTGGGGTGTGGTAGAGAGTCTAGCACTAGGAGATGTAGTATGGTGGCCATATATGACTTGGCCTATATGGGATGATTATAGGCAACATACATTCACACTATAGAGCTAGATATGGGTATATGGTAGACAAGATGGTGAGATAGAGTGCATTCCCATAGAGAGAGTATGATAAGAGTTTGGACTTCAACAAGGTATTCCATTGGATTTTCCTCATTACAAGAGAGAGGATGCTAAGTACTTATTTCCAGAGCCATAGCCTTAGGAGGTGGCATTAGTTTATGAGGAGATACCATAGAGGGTGAGAGATGATGTTGGTGTTATTATATATTATCTAATGTGGTTTTATATTAGATATGCAAAAGTAGATTTTATTTAGGGGAATGGAGGCTAGGGTAATATAGATGTTGACTCAATAAGAGTACCATCACTAGTTGACCCATAGGTAGTGGTAGCACTGGTGGAAGCATAAGCTTAGATAGTTGTGTTATAGGGGTAGATTGCCACTCTTTAGGGGTAGGTAGGTGGTTTGAATATAGAGAGAGATGAGGCCCAGGCCTAGGTTACTAATTTATAAGGTCAGGTGGCCATGTTATAAGGGTGGGTTATGACATTAATTGGTGAGTGAGACCAGGCCAGAGTTTCACTTGGTTTAGTTACACAAGAGAGAGATTCTCTATGATGTGTAGGTGAAGGGGCAATGGCACCACCAAGTTTTATGAAATAAGCTAGATATTTAGTAGGTATTCAAGAGTTACATTATTATGAGGGCATTATGTTATCATAATGTCCTAATGAGCCATGATGGGGAGAGTACCACGTCAAATTGGTGGGTGGAGTAGTGATTGCGGCCCCAAGTTAGTGGGAAATGGTAGTGGGTTAATTGATAGGGCTTACATCTAGGATAATTATAGTTATAAGTGTTAGTGGTTTTGGTTTAGGTGCTCCTGGGTCATGAGTAGAGATTTTATGTGATGTATTTTGATATTTTGATACTTGCCTATGTGTCGAGATGTGAGATGTATTTATGAGTGAGGGATATGTACATGTGTTGACACTTGATGTGTGTGTGTGTGTGTGTGTGTGTGTGTGTGTGTGTGTGTAGTGTGTGTGTGTGTGTGTGTGTGTGTGTGTGTGTGTGTGTGTGTGTGTGTGTGTGTGTGTGATTTTGTGTGTGTGTGTGTGTGTGTGTGTGTGTGTGTGTGTGTGTGTGTGTGTGTGATTTTATTCATTGTGATGTGTTATGGCTTCATGGATCTTTATATTTTGAAAAGGATTTAAGGTTAGTATTTATACATGATGACCTATGATGTTAATCATTAACTATTATAACATATCTTAGGTTTGTGGTTTTGATTTATGTTATGATCTTGCTAATGTTGTTAATGTGATGAGGGTATTGATTATGATTTTACTATTTTAATTGTGAGGAGAATTTTGTCAAAAATGTTTATTATGATGTGGATTATGATGAGGCAATGATATATCACATATTAGTGATGATCATGTTATGTTATGTTAATGTTATTGGATATATCATTTGTGAATAAAATTAAATGTTGAGGTGAATGATGAGGACAATTATAAGATAATATTAATGAAAAGGAAATGTTCACTTGTTTTGGATAAAAGGACATATGGTGCTTGTTTCTAGTGAGAACCTAACAATAAAAGTCCATAGATGGATTGACTTAGTGAATAAAACCCATCGAATGCTTTGCAATATAACGTTTCATTAAGAGAATTTTCATCTTGACCACTTTATACCAAGTAAGCTCATAGTTCTTTAGGAGTGATGAGGAGTGTTGGGAAATATGGAAGCACAATTGATTACCATGCACAAGCAACTTAAATATGTGGAATTAACCAGAAGTAACAAGTAACTAGAATTCAGAAATAACATAGAATATGAGAGACAATACACAAATTGTATTAATACTCATCCAAAAAAGAATACAATAAAGAAGATGCCACTTCTTCTTCACACCTCTCAGAGGCTTCCCACACCTCAAGTGTACAATAATTCTTTCCTCAAAGCTCTCTCTCTTACGGTCCCAACACACAACTCAAACACAGAGTTGGTGTTCACCTCCAACATGTCAGTATCCACTACTGCCAGTACCCAAGTGCTCCACGCACTCCACAAGTGCTCCATGCACTCCAAGTACTCAACATACTCCAAGTAGATCTTCCCTGAACTTGCAACAACCTACAACTCAACAGACCTTACTTATGGAAGGATCTACCTTGCCTTCCTCTTTGCTCAATAACTGAGTACACACCATACTCCAAGTAGATCTATCTTGATATTGCTACCTATTGTGTTGTTGTCCTCCCTAATCTTGCACACCTGTAAATCAATCTGGTTCTACACACCAACAAACCTGGATCCTGCACACACATACACCTGTAGATCAATGATCTTACTTACCATGTAGATCTCCAAACATGGCCTCGCACACATGCTGACCAAGATCCTACATACATGAAGAACCCTTATAATTCTCCAAAACTAGCACCCACACTTGGCACTATTGTGGAACTAGGATGAACACCCTTGCTCACTTCACACACAGAAGGAACTAACTTTGCTCAACTCAAACTAGTACACTTTACAATACAACCCATGAGTCTCTTAAATAGATCTCATACAAACAATAATTAAACACCTAATTACAATAATTAGATCTGCAGCTCAAGACTATAATTAGCCCTCAACATGCAAAAACTTGATTCATTAACTAATTATCTGTGAACTAGCAGTTCTAAACCACACAAACGACTGACATCGGTCCCTGTCTGCTTAGAGGTGACCGACGCTGGCTGACTTTTGATCGATGTTAGTTGCTCTTCTATCTGCACCTTGCCAACGTTGATTGGCCTGATCGACGCCGGTGTCTATGACACTAAACAACCTCCTCCTTTATTTGCATTAGTGAATCTTTTAGCTCCACAACCTAACAATCTCCCACTTGGAGATAAATAGCTGCACTATAATTGTACCCCATCTAATCTATTTCCTGGCTTGTATCCCTCTTTAAGATCAACCTTGAAGACCAACCACCACAACACCTATGGTGAACCCCCTATCATCCAAGTAACCCACCGCATCTGCATCTACAAACACATGTAGAAAAGAACTTGACCCTGCATTGCATGTTAACCTACTGCTGGTCCCTCTCAGATACTTGAGAATCCACTGAACTAACCTCCAGTGCTTCTTTCCCAGATCAGCTCTAAACTTTTTGATAGCTCCCACTGTGTGGGAAACCCTAGGTCTAGTACGCATGTACTTAACCTCATCATGTGAATCAAGACCTTGATCTACGAGCTGTCCAACCATCAACATGTTAACCGGTATCACACAATCATCTAGAGACAAAATCAACCTATGATCTCCATGTCTCTAGAACACACTCATGCCAAAGAATTTTGCTGCTCTAAATTCCTCATGACATGCCATTGAACTAACCTTACCCTTAGCTTAACAAAACCCTATATGTCTGAATCTGCACCAAGCTCATCCTCCACATATAGTAACAGGATAATGTCGTGACCATCATCCACCTAGTAAGACAAACACAATGGTTACACTGACATTGACTAAAGCCATGCTTTGTCATCCACCTGTCAAAACTTGTACCACTATCCTGCAGCTTCCTCAAGACCATATGACCTGGCCTTCCATCTCACGTATCCATTTTCTCTATTCTTTAACTAAGGTATCCATTCATCTTGCAGTGCTTTCATATTGGCTGGCAACCCTACCAAATCTCCCATTTGGTTCTGCATCATATTCCTGCCATGTTCCCACTGTTTCCTAGATCCTTCCTACTCTACAGTGAGCAATGAGTATAAAGAAGAGAAACAATGAATTTGAGGCTTACTTACCCCTTCAGTCCTCCATATGGGCATTTGAGACTCCTTGACAGCTTGTTATCTACCAAAAATTTGTTATAGTGACCGACCTCGGTCACCACACAGTCTGCATTCGACTGACATTGGTTACATGCACCTATCTTGACTATCGACCCCACCGATGTTGGTGTTTACCTACTGCTAATGTCAGTCCTCTTGACTGACGTCGGTCTTATTGTCACTGACATCGGTCCTCCTAACTGATGTCGGTCTTACCTTGCCCGACACCACTGGCTCTGGTCTACACATGACCGACATTGGCACCTATTTGTTCGATGTCAGTTCCCTCCTGATTGACGTCGATAACTGTGTTTGCCTATGAGTGATGAATTTTTACCTACAAACTTTCTTTGAATCAAATCCTTGTCCAAACTACTCTACTCAGAGTTACTCAGCCTACTCCACTAATCTCTGTCCACCATCTCCTCCATAAACACCAAGGCTTTCCAGTTCTTAAGTTTGTCAAAGACATCTGACTTCCTATTAAGAACATGCATCTCCTTCTTGCTCATGTGACCAAGCCTACAAAGCCACGTCTCTGCAATAGAAGAAGAATTAGTAATAAAAGCAAGTAGATAAAGAGTACCTACTTTCTTACCACCCGCTAATTCAAGTGCATCCACTGTGAGAGTTTTTGTGCATCTCTAATCACCCAACTTTTCTGAAGCAATTAGCCGCATCTTCAAGACTGGGACCTACATGACCTTCTTCAACACCCATGTGTTGGCTGCCTGCAATTTCAGCATCACTTCCCCATTGCCAATTCTTTGGCAAGGCACACCAGCCCCTAAATAAATCTTTCCAAAGTCTCCAAAGACTTTAACATGGAAAAATACTCTATTTCAGACTGCATGGAAAGAGGCAATAGAATCTATAAAACAAGATTCTACTTTATCTAAGAAACATACTAGAGCATCCTCTGCAACAACCCCTGCAACATCTGCTTCTTTAATTCCTTCATGCTGATCTTCTACCAACCAACAATTTTCTTTTCCTTGCTCTTTCTTTCCATAGGACCGTAATTTACCATTCATGATTTTCAATTCCTCCATTCCTAGCTTACTTTCTTCTACCATTGCTATACTCCCACTCAATCAAAAACCCCTGAGAGTGACCTGTAATCAAACACAAAACCTGCTCCCTACAACCTTAGCTCTGATACCACTTGTTGGGAAATACGGAAGCATAATTGATTACCATGCACAAGCAACTTAAATATGCAAAATTAACCAAAAGTAACAAGTAACTAGAATTCATAAATAACACAGAATATGAGAGACAATACACAACTTGTATTAATACTCATCCAGAAAAGAATACAATAAAGAAGATGCCACTTCTTCTTCACACCTCTCAGAGGCTTCCCACACCTCAAGTGTACAGTAATTCTTTCCTCAAAGCTCTCTCTCTTACGATCCCAACACACAACTCAAACACAGAGTTGGTGTTCACCTCCAACCAGTCAGTATCCACTACTGTCAGTACCCAAGTGCTCCACACACTCCACAAGTGCTCCATGCACTCTAAGTACTCAACGTACTCTAAGTAGATCTCCCTTAAACTTACAACAACCTACAACTCAACAGACCTTACTTATGGAAGGATCTACCTTGCCTTCCTCTTTGCTCAATAACCGAGTACACATCATACTCCAAGTAGATCTCTCCTAATCTTGCTACCTATTGTGTTGTTGTCCTCCCTAATCTTACACACCTACAAATCAATCTAGTTTTGCACACCTGCAAATTAGATCCTACACACACATACACCTATAGATCAATGATCTTACTTACCATGTAGATCTCCAAACATGGCCTTGCACACTTGCTGACCAAGATCCTACATACATGAAGAACCCTTTTGATTCTTCAAAACCAGCACCCACACTTAGCACTGCTATGGAACTAAGAAGAACACCCTTGCTCACTTCACACACAGAAGGAGCTAACTTTGCTCAACTCAAACTAGCACACTCTAAAATACAGCCCATGAGTCTCTTAAATAGATCTCATGTAAACAATAATTAGACACCTAATTACAATAATTAGATCCATAGCTCGAGACTATAATTAGCCCTCAACATCTAAACACCCAGTTTGTTAACTAACTGTCCATGAACTGGTAGTTCTAAACCACACAGGCAACCGACGTCGGTCCCTATTTACCTAGAGGTGACCGATGCCAGCCGACTTTTGACCGACATCGGTTGCTCTTCTATCTACACCTTGCTGATGTCAGTTGGCCTAATTGACGCTGGTGTCTGTGACACTCAACAACCTCCTCCTCTGTTTGCATTAGTGAAGCTTTTAGCTCCACAACCTAACAAGGAGGATAGGTAAGGTTGTAAATGTAGGAGTGTAATCATTGTCTTTCATAGGTGACCAAAGAAATCTTAGTAGACAAGTCCATGTTTTTGACATTTTTGATTAAATTGGTAGATTGATCAATACGGGAAGCCTACTCAAACCATATATAAGAGCTGATTATGGCTTAAGTGAGATAAATAGGTAGACTGATTGATATGGGAAGTCTACAAATGGTAGATATAATAGCTAATTGTGGCTCACTTATTTATTTTACCTTTTTTTATTGATTTAAAGTTATTGAAGTTGATTGATGTGGGAAGATTCTTTTGAATATTATTTAGCCATCCTTCAAGGGAGTTGTATAATATTTATACTATGCATATCCATCCTTCAAGGGAGTAGTCTATTTTTTCAAAAACTTTTGATTCAATGAGATATATATCCTTCAAGGGTGTAGTATATCATTTATTTGGATATATGGATATGTTTTAATACTAAAAGTAGATATGGACAAGTCTAGTGAGGCTATAAAGGTCTACCTATGTAGGAGCAAGGTCTGCACACAAAAGGTTAATTAGAGGGAGTGGTTTTGAGTAAAAATTGATCATGGGATACCATCTAATAAAAGATGAAAAGTATCCATGAGAACCATGTTATGGGTAGAGCTAGGGTACCCATACTTAGGATAGGGATATAACTATCAATGGAGAAGTCATACAGTTCTATATAATTAATCGATCTTAAAAGGGATAGAAAGAGAATGAGGTGGAAAAGGGTTAATGATCCAATAGAATGATCTTAAGTTAGATAGAAAAGTGGATTTGATCCTTGTTTTAATAATGAAAGAGATGAAAATGCAAAGCATTAATAGGTTTAGGTTTGGGTTTACCTTACAAAGAAGACAAGTGATAAGTACCTGATCCATAATTATGGGTTATAATGTAAGATTTGAACCAGTTAAAAGCAAACTTTCCCTTTTTGGTCTTCTCCATGTTAGTGATGTGTTGGTTTTCCTTGAGGATGATATCTTAGATGTTGAAATCCCATATTTTCATATTTTTTTATATGCTCATTTGACATGATCTTCATAGATATGGAGGTGATTAAGGGCAGCAAGGAGATGTTTATCAAGGAGCTCTAAACATGTTAAGTATTCCTAATGATAGTCACTTTTGGAAAGAATCTCATGAAAGGATATGTGAAGAGATGGAATTTGGACTTTAATAGGTATAACTACCTCAACTCCAAAGATAAGAGAAAATGGTGTAGCCCCTATAGCAGTTTAGATAGTAGTGCAATAAGCCCATAAAACAAATGGGATATGGAGATTGTAATCCTTGTTAGAAGAATTGACTACCTTAGTGAGAATTTTAATGAGAGTTTTGTTAGAAGCTTTAGCTTTCCCATTAGCTTGTAGATGATAAGGGGAAGAGAAGATTAAGTCAATGCCAAAAGCCTTACATAGTTCTTGGACCTTATTGTTATTCAAGGATTTTCCATTGTCAATGATGATTTTATGAGAGACACTGAAGTGGTAGATGATGTGATGGGTAATGATATCAATGATTTTTTTAGCTTTGATTAAGATCAATAGAATGCATTCCACCCATTTCGTGAAATAATTTTTGGAAGTGATGATATATTGGTGATGTTGAGAGGAATGAGGATTGATTTCTCTAATAAGATCAAGACCCCATTGTGAGAAGGGCCAATAATCTATTGATCCATGGAGACCATGAGGAGGTGCAGGATGGAGGTTAGCATGTTCTTGAAATTTGATGCATTTCTTGGCATAGTCATAATAATCCTGATTAAGGGTAGTCCAATAGTAGCCTAGGCAAAGAATACATTTTATAATAGCCAAACCACTAAAGTGTCCTCCATAGATGTTATCGTGTGCTTCCTTAATGGTGTGAGAGGCTTCATTATTATGAAGGTAGCGAAGGAGGAAATCAAAACCTCATTTTTAAAGAATGTACCCTAGTATTAAGTAATAATAGGTGCTTTGAATGAAAGCTCTATGAGTATTTATTGAAAGATCAGGAAGGAGGACACCAACATTAAGGTAATCAAAGATTTGGTCATACCAAATGTCTAAATATGAGGTTTCCACTTGGAAAATGGTAGGAAGATTGAGACTAAGGTAATATGGAGTGACAAAGTGGTGTATGGTGACAAATATTTTAGATTTAGTGGGTTGTAATGGAATTTGGGATGCAAGGGAAGTCATTGTGTCTATAAATTTATTTGTAGAGTGAGGGATGGATTGAATGGTGTAATGGTTAAATGATGTTAATAGTTTGTCAGCAAGTTGTTTGTATTTCATAAAAAAATCATTTTTGCATTGATATGCTCTTGTGATTTGGTCAATAATAAATTGAAAATATCTAAAGATGCATATGTTTTTAATTCCTAATACTAGGGTAGTTTGGAGACCTATGATCAAGGCCTTGTATTTGGCTATATTATTGGTGCATTCAAAATCAATTTTGAAAGAAAGAGGAAGAGGTTATCCATTAATAGGAATGAGTACTATGCTAGTACCCCCACCATTTTGATATTTTAAACCATCAAATACATAGTCATTTGATAGGTGGGTTCTTCTGAAGAAGGAGTAGCTATAGACTCATCTGGAAAGGAAATAAGAGAAGTTTGATTATCAGGGAGAGGGGCTTCAGCTAATTGGTCTAAAATGGCATGTCCTTTAATGGAATTTTATGGAAGAAACTCAAGAATTAACTCAGCTAAAAGCATGAGCCACTTAGCCATATGTTTGTTATGATATGGCTTAGAGTGCATATACTTGAGGGGGTCAATGTTGGTAAGGACATAAGTTTTGTGGTTAAGAAGATAATGAAGAAGTTTAGAGGTAATAAAAACTAAGGCAAGGAAAAGTTTTTTTGGATGGGTGTATTAGGTTTCATAGTCAATGAGGGTATGGTTGATGTAATAAATAACCTACTCCTTATGTTGGTCATTACGATGAGAGAGTATGGCTCCCAAGGAATGATCAATGGCAGATATGTATAAATAAAAGGGTTAATATTCCTTTGGGGGAATAAGGATAGGTGGAGAAATGCTCATTGATTTCATCAAAGGCTTGTTGACATTCCTTGGTCCATTTAAAGGAGGTATCTTTTCTAAGGAGGTGGTGAAAGGGTTGACAGTGATTGGATAGCAGGGAGATTAAAAAATAGATTGATTGAATATTGTTTTGTATGCTATGAAGTTGTTTTAAGTTATTAGGAGGTATTTATAGAATGGATCAAACCTTTTTAGGGTCTATTTCTATTCCATAGAGGGAAACAATGAAGCCCATAAGTTTTCTTGATAAGACCTTGAAGATGCATTTCTTTGGGCTGGGCCTGACATGATAATGGATAAGTCTATCAAAGATGATAGTTAAAATGGTGAGGTGATCTTGGTGATGTTTTGATTTTTCAAGAAAATAATCAACATAGTCTTTGACTATTGTATGAATGAGGTCATGAAAAATGTAGGTCATGGCACACTAATATGTGGCTCCTACATTCTTCAAGCCAAAAGGCATGATGCGATAACATAAATTTTCCCATGGGGTGATAAAAGATGTCTTATTTTGATCATGGGGGGAAATCAAGGTTTGGTTATATCCCAAAAATCTATGCATGAGGTATAACATTTCATGGCTAATGGTAAGATCAATAATTTGGTTGATTTTAGGTAAAGGAAAGTCATCTTTGGGGCATGCAAGGTTAAGATCCCAAAAATACATAAAGGTGGAGTCCCCCAATGGGTTTGGTGATAGGAAAAATGTTATAGACCCATTGTGTATAGTCAATAGGTTGAATTAAATTAATATATAGAAGGCATTAAAGTTCTTATTTGACAAGAAGAGCTATATGAGGATGGATACGATGAAGTTTTTTCTAGACTGGCTTAACTTCAAGATGGGTGAAAATGTTATGAAGGGCAATGGATGGGTCGATACTAGGAATTGTTGATAAGACCAAGAAAATACTATGCTATGGTCATGAAGGAAGGTGTATATTTTATTTTTTCTTCAAGAGTTAAGGATTGGCCAATCTTGACAATATGAGGGTTCTCTTGAGTACCCAAATTAAAATTTGTGTTTGATTCATTTAGCATTGTTTGGTTTTTAAGAGGGAGGGATTTTTGAAGATAAGAATCCTTTGCAAATAGATAGGTAATAATATATTTGTCATCTTAACATTGGATGGTGTTAATGGTGGGAGAATCATGTACAATCATTTTGGGGTGGACGAGAGGAATAGTTTTGGTTTGACCTTCTTGTTGATAAGTTAAGGGACCTAAACTAATGGTGTTGATAAAAAAATTTAGGTGGGATGATGTCACTATCTTCAATGGAGTTGGTGAGGGTATAAGTTCTTCAAATTAGAAATGTGAGGTTGATAAGGGTAGAAGTTCCTTGAATGGGAGAGGTGAGGCTGGTTCCCCAAATGGGAGAGGTAGAATTGGTGAGATTTGTGGTTATCCAAATGGGAGAGGTGGGATTGGTGAGGTTGGTATGGGATCTTATGGGGGAACATACCCTAGGCCAAAGAACTCATAAGGTTTTTGATTTTTGATAGCAGGAAGTTCATGGGGTCCTTGTTCATAGAGGCCAAACCCAAACCCTTTCCAAGTGCATTGATGAAGGTACATTTGGTAAATGGTTGGGTTGTTGAGATAAGAAAATTTGGAAGTAAATGGTTGAATACAAGGCATGGTGGTGGAAGTAAGAAGTGGTTTATTAAGTCCCCCATAGATAAAATATGTTTTATTATTGGGAAGGCCAAAGGGAATAAGGGTACCAATATTGGGATCATAAGATGGATTATTTTGAAGGTTTACAAATTCATGTGGAGAGGGAAAAGTGTCTAAAGATAAAAGTTGATATTCCCTAAGTGTAAGTCATTAGAACATGGATTACAAGGGGTGCTCGACTGGGATTTGTGATGAAGGAATAGTTGAACTAGTGGATGCTTCATCATTGTTGAAAATATAAGTGTTGGTGTGTTGGTTTGACATAGTGATTTGGCTAGTGGTTATCTATGAAGAGGGCAAAGGTGGAATAAGAACATCATTGGGTTGATCATATTACAAGAAGAAAAGGGACTTGGATTAGCTTTGATTGTAATGAATTGTCCCTCATGTTCAAACTTGATGCATCGGTGAAGAGTAGAAGAGATGCATGCCATAACATAGATCTAGGGATGACCAAGTAACACATTATATTAAAATTTTCCCTCTACAACATAAAATAGTATAATAATGGTTCAAGGACCCAAATGAATATAGAGAATAATTATCCCCAGAGTAGTGGCCATGGTATCATTGGATGATTAGATAACTACTGAGATTTTTGACATGATGTTTTTAGGTAGTTGAAGTTAATCATAGGCATAGGAAGAGATGATATTGATACTCACTCCCCCATCAATCATAACCCTTTTAACATGTGTATGATTGATGGATGCTATGATAAAAATAGGGGGATCAAGATCTTCACTATGATATGGTGGGATTTCAGACTCTTGAAAGGTGACATTGGTAATGTGTTGGATAGATCCAATCAAAGATGCAAGAGGTTATGGATCATCTAGTTAAAGCTATATGGATGCATTGCTTCAATTAAAGCTTGATGATGTTGAGGTGAGGTGATAATTAAGTCATGAAGACTCATTTTGATGGGCATTTGGTGAATTTGTTTTATCACTAGGCATTAGACAAATGAAGGTGCATTGGAAGATGAAGGGGCTCCCAAAATGGATACCTTAGGCTTGGATGGTTGTGAAGGTGAAGGTGTATCCTTTTGGGTTTGGTTGGTTGGTTGAAGAGTTGAAGGGTAAGACCATGGAATGGTGGCATTGGCTTTACCTTTTTCATTTTTTTGGACTACTTTATATCATATTATGATATATAGTAATTTTAAAGCTCTCCAAACTATCATTCATGGCCTTTTGGAGGAGGATAATCTATTGGATGGACCTTATTCAATCCCTTTTCCTCATTTACTACCTATCTAATCCTCTTACCAATCATCTACTTCTCTACTCCTATCAAGTGAAACAAAGGAACCGAAGCAATTAGTTGCTCCCCTTATCCATACTATTCATATGGTAACTTGATTTAGAGCTTTAAAATTACTATATATCATGCCCATGGGTTTTATGGTAAAGACAAATTAGATTGTCATTGAACCAGGTTGAATTTTGGTGGGTGGGGTCAAAAGGCTTGATGGGGGGTAAGTTAATGGTAGAATCTTGTAAGAGCCTTTGTAATATAGTTTTATAAGACTATGATAAGGATTTTGGAGATGGTGGAGTTTGGGTTTTTGGTTTAGGTTCCTTGTTGGGTAAGGGATTTTTAACAAGAGGTATGGGTGGTGGAGTAAGCCTGGATAGGGGATTTGAATGAATTGTCTTGGTTATAATTGCTTTTGGAATTGGGGGTCTAGATGATGAGGGTTTAATATATGGGAAGGTGCATGTGGAAATGTTGATGAGGAATGATGATGAACTAGTAGATGGGTTTGTTATAGGTAGAGAAATGGGAGATGGTTTTTTGGAGGAAGAGTAGGTTATGGGAATGGTGAAAGGATGTGGTCCTAAAATATAAGGTAAAGGTGAAGGAGTTGGTATGGTTCTTCCTTGAAGTTGAGGTCTTAGAAATCCCTCCTTCTTAATGGGCTTAATTGGATTAGGTTTTGGTTGGATTGGTGTGTTTACATCCTATCTCAAAGGAGGGTGAGTAGGATTTGGCATGGGAGGGATCTTCAAGGTCTTGATTGGCTTGGTAAAAGAAGCATAGGGTGATTTATAAATTTTAGATAGGGGTAATTAAGGTGGTTGTTTGGTAACTTTAGGAGGATTAGTTGGTGGAGTTATAACAACATGATCGAGAGTGGATTCCAGTGAAGTAGAAGGTTTAGTCTTATTTTGATACGGGAGTTCAATTCAATGCCAAAAGGTGACTCTATCAAAGTTAGGTTGGGAGGTGAATTCCAAACTTTGAACTAGCCAAGAGAAGGGTTTATTAAAAAAAATTGTTCCTTGATCATTAGATTCAAAGTGTAAACCCTTTGGGGATGAAGATGGAGTGGTTTCAATGTTGTTATCCTTGGTGGAAGGTTCCAAAGGTAATGGTTGGGTAGATAGGGGTATTGTCTCTTGGGAAATGGATTTCAAGGAAGATAGGGATGATTCTACAATTGGTGCAGTAAGGGTAATGGTTTTAGGTAAAAATGTTGGTTTAGCTTCCTCATTGGCTCAGTTGTCCAAAGGAATAAGTGGTTTTTTTAGTTGGATTGGAGGAGTGAATGAAACGGTTGATGGAGTGACCATCTCCTTGGGTATTTCCATCATAGGAGGGGTGTGTGAAACCATGGTTTCATCCAAGGAAGTGGAAGGGATAGTTACTTCCTTCATTTGGTCATTTGAAGGGATTGGTGGTAGGTGGTTCTCCTTGATTTGGGTGATAGAGGTAATAACTGCTTCAATAATGGGCACATTTTTGATGACATTGATTACATATGCCTCATGTGAATTGGAGGATTCAGATTGGTTTTCATGGTGTTGGGTTGAAGGTGGATGGTTTGGAAATGGTTTTTGGAAAATATCAAAGGATTGGTTTGAAGGAGAGTTTGGGTTGTCAAACACAATCTCCCCTTTGTCAATTAGGTCCTAGATAATGATTTTAAAAGTATTGTATCTATTGATATCATGTCCAACAAACTGATGATATTAACAATGATCATTCTCATTGTACCACTTGGGAAGGGGGGAAAAGTATAAAATTATTTAAGGGGATTGATGGGTGGAAGCTGGATTAGATTAGTTTTGAGTAATTTTTCTAACATCGATGCATAAGATTCCCTAATCAGGGTAAATAGTTTTGAAGGAACCCAATTTTGAGTATGGTTTTGTTGATTGGACGGGTCCTTGGTTGGATGTGTCTGGTTGACAGGTGGAGGTATGGTTTTAAGAATGACCAAATGTGTTGATTCTTTCACTTTAGAATTGGTTGGGTTCATCATTTTGGTGGAGGATGACTCAATGGATTTTAAACTAGAATTTTTATTTTGAAGCTTCAACTTTCCTTCATTAATAACGTAATTTTCCAATTTATAAGCCATATTAAAATCTTCATCAAAGGTCCTAAAGGTTTAGAATTGGAGAGTTGGAACAATGTGTTTAGCAAGCATAACCCCAAGAAAATAATTTGATTAATTCAGGTTGGGGTAATGGAAAAGTGAGTTGATTAATGAGACCTCTCCATCTAGTAATGAAATCAATAATGGACTCATCTTCAAACTATTTGATGGAGTATAGGTCTATAATGGAAACCTTTTTAGATATGTTTATAGAAAAGTGTTCCAAAAAAATTTGTGCCAATTGAAAGAAAGAAAATATAGAATGAGTGGAAAGATCACTATACCAGTCAAGGGCAGACCTAGATAATGACATGAAAAAGGTACAGAGGAGAAGAGCATCATCATAAGTGATCAAGTATCATGCATGTCAAAATGCTCTTAAGTGTTGTTGAGTGTCTTATTTACCTTAGAATTTAGAAAATTTGGGAAATTCCCATTGAGAAGGATAAGAGTGAACAGGTATGAAGGGGTGGATAGGCTCATTACAAATCTAGTTGTAAGATAAAAGATTGGTTGAGGTAGAGATGGATGACTCCAAACTAGTCATTTTGTCCATGAGCATTTTGATTAGGTCAAGATAAGGTTGAGAAACTACATAATTATGAGATACATTTTGTTGAGGTTAGTTTTTGGCAATGTACGAATAGGCAATATATGGCACTAACGAAGCCACATACTAATAGGTGGTGCCAAGAGGTTGAGATGGTGACACATAAGAACTACTTGGTATAAAAGGTTGGGTGGTGGCTAGTATGTACCCTTGTGGGTTAGGGACATACTAATAAGTTGTCATAGGCACTTTCTGAGGAAAAGATGTGATTGGTATGATTGAGGTAGGAGGAAGTTTGGAAGGTTGAGGTTGGGTGGTTACCCTAGTGCTAATTGGAGGAAGGTTTTGAGGTATGGAGAGCACTAGGCTTTGAATGGGAACTATGGTCAAAGGATTGGTTTCAACCAAATGGAAGATAGAAGTTAAAGTGAAAGATAATGCCATAATATATGGGGTATAGGTAACTAATGGTAAGGTTGAACCCCCTTGGGGTATAACTAGTGGTGTTTGGTTGGGCAGTGGAAGGTTGGTTTGGGTTTCGTTGGATGGGATGTTGGAACAAGTCTAAGTTAATGATTGGGTTGAAGTGGTTCCTACCACAAGGTGAGATGGCATACCAAGAGAAGGCATAGAAGAAGGAACTAAAGTAGGGGGCTATGATGAGATAGGGTGTTGATTTAATGTTGTAAGGCAATTGTATTGTTATTGAGAAAGGGGGTGAAGTCTAGATATCCTTTAGATATAGTTGGGATTCTATAAGTAGATGATGGTGGAGGAGAATGGTGAGGTGAACCATGGGGAGATTTATATATATTTGAGGTATAATACATGGATGAAGATGAAGATGGTGGTTGGTTATTTTGATTTTTGACTTGTTATCTGGTCAAAACCATATGAAAAATCTAGAAGTGGATAATGAACCTTTCACCTCAAACAATGAGTAATAAAAACAAATCCCAAAGAAAACAAAGCACACACTAAAAGTGAAATTAATCCTAGGATTTATTTTAAATCACTTTTGGCTAATGCCTTAAAGAGTATGAAATGGAAAATTGGCTTATGATTTGGGTACTAAAAAAATCCATCTAAGGATGGTTTTGAGTTAAGTTTTGGTGATCATAGAATCTGCACTAGATTAGGTATGTGGCTTGGAACTGGGGGCTTGCTCCCCACACTTCATGAACCCAAAGCTAAGTTGGGATGCTTACCTGATATATACTATTTGTCTAGAGTTTATAATATGCCAGAGAATGGAGTGGGTCCTCCCCTTGGTGGTGAAATCCAAGTGGGATCACCAAGTAGGGTAAGGTGATCCAAAGGGTGATGAAATCCCAATGGGCCTTGTCTCAGGTATATTTTGATTGTGTTCTTTGGTGCATTGATTTGGTAGTGTAACATATGTGCTCTATGATTTATTCATAATGTGGTTAATTAATCTAGGTGAGATAAGCATTAAATAGGCAAATAATGGATGAACATAATTTTAACCCAAAATAAGATTTTGGAATATTTTCATGCAAACAAGGAATAATAAAATGAATGCATGATGAAAATGTAACCCATCCCTACAATGGAGTTTGCACTTTTTTTTTGAAATCTAAATATTTTCATAAATGCAAGAATATGAGATTAACTAATTCAACTATATGAAGCAAACATAATTATGAACCCTTATGGGGTCCCACCAGGTGTGCCAAAATGTTTCCTACTTTTGCTTGATTTTTGTTTGTAAAAGAGAAATGAGAGAACAAGAGATAAAAGGTATGTACCTGATAAACATTGTGCTCATTGATGACCAAACAAAGTGAGAAATCCTTCTTTGGATAGGGAAGAATGACCTAAAAATCACACTTTATGAAAATGGATTAATAAAAGGATAAATGGGTTTCTTGGTGAGAAACCAATCCTAAGAAAGGAAGATGCTTCCTTAGATGGATGTCAGCCCATGTTTGAAATTCAAGTTTATATGTAAACAAGGAATTACAAAAGATATATATGTAAATGATGGTTATCAACAATATATTATTCTATAACAAGATTAATGTGATCAAAGTAATCATTCCAAAATTCTACAACTATATAAATATCTTCCTAGATTATAGCTATTTGTTCATCCACATCTTCTTGATTAGGTAATAAAACCAAAGAAAAAAGAGCTAATTCAAATACAATGTCACTTTGATCGATGAGAAAGGGTTGTGGTATAATAAGATCAAAAATTCTATTAATTTCATGTGCTAATCTTAGTAAAGTCATCTACATGCAAAAGACAAACTATGGTCAGGTCTAGAGAGGTCATAATAGGGGTTGTGTGTAGGTCAAAAGGCTAAAAGAGGTTTGGTGGGGTGTAAATAAGGTCAAAATAACAAACAATTATTTCAAGGTGATCGTGACCATCAATGGTTAGGGTGACGATCGGTAGTTCGATGGTTGGGTAATCGGTGGTGGTTACTATAACCGTCGATGATTATAGTAACTGCCTCTAGTTACCTATCAAGGAATTTTTGTTGAGGGAGTATCTGATGGATAGAGGTTATTATGTGGGTACTAAGAGTGGGGAAGAAGGCTCAAGTTGATTGATCAAGAGAAAGAAAACTAATGAAGAGACAAAAATACTAAAATAAATCAAAATACCTTCGTTATGTTGAAGAGTTGATAGTTGAATGTTGAAGAGATTTGAGCAGTGTAATGGTACTTCGGCCTTTGAGAATCACATAGATAGAGCTTTGGGATGTTGGATTCTTGCACAAAGAAAACAAGAAAGCCTAGATGCACAAATTTAGGGGTCCATAATTCTCCTAAGAGCCTTGTATTTATAACACAAAATTACTAAGGAAAAGGAAGCTTGAGGGAAAGTTGCTAAGTTAGGAGGTGGTTAAGTTTGTTTTTTTTGTTTAGTTTTAAAAGTTGGCATTAAATTAAGTTTCCATTCTATATTATGCTTATCATGAACAAAGATGGTATTACTTTAAAGACTTAGGAAAGTTTTATGACTACAACCATCGATGGTTAGGCTAACCTTCGACATTTACCTTAACAAGCAATAGTCGAGGGGCTATGAGCAAAAGGTCATGATTTAGGTGTTTTGACATAGTGAGGTTATAAATAGGTTCTAATAGTTTAGGTGGAGTCCATAGTTAAAAATGACATCAAAAACTATTGTTGCATAGTTTTCAAGTGTCTACAATCATGTCCAAAACTTTTTTCATCCTCATATCCTTTAACGACACTATGACCACTACATTGGGAGTTCTTGTCCTCTATATTTGTCTAGGACCTTGCACGCTCCTTGAACTTTACTATGTGGTTGAATTTGAATTCTAGTATAATGTTCTACTTAGGAGACCTTGGATCCACTCTATGGGTTGTGTACCTTCTACCCTCCATTGTTGTGTCAAGTTTAAACATGATGGTCAGGTTATCACCATACAAGTTAACCCAAGCCCTTTTGTAGAATGCAACATGACCTACCAACCTAAATATGTCCTCCTACCCTCAACAAAAACACCCCAAGCATCCACTACCAAACCCTAAACCATGGGAGACAAATCCATTTCTTCTCCTTTCTTAGAGGCATATTCTAATTCATATATTCTTGTAGAGAAGATACCCATCACTAATACCTTATAACCTACCTTCCAATGCCTTACCCTTGGAGAATAATATCTCCTCCCCCTTGATGCCTTCCAAACTCCTTGGGAATATGAGAAACTCAACCATCAACTAGATTAAGATCCCAACATTGGATCCATTAATCCTTTGGGACCTTCCAAATGTCAAACCAATTTCATCTACAGGGGACTTGACAAGCCACTTAATGCTACCACCATACCCTCTTCACCTCAACTACTCACCTCTAACTTCTCTTACTTGGATAACCCATACTTCACTAAAGTATGCCTTCATAGGTGTGCCTAGAAAGGGTTTGGATTAGGATGATACAATCATGGCCCAAACACATTGATCTTGATTGAGACCTAAAAGTCTTAGGAGAAGCATGGTCTTGGCTTCATTATACCCAATAAGAAGAAAGCCAAATAACCTTCTTCTACCATTGTTGAAGAAGAAACCCCTTCCTCACCAACATCCCCTACATCTAAGTATGAGGATGAGGGCATCATCCCACCTAATTTTTTTTTCATCAACATTCTTACCCTCAACCCCCTGACTTATCAAAAGGAATAGGCACCCTTATCCATCCCTTTGACCCATCCTAAACTTGTGTGAGAAGACTCTCCTACCATAAACACTATTTAGTTCCAAGATGATGATTCTATTCTCACCTACCTTGATACACCTGATTCCTCCATCTACATATCCTTACCTCTAAAAACCTCAACCATGTTGAATGAATCCACTATGGATATTAACATAGGCACTTTAGGCAACCCTCAACTTATCAAACTTGGCCAATCTCTCACTAGTGAGGGACTTCAAGACTTCTCTACCTTCCTCTAGGACCATATAATTACATTCACCTAGTTATATACTAACAATCCTAATATTAAACTTGACATTTCCACCCACAACATCATAACCAATAATGAATCCAAGCCTATCAAATAGAAAATTTTATGAATGCATCATTGTATATCCCTCCTTATCAAACAAGAGCTTTGACGTCCCCTCTCTATCAACTTCATTCAACCCATTGATTATCCCCAGTGGGTTTCAAACATCATGCCTATCACTAAAGCCATAGGGGGACTACATATCTATGTGTAATTTTATGACCTCAACCTCACCTACCTAGAGGATGACTTTCCTCTACCTAGAATTGACCAACTTGTTGATATTATAGTAGGCCATGAGATGTTTCTCATAGATGGTTTCTCAAGTTATAATCAGATTTTGATTTCCCTTGAAGATTAGCACAAAACTACCTTTATCACCCCATGGGGGAATTTCTATTATAGATTCATGCCCTTCAGTCTTAAGAATGATGGTGAAACCTACTATCATGATATGACCTACATTTCCATGACATTATCCACATAATCATCAAAGACTAAGTGGATGATCTTATCATAAAATCCAAACTTTGGAAGGGCCACTTAGCCATTCTCAAGATTATCTTTGAGATACTTATCCATTACCATGTCTGCCTCAATCCTAACAAATGTCTTTTTATGTTCTTGTCAAGAGAACTCCTTGGATTCATCATTTACCTTTAGGGAATTGAAGTGGATCTAGCCAAAATTAAAGCCATCCTCAAGATGCTACCTCTGACCAATCTTAATCAACTCCATAGTCTACAGGGGAAGCTCCAATCCATTCATCATTTTATTTCTTAAATCTTCAACTGATGTCAACCCTTCCATCACCTCTTGAAAAAGGATATATCTTTCAAGTAGAATCTTGATTGTCAAAAGGCCTTTGATGCACTCGAAGATTACCTTCTATCTCCACTTGTCCTTACACCCCATAAAGACAACCAACCTTTCTACATTTATATCTCTACCACTAACCATTCCCTAGGGGCAAGGCTTGCCCATTAGGATGAACAAAATAAAGAGCAAGCCATCTATTACATAAGCTACACCCTTTTAGACTACAAAACTTGGTATACTCATATCGATAAAATTTTCTTGGCCCTAGTATTCATGGCCACCAAATTTTGCCAATACCTTCTTAACCACAAAATTTTTATCATAACCAATATTGACCCCTCAAGTACATGCATTCCAAGCCATACCAAAACTAGCATATGACCAAGTGGCTCATGCTTTTAGTTGAGTTTGACCTTGAGTTCCTCTAACAAAATTCAATTAAGGGGAAAGTCATCATTGACCAATTAGTTGATGCACCCCTACTAGACAACTAACCTCCTCCACTTGAATTTCCAAATGAGTCTATCACAAGCCTATCTCGAGCATATTTCATCAATAATGTAACCATGTTCTTTGATATTTCCAAATGTCAGCATGGTGGGGGAGCCAATATCATCCTTATCCCCCTTATTGGTGACCCACTTCCTTTATCTTTTAAACTTGACTTTGAATGTACCAACAATATGGCTGAATATGAAGCCCTAGTAATAGGTTTCCAAACTGTATTAGCCTTGGGAGTCTAAATAATTAATATTTTTGGTAGCTCCCATCTTGTGATAATCAAATCAAAATCATCTACCATTATAAGAATGAGATTTTACAACTATAGAAATATTTAGTCACATAACTCTTAACATCATTTGAGCACTACCATATTCAAACTACCCCACAATCTAACAAAAAGTTTGCCAACACCATGGCTTCTCTCACCTCCCAGATCCCATTAACACCCTCAGACTTTAAGTTATTAGTCATTATCCATCACTCACTAAACCTTATTAAGTCAAGTTAGACACTCCAATCATCTTCAATGTGGAGGAGATCCAACCTAACCTTTGGTATCAACAAACTTTTGACTACATTAACCTTGGCATTGTTCCCTCTGGCCTCTCTAAAAATGCCTATCGAGCATTCATCTAGAGCACCTCCCATTATACCATTATGGGAGGAATCCTCTATAAACATGGCTTTGATAGTCTCATATTCCATTGTCTCCATGGTTTAAAATCCTCTCATGATATCAAGGAGATGCATGATGGTATTTGTGAGGGTCACTTTAGTGGACTCTTTGTGTCTAAATGCATCCTTCACCAAGTATATTACTAGACTACCCTTAACCAAGACTATTGTGATTATGTGAAAAAGTGTGTCAAGTGTCAACAACACACTAATTTTCACCATGTACCCAACCATAGCCTTTAAGTTTCCACTAAATTTTGGCCTTTTTCACAATGGGGTCTAGACCTTATTGGTTAAATTAATCCCCACTCTTCATAGTGACATCTCTCTATCATCACCATGACAGAATATTTCACCAAATGGGTGGAGGCTATCCCTCTTGTCTTGATAAAATCTAAAAATATTGTTGAATTTATCACCCATCACATCATCTACCACTTTGGTGTTCCCCATAAGATCATCCCTGATAATGACAAATCCTTTAAAAACAAACAAGTGCAAGGTCTTTATGATGTATTTTGGATTAAACTAAGCTTCTCAACACCTTATCACCAATAATAAAATAGATAAGAAGAGGCCTCTAATAAAACCCTTAACAACATGCTTACCAAAATAGTCACTACATCAGGTCAATATTGGCACTTGCGCATCCTTTTCACCTTATGGGAATATTGTACTAGCATCCAAACCCCTATAGGTGCTTCATATTTTTCTCTAGTGTTTGGAGCTAAAGTTATATTGCCTCTTGAATTCTAAATACCTTCTCTTCACATATCTTTGTGTGACCTTATTTTAGAAGATGATTATCATCAAGAACGTTTAGCCCAACTTGAGATACTTGACGAGTGTCATCTAGATGCTCTTTTCCATCTTCATGTTTATCAAGAGAGAATCAAACATGCTTATAACAAACACCTGAAAGTGCAAGAATTCAATATTGGAGATCTCATTCTTAAGGAAAATCAACATGTAACTAATATGGAGAAAAATAAAAGGGGAAAATTTGCTTTCAATTAGCTTAGGCCCTACATCATAACCCATAAGAATAGATCAAGAGCTTATCATTTGTCCTCTTTCAAAGGCAAACTAGAACCTAAGCCTTTCAATGCTTCGCATCTTTATCCTTTCTATTATTAAAAGATGGGTCACAATCATCATTTGTCTAACTTAAGCCCATCCCCTATAACCACATTCATTTACCTCTTCTGAAGGGAAACTAACTATAGCTAAATCATGTGATTATCCATCATATTTATAGCCTAATATTAAACTATGGGTACCATGACTCTATCCATGGAATAATTCTCATGGTACTTCCCATCCATCTTCAAGATTGGTTCTTATGGTCATTGTTACCTAATCTTATTTTCACCCATACAATCTTCTTGTGCTCTTAGTTTTGCCTTCATAAAAGGTAACCACTTGAGCATGTATAAGCAAGTCTATGTCAAGAAAAAAAAAAAAAAAAAAACATCAAAGTCAAAAATAAATCATGGGTCATTTTAGCATTCATAAACTACTCCCTTGAAGGGTGGCTATTGAAAACTTATTCTAAATTGCAAAAACATAAGGTAGGATGCTCCCTTGAAGGACAACTATCAAAATAATTTGAACTAAGCATATAAACTTAGACCATTCCCTTGAAGGATGGATGAGTAAAGCACTTTTCAAAGCTTGCAATTTCTTGGAAGCTTCCCGCATCGATGAGCTTACCCAAAGCACAATCAAAAGTATTGAAAAAAACATAAGCAAAAGTAACAGCAATGAGAAATTTCATAATCAACTCTCATAAAAGCAATAATATTAGAAAATTACAAACGGATCTCTTCATTAGAATTTTTTGTATTGACAATTCTACACTTTATATATGATCATAGACTTGCTTATACTATACTCTAGAAAGCCTATAGAATAGGCATGATAATTTCACACAAAGATCCTAGTTTCACCCATCCTCCCTCCATATATCATATACATGTGACTATGAGGTTACTTGACACAATGTGATTAAGATACCCCTTTATAAACCTAATCATGCTAATGTAAATCATTTGAAAGGCTTATTTTCAATAAGCCAATCCAACTTTGGGTTTTGTTTTTTGTTCTCACCAATGAAAAGTCATTACATTCCTTTTCTTATCTTTTGTTGGTTCATGTAGATGTACATCTCATTATTCTTATCACTTTCCTTACATTTAAGTTTGTTATCTACATAGTTTATGTATTCTCATTACATCCTTAACCATATTGACATTTTATCTCCATGATCATAAATAAAAAATATCAAATCAAAATCATAACCTTATGAACTATATCCATGCACCACATCATCAATCTATCTATGATCAAACCACCATGAAACATCATAACATACACATCATCCTATCCATCTACCATTACAACATCATGAGAGTGTATATCATATCATAAAGTACCTTAATTAAACCATTCATCATCATGAACATAAACAAAATCAATGATCAAAACATCATGAACCATATCATATATCATCTTCCTATCTATCCATTCACCATAACATTACCACAATACATTTTATAACATCAACTTATGTAAACCACATCAACATAAGCATAAACAAAGTCATTATGATTAAATCATCATATGACATATATCCATCCATAACACATCCTCTCATATCTATTAACAAAATTAGAGCATCATAACCATCTTTTAAACATCATGTTCCTAAGCTACTGAGTCAACATCTCATAAAGCATATGCATGAAACCATAGACCATCAACCATAAACATAAACATAAAAAACTATATTAGCATATAAACCATGAACCATAAACACACGTCATAAACCATACATCATCATCATAAACATCATTTCATCATAAATAATACATGTAATAATGTGTAAACTCTCTCTTAAAATGTGTACATCTTACTGCATTGGTACACATGTTGGTATAAAAATAATGTACACCTATCTCTACTAAAATATCAAAACATGTGTCAATAATGCTCTTAGGGAACCACTACTACTAGCCCCACCTATACCTATACCTACCCCCCATCTAGTGGTGTCCCCTTAGTGTTATTGCCTAGCCCACTATGGAGGCCCATTGTCCTGGAGTAGCCAATGAAGGACCCCCTACCAAACTAGCCCTATACTCCCCATATCTCAATGCTGTAGTTAACTATGCCAACACCATCACCTCATAGTACCTCATCTCTTCAATAGTGGCTAAATACCATGTCCTCAATACTATGTTAGGTGGTCCTCCTACTACTGCTATAGCTACTCCTATCCCCTATGTTAAATAATTTCTCTCTTGAGTCACTAAATCAATAGAGGCCCTTGTTGAATCATGCTTACTTGTCAACATCGCAACCTACCCCTATAAGGTGACAACTTGAGCCTACAAGGTGGCCACCTTTCCCTATAGACCTATGATCTGGGCCTATGATAATACTAGTGCCATTACTACTTGACCATCCTATACAGTTTCCCCTATAGGGTTCACATCCATGGGCTGCTAGCCCCCATCACCCCACCTAAAATTAGAAACTACATATCTAGCCTAATACCAAACCCAATAGCCATCTACCTCATTGGCATCATCAATGGGAGCTCTCATGAGTAACTCCTCATGTTCTAAGACAACCTCCTATGGCTATGGCTCTAGGAGTATGAACTCAACATCATCCCTCTTGTATCAAAGAAAATATGAAAGGATCCCATGTAGTAATCCAAACTACCTCTACACCCTATCAACTAGGACAAGCTTAGTCTCACCCTCTCATCTCCCATATATCCACTACCCACTCTATAGTGATAAAGTGTGATACATGTAACCTACCCAAATTGGCTAGCTCAAGTAAGACCTTTATGCCACATCACCAACCACCAAGCCATATAAGGTGTCTTTTAACCACTCTATATCTTAGGCATCTCCACCAACCCTTGTTAGTGTCAAATCACCTTTCCATCACATAAAGCCAACCACATAGTCTTTAAGAACAAAGCCATCCCATGAGAGCCCCAATGGTATAAGCACTCTAATATGCTCGTACACCTAGTAGTAGAGTACAAACCTAACACTAATCCCATACTACGTATGTACATGGAAATCCTAGAGCTCTCTATAGATATGCACTAATAAAATGGGAGCCCACCCAAATACGGCCCTCCCTAACAACATCTCTCCTAACACTCCTGGTAGTAGATATGGAAATTAGCCACTACATAAATTGGGAATGGCAAAGCAAGATATCCCCATCATCATCATTGTTAGTAGTCACCTATCTCCTAGTTTACTCTAGTATAATGGCCTATAGTGCATGCCAGCCACATAAAATATTTCCTGCTCCATATCCTCACTATACATCTAGTCCATGTAGTAGTCTCATTGATCACTCTCTATATGGTAGATTAGGTCTCCATGAATTGGTAATCATGTAATCTGATGCACATTCTCTAGCAGGATGCTCATCTTTTTATTAGGCAACATGAATGTGTTCTTGGTTGGATCCCATCTCTCAATGAGTGCCATGATCATATCTATGTCTCATAGCAAGAGCTGATAATACCTCATGGCCCCTAGGCCAACCTCCTACATATGACACCATTCATCATTTTTCATACCATCATAGACCTCTACAAAGATATTTGAGACTTGATCTCATATCTGGATCTACTTACATGCTTATAAAATAATCACATTAATATGTGCACATAGTTTTCCACCTTGAGCTAAGCACCAACCTATACCTACCTTTTTTGACCTCTTTTAAACTACCCCATCACATCTACCATGCTACCTCTGACACTCACACCTTTACTTTATCCATACATGTCCTAACATCATGCTTCTATCACCAATAATTGCCCTATTCGGCATAACTTTCATTGCAATTATTAAACATCAACCCTAACATGATATTTTACCACCTAGCATATCTACCACTTTGCTATACCTATCAAACACTTTCTCAATCACCTCATCTTACTTAACTTACATATAACCTTTTCCACCACTTAACATAACTATGAAACACTTTAACCTACCTCCACAAAACTTTCAAACTTTTAATAAAAAATTCACAAAAATTCACATTTTTTTTTTTTAGTAAAAATCAAACTACAACATCTAACTACCGATGGTTCCTTGAACCATCTACATCCACTAGAGGCACTTTTCCCTAGTGTCAATTGATTAAGCTAATGATCACTGTGTGTGACCATCAGTGATGAAACCCTTAAACCCTTGAACTTCAAAAACTTCTAAAAATACCTCATAACATTAAAAACATTCCCCTAAAACTCACCTATAACCTATTATCAACCTAAATTACCATTCTACTCTTGATTTCACCCATTCCCTTGCTCAATTTCAACCAAAATGGACATTAGGGCATCATGGCCCAAAATAGTTTTCAAAACCCCCAACCACACTATTTTACTCTATTCAAATTTACCTTTAAACCAATAAATTATACTAAGCTATCAAATTTATAATAATCCCCACCTCATTTTGTGAGTGTTTCCATGGTCAAAGCCCTTCTCTACCTACATGGATGCATCCTCATCTACTATCCATCTACTCCATTCTCAGTCAACCTTAAGCACTTTCTCAACCAATCCAAATTCTACCTTAGCAAGCACACCAACCCAACTAATTATAGATCTCTCCATGGTCAAATGCAAAATGCTAAAGGCAAAACTCACCTAGACAACAAAATGCCAAGTCAAAATGGTAAAAACAATCTCATAATTTTCTTCTTTATCTATGGGCTTTTAGGGTTTCCCTTACCATCAATGGTTAGGTTAACCTTTGATGGTCAACCCTAATACCACCAAACATCAATGATTAAGGCTCCCAACCTTTTAAATTTTAGATCTTCCTACCTAGTTGCTTCACCTTAGAGATCACCTCATCTCACTTCAACTATAGCTTGAACTTTTAGAGATTACCTTTCTTCAACCCTTCATTAGACCATGCACACCTTGATGTTGGAAATTTTTGACTTGGACTACTCATTCATTTTATGACAACTTTGCATGGTCCATTTGATCACATTGACTACCTTACCATGTTGAAATTTTGAACTTTGCACCACCTCATACATGACCTAAACAATCATGTTATTTCATAGGAGCACTTCTTACCCTAGATACTTTCACCCAACACCAACCCTATTTAGATGACTTATAGAGTCACCCAATCATCCATGACTAGTGTTTTAGACTGATTACCTTATCACTTGTAATTCTAACACCAACCCTTATTTTTACCAACATTGGCAACTTTAGTCTTTGAATGATCTTGATTAATTTTACTTAGTCACATTTTGTGCACATATTTGTATATCAAATGTCTGACCTCATGACTCACCATTTACCATTTATCAAACCCTGACCTAATTTTGGTTTCATCACATCAACTCTTGGTTTGAGGGAAAATACCTCCTCCCATTCTTAGGGCAACTAAACCTCTTTCCCATACTCTATTTTTGTTTTACAACTCATTCACACAAGCTACAAACCAAAAAGGGGCAAAATATAGACACTAAAAATCTTCACACTATAATTTCAAAAGGCAGATTTCCCCTAGATCTATGTAGGACACTCTTGGGACAAACTAACACCAATCTAGCCTAACCAAGTTCACTCATAGTCAATTTCACAAACTCACTCAACCTAGCCTTTAGGACCTTTTTTTTTAGAGACTTGATCATCGATGGTCAAGGTAACCATCGATGATCACCCTTGGGAAACCCTAACCATCAATGGTCAAGGTGCACCTCTTCAACTAAAAGCATGAAAACCATCCATTACTCTTTTTTAAATATAGCTCATTTAAATCTTGTTGTGAGCCTTTGCATGGAAAAATTATATTTAGATGGCCTAGTTTCACCTTGAATTCCACCTCTTGCTTGTGACTATAACAAGATAAGAGCCTAGAAGATAAATTCATTTATAATAATTATCAAGAGCTCAGGGATTTAAGAGTTTTCTTTTATAGGTCAATCAATGATATTAGCGTTATCAAGCATCATCAACAATCTTATTAAGAGCCAACTTTCCATCATCTCTCAATCAAGTTCTCGAGTATCATTATTCTATTAGAATCAATCTAGATTCCACAAATAGGTTAATTACTTTAACTGCTCACCCAATTAACTTTTAGTAAGACAAGTACTCTTTTATCAATATTCATTTACTTTGTTTCCATTTGATAATTAGTCGAGCCCTTGCCCATCTCCTATAATCCATCTTTTAGATCCCATTATTTATCAATTTAACAACCTAGAACTTACATACTAACTGTTGATGGTCTACCCAACCTTCAATGGTCAAATTGACCATTGACAGTCACCTTAACCGTTGATGGTCACCCTAACTACCGATGGTCATTGTGGTAGTGAGAACTATCAAGTTGTTTTCACCCATCTACCTTCAACCAAACTTAGTTTTCTATGTTCCTATTTGTCCATAGACCTCTTTTAAATTTCTTGAAGCATATAATAACCCCTTAGCACTAGTATTAGTTAGTTTATCAGTAATTCAATCATTTCTAGTCTATTTTCCAAGCAAGCATTTTTATGTTTAATTTTAGTACCTTTTGATTATTGATGCAAGTACCTTCTTTCAAATTTTATGAACTTGATTATTTAAAATATGTGGATTAATATCCCCTAAATAATCTCTCACTTCCAAGATATAGCTATTGCTAGGAAATCCACCCAACTATCTATCTAATAAACCAATTTACTTTAGTGCTTTCTTATCCACAAGTCTTCCTCCCAAGCCAAAGAGGAGCTCTTCAAAATATTCTGATTCAACACATGCACAAATAAGTAGGTTTTTCAACCATACCAGTATCAAGTTTATTTTATCTCTTTCTTAAAACTTAAAGTAAAAATTTACATGAAACATAATGGCATGCTCGATGGGACCTAGAGTCTCTACTCGCATTTTTACTTTACATTTATATGTTCTTCTCTTTATACATGATCATAATTGAAACTAAAATTTATTTTGGGCTTAAACTAAATTGCATCCATTGCTTGATTTCAACATTAATTCACTTTAAATTAAAGCATAGTAATCTTATCATAGCACCACTTTTATTGCACACACTAGCCAAGCCATTTCCATTAATTAAATATCAAAATAATTTAAGATAAGGCTCAATTGGGATTTCATCACTTAGTGATCACCTTACCCTTTCTTGTAAATCCTACTATGAGGTCATTACCAAGGGGAGAACCAACTTAGCTCTCTGGTTGAGTATAAACTCTAGATATCAATATATATTGGCTAAGCACCTGATACCCTTATCACTATGGTGTGTGAAGTGAGGGGGTAGGCCCTAATACCAAGCCATATATTTATTTTAATATAGATTATTTTGAACACCTAAATAACCCAAAAATAACCATAGACTACTTATATTGTACCTAATCTATAAGCCAACTTCTATCACACATTCTCATAAACTAAGGCATAAGCCAAAAGCAAGATTAAAACTAACCTCTAGGTTTAACATACTCTATATTGTGTTTCTTGACTACCTTGATCATTTTCTAATTTGAGTGGTGAGTTTATTCTTTTATTCTCTCCCCTTTTTTGCATGGTTCTCACTCATCAGTAATCAAGAGACCTAGTGGAGTATGACTCACCACTAGACCAACTAACCTCTTTTACTTCTCCATATATGGAGTACATCTCTGAATCAGAAGACTCACCCCATCCTTTGGGAAGCCCTACTTTTCCTTGGGTATTTCCCCAAGGATACATGGACTTTACCACTTTTTTAGACAATTACCCATTTTCCCTTTATTACTACCTTAACACCTCCCCTCACCATGTTTCAGTTTCAACTCCATCTCTGGATCCTCCTTATGGTATGCCATCCCACTTTATTTGGGATGTTTTGTTGTTATGGTCACTACCCAACCTATTACTACCTAGGCATCTTCATCTACTAACCCTTTTGACACCATAGTTTAAAATAATTGATCCAACCAACCATTACCCTTATGCCTTCTACCCCTCCCAATGACTCCTCCACCTTAGGAACAACCCAACCACTAACCCATCATACTCTAACCACTATTAGAGCACCTACCATTAGTGATACCAACCTTCCCCATGTCAAACCTAACCCATTAATCAATACCCCACTACCAAACTTGATGATATCCATACCCTCTACTTCACCACCCATTAGCATGAAGGTCACTAACTCACCTCTTATCACCAACCCAACTACCACCCATACCCAACCCATAGGAATCCCTCAATATATACCCATCATACCTAACCTAGGGTACATCCCTAACCCACAAGGGTATGTACCCACTACCCAACCACCATTATCTACCTATCTTTACATATCACCTACCCAACCTTTAACATCCACATTCCATCATGTGATAAACCCCCAACCACTAAACAATTACCAATATGATACCCAAACTCAACCACAGTATCCACCTTATAACCCTTTAGGTTCATCACCTCAAATTGACCTAATGAAGATGCTCATGGACAAGATGACAAACCTTGGGTCATTCATTTTATGGGCTCATAACATCCTATCCTATGATTAGATTTCTAACAAACCTATTCATCCATATGTTCCTATTAGACCTTACCCTCCTTAATGGGGTCTTTTAGAATTTACCAAATTTTAGAGCAAGGAAGATGCCCAACAACACCTTAAGTATTTTAGACACATATGTTATATGATTGCTTATGATGATGCCCTTTTCCTTCATATCTTCCCCATGTCTTTATCCAGCCCAACACTTGACTAGTATAGTGTGATTTATGAGCATTCAATCTTTTCTTTTACCCAACTAGCTCAGGTCTTCCTAGATCACCTCTCCATTAACATTTCCAAGAAGGTCTCTATCACCGATCTCTATTCTACTAGAAAATTCAATGACGAGTCCATTCCCAATTTCATCACCCATTGGAAAAGCTTGATTAATTAGCTTTCATTTTCCTTGCCTCAACTTGAACTTATAAAGCTTTTCACTCAGGCTTGCAACAAACATATATCTTCTACACTACATGTCCAAAGCTTTAAAACTTTTGATGAATCTTTTACCATGGCACATAAACTAGAGAACTAAACCATAGATGAGGGTAAATTAAAGTTAAAAAATAAGAACTATACATTTAAGACTAGAAAAATCTCTTCCTCCACACCAAGAAACCAAGCCAATACCAGAACCAAGATCAAAGCAATTGCGAATGCATTTATCCTTAAAACTACCCCTCCACCCAATGTCAATCAATAAAATTCTCCCATTACCTCCAACCAAAACACAAGGAAACCAAACTAAAATATCCAAAAATAGTTCACTCCACTTGGAGAATCTTATGCCTCAGTTTTGGAGAAACTATTAAAATCTAACCTCATACATCTTCCCCCCATCAAACCTCCTTAACATTTTGATTCTTCTCATCTTACACCTACTTGGTACAATGAGAATGAATTTTGTGCTTTTCATCAAGTAATCAGATATGATGTCATCCGATATAATACCTTCAAGAATGTTATTCATAGTCTTATCAAGAAGGGGGAACTCATATTGGATAACCCCAATTCCCCTCAAAATCAATCTCTTGACATCTTCAAGAAGCCTTTTCCCAACCATGCCCCTACTAAAATCATGGACACACACATTAAATTCTCCCATGATGCCCACATGGTCAATATGGTTCTTGATACACTCATCCATGAAGACTCGAGCATCTAATCTACCTACTCCTCCCCCATCTCATCTACTAAGGTGGTGGAGTCACCATCCCTTCCTTTAGAGACCCAAATCAAGGAGGTTCTTTTCTCCCTAGATTCACTCAAAGAGGCTTTAGAATCATCAAATACCACCTCAAATAGCATATCTTAGAAAATAACCATTACTAATTCACCATCTTACCTAACTATCAAATAAACTACTACTCCTATGGACATTATCCCTAAAGGAGAAACTTCATCACCAACACCTCTCATAAAGAAACTACATATTTCAACCTTACATCCCTTAGTTAAGGAAATGGACCAAACTACCACCCATCCTCCCTATCCTACTAATCTATCTTTTACATCTGTTACCTAGGGATCAAGACCAATACATAAACCTTTATCTAAATTAGTCAAAAAATTGGAATTTTCCTTAAAACTATATATGGATCAAAACACTTTCTAGAAATAGTTAGGGCTCCCTTACATTAACAAATACTAACCTTCCAACACACCTTTAACCAATAAATCTATCATTTCTCCACCCCCTCTTAAACCAATCAAAACTTTTGCCAGCCCCTCACCCTCTCAATCAACCAAGGCAATCATATCTCAAAAGATCAAACAACTAACCAAATCCTTCACTAATCTTGGTGCCTTCCCTACACAGAGTTTATTCTACCCATATCTAAAAGTAGAATTAACCCCATCTAAACCTATGCCCAAGCCTCAACCCGAACCAACCAAAGAGGTAAAACCATCTAAAGGCCATATAGTTAGGACTCTACCCCCTTCCACATTACCTTCCATCTTGGGGCCTTATCCTTCAACTTTTCTTGAGAAATAGACTCCTTCTAACATATGCCACCCACCACTATTGGTTACACTAGCCCACTTACTATCTGATAGGTCAGTTTTTCTTGAATTACCAAAGGCTCAACTATAAACCTCAAACACTCCAACCACCAGCATGCCCAAAATAAAATTATTAACTATAAATGCCACCTTTTCTAAACCCCCTCTCACCAAACCCATTATCACCAAAACACCCAGCTTAAAAACCAAAACCACATCTTCTAGACCTTTCCCATCTCTGGTTGAATCCTATACAACCATTTTTCATAGGTTATCACAATCCCATTGCCTCACCTTACATCCTATTAAACCTTTTGATCCTCTTGGTTCCAAACTAGCTTGGTATAATGACCATCAAATTTGTTCCTATCATAAGACACCTAGGCATGACACAGAGAACTACAAAACTCTCTAAGCCATTATCCATTAGCACTATGAGGAAGATGACCTCTTATCATACAAACTCCCCCAACCCTTCTACCAACGCACCCAATGTCCATTTACTAAAGCATGCCTAATCCCCCACTCTCACCATAGAGTGACATGGAACCTACCCAAACTCCTATCACATCTTTCTCCTCTATCTACACCATTAATTTGGTCACATGATCACAAAAAAATGATAAAGGGAAGGTCAAGGTGTCCATTCCATAGACATACCTACCTTCTCACACTAAACCATACTAGATCCCAATCTCTTCATCTTTTGCTAAGACTCAAGTGACCATCTTAGGCACCTCTAAAGATAACCCCTCAAATCCTTTAGGAGGGTAATTCTTAAGCAAATACACTAGACCCTAGTTAAGATGAGCATCTATAATCTCATTTCCACCTCACTTCACCATCACTAGGCCATGATCAAGGCTATGCATGCCATTAAGGTCAGACTAAGAGACAACTAACCTATAGAGGCCTTTATAGGTGCTCTCTAACTCTTCACCCTTGTTACCTTCAAGGACTCAAAGATATCCCCTATCCACAATGAGGATTTGGATCCTCCTCTCTTTATTACCACCTATATCAACCAAACCCACATCAAAAGGGTTATGATCAATGGGGGAGCCAGTATCAATATCATCTCTTCCCATGCCTATGACTAACTCAAATTGCTAGACAATATCATGTCCAAAACTTCTACCATCCTTAGATCCTTTAATAACACTATGACAACTACATTGGGAACTATTATCCTCCTCATTCATCTAAAATATTGCATGCTCTTTGAACTTGTATATGTGGTCAAAGGTGAATTCTATTATAATTTTCTATTAGGGAGACCTTGGATCCACTCTATGGGTTGTGTACCTTCTACCCTCCATCATTGTGTCAAGTTTGAACATGACAGTTAGGTTGTCACCATACAAGTTGATGTAAGCCATTTTATAGGATGTAACATGACTTATCAACCTAAAAATGTCCTCCTACCCTCAACAAAAACACCCCAAGAATCCACCACTAAACCCTCAACCATGGGAAATGAAGCTTTTACCTCCCCTTCCTTAGATGCATATACAAATTCATCTATTCCTATGGACTAGATACCCACCACTAATCCCTTGTAACCTACCTTCTAACACCTTACCCTTGGAGAATACCATCTCCTCACTAGCTATCAAATCAATTTCATCTATTGGGGTTTGATAAGCCACTTAATGTTTTTGTTACACCCTCTTCACCTCAACTACTTATCTCCACCTTCTCTTATTTGGACAACCCAGACTTCACCAAAGTATACCTTCATAGGTGTGCCTAGAAAGGGTTTGGCTTAAGATGATATGAGCATGACCCATACACAGTGATCTTGATTGAGACCCTAAATCCTCACAATAAGAATGATCTTAGCTTCATTTTACCTAATAAGAATAAATCCACACAACCTTCTACTACCATTGTTGAAGAGGAAACCCCTTCCTCACCAACGTCCCCTACATCTGTGTATGAGGATGAGGATATCATCCCACCTAACCTTTTTTTTCATCAAAATACTCACCCTTAGCCCCTTGACTTATCAAAATAAAGGGGTACCCTTATCCATCCCTTTAACCCATCCTAAAATTATGAGAGAAGACTCTCATACCATAATCATTGTTCAGTACTAGGATGATGATTATATTCTCACCTACCTTGGTACATCTGGTTCTTTCATCCAAAAATCCTTAACTCTAGAAACCTCAACTATGTTGAATGAATCCACTATAGATATTAACATAGGCACTTTAGGCAACCCTCAGGTTATCAAACTTGGCCAATATCTTACCACTAAGGAACTTTAGGACTTATCTACCTTCCTCTAAGACCATAACATTACATTTACCTAGTGATATGCTAACATGCTTGGTATTGACCTGGCCATTCCCACCCACAACATCATAACCAATCATGAATCAAAGCTTGTTAGATAGAAACTTTGATAAATACATCCTTGCATAGCCCTTCTTGTTAAATAAGATATTCAATTCCTCCTCTCTATCAACTTCATTCAACCCATTGATTATCCCAATAGGTTTTGAACATCATGCCTATCACTAAAGCCACAAGGGGACTACATATCTATATGGACTTTTGTGACCTCAACCTCACCTATCCAAAGGATGACTTTCCTCTACCTAGCATTGACCAGCTTGTTGATCTTATAGTAGGCCATAAGATATTGTCTCTCATGGATGGTTTCTTGGGTTATAATTAGATTTTGATTGCCCTTGAAGATTAGCACAAAACTACCTTTATTACCCCATGGGGGAATTTTTGGTATATAGTCATGCCCTTTGGTCCTAAGAACATTAGTGCAACCTTCCAATGTGTTATGACATACATCTTCCATGACCTTGTCCACATAATCATTGAGGACTACATGGATGGCCTTCTCATAAATCTAAACTTCACAAGGACCACTTAGCCATTCTCAAGATTATCTAAGAGAGACTTATTTGTTACCATGTCTGCCTCAATCCCACCAAATGTATTTTTGGAGTATTGTTAGAAAAATCCTCGGCTTCATCATTTCCCTTTGAAGAATCAAAGTGGATCTAGAAAAAATTAAATCCATCCTTGAGATGTTACCTTCGACCAATCTTAAGCAACTTCACAATCTATAGGGGAAGCTCCAATCCATTTACTGCTTTATTTCTCAACTCTCCAACCAATGTCAACCCTTCCATCACCTCTTGAAAAATGATATCTCTTTCAAGTGGAATCTTGATTATCAAAAGGCCTTTGATGTACTCAAAGAGTACCTTCTATCTCTACCTATCCTTACACCCCCTAAGGATGACCAACCTTTCTACCTTTATATCTCTGCCACTGACCATTCCATAGGGGTAATGTTTGCCTATCAGGATGAGAAAAATAAAGAGTAAGCCATCTATTACATAAATGACACCCTTGTAGAATATGAAAATCAGTATACTCATATCAAGAAACTTTGCTTGGACTTAGTCTTCATGTCCACCAAACTTTGCCACAACCTTCTTAACCAAAAAACTTTTGTCATAACCAATACCAAGCCACTCAAGTACATGCACTCCAAGCCATACCAAAACTAGTTTATGGACAAGTGGCTCATTATTTTAGCTAAGTTTGACCTTGAGTTCCTCCAAAAAAAGTCAATTAAAGGGTAAGTCATCATTGAGCAATTAATTAGTGCACCCTTAATAGATAATCGACCTCTTCCTCTTGAATTCATAGATGAGTCTATCACAAGCCTATCCAAATCATATTTCACTAATCACATAACCATGTTATTTTATAGTTCCAAATGTTAGCATGGTGGGGGAGCCATTATCATCCTTATCTCCTTATTAGTGACCCACTTCCTTTATCATTTAAACTCAACTTTGAATGTACCAACAATATGGTTGAATATAAAGCCCTAGTAATAGGTCTCCAAACCACATTAGCCTTGGGAGTCTGAATAATCATTATTTTTGGTGACTTCTAGCTTGTGGTCAATCAAATCAAAGGCATTTACTAGTGTAAGAATTAGATTTTGAAACTATACATATAGTTAGTTATAAAACTATTACCATCATTTTAACACTATCATATTCAAACTACCCCATGATCTACCAACAAGTTTACCAACACCATGGCTTCTCTCTCCTCTCATATCTCATAAATACCCTTAGATTTTAAGCTATTAATAATTGTAGATCACCTCATAAAACCTTCCTATGTCAAGTTAGACACTCCAACCATCTTCAATGTGGAGGAGATCCAACCTAACTTTTAGTATCATCAAACTTTTGACTACATTAACTTTAATAATGCTCCCTCTAGCCTCTCTAGAAATGACCATCGAGTGTTAATCTAGAGCACCTCCCATTATACCATTATGGGAGGAATCCTATATAAACATGGCTTTGACGGTCTCCTATTCCATTTCCTTCATGGTCTAGAAGCCTCTCATGTTATCAAGGAGATGCATGATGGTATTTGTGGAGATCACTTTAGTGGACTTGTTATGGATAAATGCATCCTCCACCTAGGATATTATTGGCCTACCCTTAACAAATACTATCATGATTATGTGAAAAAAGTTTATCAAGTGTTAATAAAATGTTTATTTGTACCATGCACCTAGTTATAGCCTTCAAGTTTCCATCTACTTCTTGCCTTTTTCATAATGGGGTCTGGACCTTATTGGTGACATTAATCCCCACTCTTCATAGTGACATCACTCTATCATCACCACAACTGAATATTTCACAAAATGGGTGGAGGTTATTCCTCTTGTCTTGATAAAAACTAAAAAAATTGTCAGATTTATCACCCATCACATCATCTACCACTTTGGTGTTCCCCATAAGATCATCACTGATAATGGAAAATCTTTCAAAAATAAACAAGTTCAAGGTCTTTGTGATGTATTTGGGATTAAACTAAGTTTCTCATTACCTTATCACCCATAAGAAAATTTACAAGTAGAGGCCTCTAACAAAACCTTTAACAACATGCTTACCAAAATGATTAGTGCCTTAGGCCAGGATTGGCACTTTCACATTCTTTTCAACTTATGGGTATATTATACTAGCATCTAAACCCCTAAAGGTGCTACACCTTTTTCTTTAGTGTCTGGATTTGAAGTTGTATTACCTCTTAATGTCCAAATACATTCTCTTTGCATATCTTTGTGTGACCTTATTTTGGAAGAAGATTATCATCAAGAATGTTTAGCCCAACTTAAGCTACTTGACAAGTGTCATTTGGTCTCTCTTTCCCATCTTCTTGTTTATCAAGAGTGAATCAAGTGTGCTTATAATAAATAATTGAAAGTGCAATAATTCAATATTAGAGACCTCATTTTTAAGGAAAATCAACATGTAACTAATATGGATAAAATTAAAAGGGGAAAATTTTCTTTCAATTGGCTTGGATCCTACATCATAACCCATAAGTATGGATCAAAAGCTTATCATTTATCCTCTTTCAAAGGCAAACCAAAACTTGAGTCTCTCAATGCTTCACATTTGCATCCTTTTTATTGTTAAATGAGGGGTCACAATCATCATTTGTCTAACTTAATCCCATACCCAACAACCACATTCATTTACCTCTTCCTAGGGAAAAATAACTATAGTTAAATCATGTGATTATCCATAACATCCATAGCCTAATCTTGAAATATGGGGACTATGGCTCTACCCATGGCATGATTCTCATGTTACTTCTCATCCCTCTTCAGGATCGATTCCCATGGTCATTGTTACCTAATCTTATTTTCACCCATGCAACCTTCTTGTGTTATTAGTCTTGCCTTCAAAAAGGCAACCCTTTGGGCATGTATAAGCAAGTCTATGTCAATAAAAATCAAACAAAATCAAAAGAAACATCAAAGTCAAAAATGAATCATGGGTCATTATTAACATTCATAGACTACTCCCTTGAAGGGTGGATATTGAAAACTTATTCAAAAATGCAAAAACATAAGGTGGGTTTTTCCCTCAAAGGATAGCTATCAAAAGCATTTAAACTAAGCATATAAACTTATACCACTCCCTTGAAGGATGGTTGAGTAGATCACTTCTCAAAGCTATAAATTTCTTGGAAGCTTCCCACATCGATCAACTTCCCCAAAGCATAATTAAAAGTATTAAAAAGCTCATAAGAAAAATAAATAATAATGAGAAATGCCACAATCAGCTCTCATAAAAGTAACAATCTTAGAAAACCACAATCATCTCTCTTTAGTGGACTTCTTGCATCAATTAGTCTACACTTATATATGAGTATAGACTTATTTATACTATCCTTTTAGAAGCCTACAAAAGAGGCATGTTAGTTTCACACAAAGATTCTAGTTTCACCCATCCTCCCTCCATATATCATATGCATGAGACTATGAGCTTACTTGACACAATATGATCAATATACCCCTTTATCAAACTAATCATGCTAATTTGAAGCATTTGAAAGGCTTGTTTTCACTAAGTTAATCCAACTTTGGGTTTCATTTTTGTCCTCAACAATGAAAAGGCATTACATTCCTTTTATTATCTTTTATTGGTTCATGTAGACGTACCTCTCATTATTCTTATCACTTTCCTTACATTTAATTTTGTTATCTACATAATTTATGTATTCTCATTACATCCTTAGCCATATTCACATTTTATCTCCATGATCATAAACAAAAAATATCAAATCAAAATCATAACCTTATGAAATATATCCATGCACCACATCATCTATCTTTTTATGATCAAACCACCATGAAATCACATCACATCACATCATAGTATACACATCATCCCATCCATCTACCATTAAAACATCACAAGAGAATATATCATATCATAAATAGCCTTAATCACACCATTCATCATCATAAACATAAACAAAATCAATTATCAAAACATCATGGACCATATCATATATCATCTACCTATCTATCTATTCACCATAACATTACCACAATACATTTTATAACATCAACTCATGAAAACCACATCAACATAAGCATAAAAAAATTCATTACAATTACATCATCATATGACATATATCCATCCATAATACATCCTCTCATATCCATGAATAAAATTAGATAATCATAACCATCTTTTAAACATCATGTGCCTAAGCTACTAAGTCAACATCTCATAAAGCATATGCATGAAACCATAGACCATCAACCATAAACATAAACATAAACATAAAAAAACTATATTAGCATATAAACCATGAACCATAAACATACATCATAAACCATACATCATCATCATAAACATCATGCCATCAAAAAATCTCTCTCTTGAGTCACTAAAGCAAGAGAGGCCCTTATTGAATCAAACTCACCTATTGGAATCACAACCTACCCTTGTAAGGTGATAACTTGAGCCTAAAAGTCGGCCACCTATCCCTATAAACCTATGATCTAGGATTGTGCTACTACCAATGCCACTGTTACCTAACCACCCTATACTAGTGCCCCTATAGGGTCCACATCTAAGGGTTGTTGGCCCCCATCACCCTACCCAAAATTAATAGTTACATATATAGATTGGTACCAAGCCTAATATCTATTTGCCTCACCAACATCATCAATGGTTGCTCTTGTGAGCAACTCCTCATGGTTCAATACAACCTCTTCTAGCTACAACTTTAGGAGTAAGAATTAAACATCTTCCCTCTTATATCAAGGAAAATCTAGAGGTATCCCTTGTAGTAATCTAAACTACCTATACACCCTATCAAATGGGATGAGCTTAGTCTCACCCTCTCATCTCCCATATATCCATTACTAGCTCTATAGTGATAAAGTGTGATACTTGTATCCTACCCAAATTTCTTAGCTCAATTAAGGCCTCCATACCACATCACCAACCACCAAGCCCCTAAGGTGTCTCTAAACCACTCTATATCTTATGCACCTCTAATAGCCCCTATCAGTGCCAAATCACCTCTCCATCACATAAATCCAACCCTATAGTATTTAGGCACAAAGCCATCCCATGGGAGCCCTAGTGGTCTAAGCACTCTAAAATGCTCGTATGCCCAGTAGTGGAGTATGAACTTGACACTAATCCCATACTACCTTTGTGCATGTAAATCCTAGATCTATTTATAGATTTGCACTAATAAAATGGGAGCCCACCCAAATATAGTCCTCCCCAACAACATCTCTCCTAACACCCCTAGTAGAAGATATGGAAAGTGGTCATTACTCAAATTAAGAAGGGCAAATCAAGATATCCCCATCATCTTCATTATCAGTAGGTACTTATCCACTAGTGTACTCTAGTATAATGGCTTGTAGTACATGCCACCCACATGAAATCTCACCTACTCCCTATCCTCACCATAAATCTAGTCTATGTAGTAGTCTCGATACTCACTCTCTATATGGTAGATTAGGTCTCCATGAATCAACAATCATGTGATTTGATACACATCCTCTAGCAAGATGATCAGCTCTCCAGTAGGCAATATGGACATGTTTGTGGCTATATCCCATCTCTCAATGAGCACCATGATCATAGCCACATCTCATTACAATGAGCTAATAATGCCTCGTGGCTCCTAATCCAACCTCCTCCATATGATGGCATTAATAATCTATCATACCATCATAAACCTCTACAAAGATCTTCTAGACTCAGTCTCATATCTTGATTTACTCATGTGCCTATAAAATAATCACATTAACATGCACACTTAGTTTTCCACCTCAAACTAAGAACCAAACTACACCTACCTTTGTTTAACCTCTTTTAAACTACCCCATCACATCTACCATGTTACCTTTAATACTTACACCTTTACTCTATCCATCATGCTTTTATCATCAATAATTGCCCTATTCAACACAAATTTCACTATAATTATTAAACATAAACCCTAACATGCTATTTTAACACTTAGCATTTCTACCACTTTGCTATACCTATCAAACACTTTATCAACCACCTCATCCTACCTAAATTGCATATAGCCTTTTCAACCACTTAACACAACCATTATAAACTTTAACCTACCTCCACAAAACATTCAAACTTTTTTAAAAAAATCACAAAACTTCACATTTTTATAATAAAACTCAAATTAAAACATATGACTACTGATAGTTCCTTGAACTTTTGACAACCCCCTAGAAACACTTTTCCCTAGGGTTAACCATTGATGGTCAGGCTCAACCATCGATGTTCACTATGTGTGACTGTCAGTGATGAAACCTTTGAACCCTCAACCTTCAAAAAATTCCAAAAATACCTCACAACAACAAAAACATTCCCCTAAAAGTCACCTATAACCTATTATCAACCTAAATACCATTCTACTCTCAATTTCACCCATTTCGTTACTCAATTTCAACCAAAATGGACATTAGGGCATCATGGCCTAGAATAAGTTTCAAAACCCCCTACCACACTATTTTACTCTATTCCAATTTACCTTTAAACCAACAAATTCCACTAAACTATCAAATTTACAAAAATCCCTACCTCATTTCATGAGTGTTGCCATGGCTGAATCCCTTATTTTCCCACATGGCTACATCCTCATCCACCCTCCATCTACTCCACTCTTAGTCAACCTTAGGCACTTAACCAACCAATCAAACTTCCATGTTAGCAAGCACACCATCCCCACCAATTCTAAATATTTCCATGGTCAAACACAAAATGCCAAATGCAAAACTCACCTAGAGATAAAAATACCAATTCAAAATGGTAAAAACAATTTCACATTTTTCTTTTTTATCCACAAGTTTTTAGAGTTTTCCCTAACCATCGATGGTCAGGCTGACTATAGACAGTCAACCCTAAGACCTCTAACCATCGATGGTCAAGGCCCTCAAACTTTTAAATTTTAGAGCCCTCCACTTAGATTCTTCACCTTAGAGATCATCTCATCTCACTTCAACTAGAGCTTGAACTTTTGGAGATTACCTTTATTTGGCCCCTCATTACCATGCCACCTCAACACTGGATGTTTTTGATCTAGATTACTCATTCATTTTGTGATAACTTTTCATGGTCCATTTGATCACTTTGACCACCTTACCATGTTGAACTTTTCAAATTTACACCACCTCATGCATGAACCAATTGATTATGTTATTTCATAGGAGCACTTCCTATCTTGGATACTTATACCCAATACTGACCCTATCTAGATGACTTATATAGTCACCCAATTAGCCATAACTAGTGTCATAAACTGGTTACCCTATCACATATACTTCTATCATTGACCCTTATTTTTACAAACATTAGAAAATTTAGTCTTTGCATGATCTTGAATAATCTCACTTAGTCACATTTTGTGCACATGTTTGCATTTAAAATGCCCAACCTCATGTTACCACCTCATGACTCACCATTTACCATTTATCAAACCCTAACCCAATTTTAGTTTTATCACATCAACTCTTAGTTTGAGGGGGAACACCTCCTCCCACTCTTGAGGCAACCATAGCTCTTTCCCATGCTATGTTTTTATTTTGTAGCTCATTCACACAAGCCACACAATAAGAAGGGGTGAAATGTAGACACCAAAAATCTACACACTACAATTTTAAATGTCAAAAATACCCTTAGACTTACCTAGGACCCTCTTAAGACTAATCGACACCAATCTAGCCTAACCAAGTTCATCTATAGTTAATTTCATAAACTGACTCAAGCTAGCCTTTAAGACCTTTTCATTTGGGGACCTGATCATCAATGATCAGGGTAACCATTGATGATCACCTTGGGAAACCCTAATCATCAATGATCAAGGTACACCTCTTCAACCAAAAGCATGTAAATCATTCACCAAGATTTTCTAAATATAGCTCATCTAAATCTTGTTGTGAGCCTTTATATGTACAAATTATATTTAGATGGCCTACTTGCACCTTTATTTCCACCTCTTGCTTGTGCCTATAATAAGAGATCATATAATAGAAATCCATCTACAATAATTATTAGGAGCTCAAGGATTTAGGAGTTTTATTTTGTAGGTCAATCAGTGATATCAACATTATCAAGCATCATAAATAATCTTATTGAGATTCAACTGACCATTTTCTCTCAATCAACTTCTCAAGTTTTGTTATTATATTAAAATCAAGCTAGATTCCAGCAATAGGTTAAATAATTTAACTACTCACCCAATCAACTTCTGGTAAGATAATTACTTGTTTGTCAATATTTATTTAGTTTGTTTCCATTTCATAATCAGCCTAGCCCTTACCCATCTCTTAGAATCCATCTTTTGGATCCCATTATTTAGTAATTCAATAACCTATAAGTTACATAGTAATTGTCAACAATTGGCTCAACTACTAACAGTCTACCCAACCATCAATGGTCAGCTTAACTACTAATGGTCACCTTAACTATCGATGATCACCCAAACCACTAATAGTCATTATGGCAGTGAAAACCAACAAGCTATTTTCACCCATCTACCTTCAACCAAACCCAGTATTCTATGTTCTTATTTGTCCACAGACCTCTTTCATATTTCTTGAAGCATATCCCAACCCCTTAGCACTATTTTTAATTTTTTTATCATTACTTCAATCATTTCTAGTCTATTTTCCAAGCAAGCATTCTTGTGTTCAATTTTAGTACCTTTTGATTATTGATTAAAGTACCTCCTTTTTAGTTTTATGAACTTGATTATTTAAAATGTGTGGATTGACAACCTGAAAAGAAGCTCTCACTTCTAGGATCTAGTTATCACTAAGCAATCCACCTAACTATCTATCTAACAAACAAGTTTGCTCTAGTGTTTTCTTATCTATAGGTCTTCTTCCCAAGCCAAACAGGAGCTCTTCACAATATTCTAATTCAATGCATGCATAAACAAGTGGGTTTTTTAACCATACCTATATCAAGTTTATTTTCTCTCTTTCTTAAAAATTAAAGCAAAAAATTTACATGAAACAAGCATAATAAATTTAGTGTTTGTTCTATTTGAGTTTTGTAATTAACTAGTTTGTTATAGATCTGTTTATCACCCTTATACTTATTCATTTATATATTCTTAACCCTAACAACACATAAAAGGATCCACATCAAATTTAGGGTTAAATAGTTTTCATCATCTGCTATAACACCCTTATCTTTTCATTTCATTTTTCAAGACAAACATTAATGCTCAAGGTTAGTGGAATCATAATACGGTGTCAAAGTTATGAAAATTCCTAGATTTAAAGCCATATTTCTTGAAATTATATTTAAAACTGCTAGTTGCTTCATGTTAGAATTTACTGATGTCTTAAAACTCGTTGTGACCTTAAAACTAATCTCACTCAATGCCTTCTTATCCAACACTTTTTGAGTGCCTTCACTAAGTTTTCTAAATTATCAATAAATTAGCCAAATCAATTACAATCTTTACCCATTTATTCACTTTTCTTCTTCTCTTTTTGGATAAAATAGGCACAAGTTATGTGTACCCTTTAAATGAATGATCTTAGTTTGTGACTTTATCCATAGTTTAACTTGAACCTACTTTAATACTATGACTTCACATAACTTCTTCAAAATATATTTCCTTATCTTCTCTGAACAATATTTTTCCTTATAACTATGACCTATAATTACCTTATAACTTCTCTACATGATCCTCTACTATCTTTCTACTCTCTTTATCCTTTCTCTCTTACATATCATTTGAATCCCTTTTCCCATCTTTATCCATCTTTATTCTCTTTCTAATGTCTTATCCTCATTCAAGCTCTCTCATTTCCTTATCTCCATAATATTTATAATTTCTAATTCCTCTCTAAGATTCCATTCCTTCTTTATATTATAAACTATTTAATCTACTCCTCAAAATTTTATCTATATTGTTCTATCTATTTCATCTCCTTTATTGTCATAAGGCTCTCTCTAAACCTATAATTCTCTTCTCATTATGTTTTTTTGTGTCTTCCATCTTCTGGGTTTAGGTTTAAGTTTCTCCTCTCATTTCTTCATCATTCACTTCTTTATCACATGAATCCCCATAACACCCAGAATGACTACTCCATATCAATAGGGATAGACACCATGGCCTTCTTTATAGCCAACATCTTCAAAAGAGTTGGTAGTCTCTATAAAAAAATTCTATGATGCCTCTTACAGATAGGTCATATGCAAATTCAAATGCACCATACCCTTACATAAAAAGCTCAATAATATATTCATCAATAGTGGTTTTTATCTAAAGGTATATCACATGTGTCCACTCAGTGTCCATTTTCATAATATATATACCATCATTCAAATTTTTTCTCTCCAAGTAACCATCTCACCATGTTTCAAAAAGTTTCATCCTTGTTCACCGCACCATTATTAGTAGAAATTCCTAGAAAACCCATTAAAACATGATAATAAGTGTAAGTGTGCAAATATGATTGTATAATTATAACACATACAAGGATAACACAATTGTTATTATTCAATATATTAATATTTGAATAATATGTGAAAACTCAAGAAAATACATAAAGTTCATTCAAATAATTATATTATTAAGCATACTTGAATGCAAAATAAAGTATACACTATGGATGAAATAGGTATAAAAGGACATTCTAAAGACACATCATGTGATATCTATATTATTATCTAATATTTAAGAACTCTTATCAATCACATCTGATCATTATCACTTATAAAGGCTTTATCAAATGACATTTTATCCTTTGATTTATTACATCAAAGGAGTCTTTTCATAATCTAAAAACTTTTGGTATACATGTATGTGGCAAATTCATATAAAATGATATACATTACACAAAATACTAAAATTAATACACTTATCATTCATATAAAATCTATGATTTTAAAATCATATTCTACCACCAACATTATTCAAGTGTCATGTTCTTTGCTAACTTTGGTGCACCACATCTTTTATTTTAGGAAATTGATCAAATTTAGTTTGGTGATTTTTTTTACACTTTTGAAACCTTTGGTATTCTCTTTTTATAAGGATTATTTTGGTGAATATAATTTTAGTTTTTTTTAATAATTAAGCTATGGATATAGACCACTTGAACAAAATTGAGTTCCTTTGTAACTTTTGAATTCACTAAGTGCATCTATGTTTGATGGCATCCATTCCATCCATTTCACCTTATTAAACATTTTGTTTGAGTATTGATCCATTTTATTTCTTGGGATGCCTTGAAATATATGTTTTCTATCTCTAGTTTCATTTTTGTTACTAGTCATTTGAAATACCCTTATGGCATTTCTCATTTTTTACATTGTGTACATATGATACATAGGTACCTCATCAATCCTAGTTATTCAAACCCATTCTTAGAAGATTATTAGGTTTATTGGTTTGTATATACCTCCCTAAGTTGTAATTAAGGGGTATGTTGGTGCATTATTATATATGCATTAATATTAAGTAAACTTAGGAAGTTAGATTTTCTAGTAAGTATAATTAGTGTGTGCACATTTATAGAGAAACATGTATTTAATGATTACTCACCTAATATGTGCTACCAACCTTTGTGGAAACTACCATTTTTAGAACCAATAGGAAAAATATGGATATATATATATATATATATATATATATATATATATATATAAATATATAACCCTCATATCCCTTTGTACAAAATATTATCTATTTATTATTCTAGATAAAATATTTTATATTCTATATTCCTCTTCTTCTTCTATCCAATGGCCTATGCTTTATAATGTGATGATGATATACATATGTGATCATGGATAATTAATATTTTTCACTCCAATAAGAATGAATAAGATTTATCACATTGAAATTAACACATTACATGATAAATAAGGGAGTGTTGTATAGAAAGAACTATAAAGGAATTTATCTAAGATGTGTGTCCAAAGAAAAATGCCAAGATATACTATGTTATTTTCAAGAGAAAATATAAAGTGTATATCCTTTAGGAAACACAAAAACACATAAAATTATTAGATTTGATTTATATTGGACTATAATTTTCAAATATTCTCACAACCATGTAAGTACTTGCCATCAATGTCAAATATTTTATAAAATGGATATACATCTAGCTATGCCACTTCAACTAGTAATTGAAGGTCACCCATTTTCCTAATGGTGGATGTATTTTATTGGTGTTATAAATACTAATTCATCTTTATGAAATAAGTTTGTGCTGATAAAAATTGATTATTTTATAATGTGGAATGAATTTGTTGCCACAAATAACTACAAAGAAATTGATGTCATTAAATTCCATGAGTAGAATATTGTCACCAGATTTGGTATGAAAATTTTTGTTGATTTTTGATAATGACCATGCTTTCTAATCTAAAAAATTTATAAAGTGGGCCTATGAGAGTGTCATCATAATGAATTTTTCTTCAAATTATTACCCAAAAGGAAATAACATAATTGAGTCAACTAATAAAAATCAATTCAATTGATAAGAAGCCTAGGGAATAATAGTACCTATTAAAGAATTCTCTATGGGTAGGCATAATTTAATTCTAGAAAACCCTTAAGTCATATCCATTTCTTATTATATATGGTTAATAACCAATTTTATCCATCATCCTCATGCTAAAATACATTGATAATAATGATATAATTCAGTCTAGATTATTGAAAGTTTTCAAAATGAAAGATGTATGTGATTAATCTCTTCAATGTTTTTATTAAACATCAAGTTGTTGTCAGAATATGGTTTAATAAGAGGTCCCAAGTGAAAACATTTATAATTTTAGACTTGGTATTACTATGATGCAAAGCACATGAAAAGACTAGAAAACATGATAAATTTTCACCACTATGGATTGGGCCATATCAAATTATATAAATTTTGAGAAATAATGATTTTAGGTTGAAATATATACAAGGAAAGGATCTAGCATAATATGTGAATGGTAAATATTTGAATTACTATTTCTCATTTTCACCATAAAAAATGGTTTATAAGTGATTGTAAGTTATAACTTAGGTTTGGAATAAGTAGGTAGTTTTCTTTTGGATTTCCTTTATTGTGTTGTGTTGTTTGTTTTGTTTCATAGATAGCTACTTTTTTTTCATTAGATACAATTATTTAGTGAAATAATCAGAAGATTGGGTCAAAATTGATAATTACATTTTATAGGCCAACAAACTGGAAGACTTAATCCAAAAATATTGTTTAATGTTTGAATTATATAAAAATTGGGAAGGGTTTTAATTTATATCAATATGGTTCATCAAGACTATATGTTCTATTATAACTAATAATTTCATTTTATTAATCCATTATCTAATCAAATAAAGTTTGTGCATCATATAAGGGTTTTAATTACACTTCAAATATTTAAATAATTTCCTAAGTAGAGGTTAATAATTAGGGGAAAATATTTTGAACGGTTGTTTTTAATAAATCCTTTAACCCACATACATTGGTTCCCAACCTTCAAATGGACTTAAACTCAATCACTAAAAGAAAAAGTGAGAAATTTAATTCTTCAAAAAAAATATAGAAATGGATCTTATCCTTTGAGGGTGATTTAGATAATCTCCACCGAGGCTATAGATTCATAGCTAGCATTAGAATAAGGCCTAGAGTGGATCCAAAGGTATCTCTATCAATGTTATAGATACCTGGATAATAGTAGAACAATTCCTAAGTTATCCCCTTGTGAGCTAAAAATAAAATAAAATAGTAAAATTACCCATCATAAATTATGTTTTGAAGTTATAACTCTTGAAGTTATTGTACCAAAACCCATGGAAAATGGTAATTGATTCATTGCAAACACACAAGTACGATGTTTTAATTTAATGTTAAAAAATTATTCATAATTTAGTAAGGGTTTAGTCTAGAAATACAAAATTTAATAGCGACATGGGATTTTATTGTATGATAGTAGTGTATTTTTTATATCTTAACTAGGAGTTCTAACATTTTTGAATGTTTCCCTACACAAGTCACCATTTTTATTACCAACAAGCCCACATTTATTTTGAAATAGAGACTCCCTTTGGTCTAGACACACTCATGTTAACAAAAGTGATTTTATATTTTATTGAGTTTGAGTTTAGACATTTGATCTATCTTTAGTTTAGAAATTAAATTTAAAATTAAAGTTATTTAGAAAATTCATATCTTTTATTAAGACTTTTAACAATATTTCTAAGTATTTTAAATGTATTTTATGGTGCCTTATAATAATGTTTCTAAGTCTTTTACAAGAAGAACCATGTGCAATTGACTCAAGAGGATTTAGGATTATAAAATAAGAAAAATCATTTGACACTTGATTGATTATAAATTATCTCATTTTATTTAAATATATTTGAATTATTTTTTGTTTTGAAAAGGTAATTTGTCAAAATATAACTTTAATTTATTTGTAATCATTATAAAAGGACTTTGTGACTTCGTTTTATCTTCTTATGAAATCATGGACTTAGTCACACTCAGTTTAAAACATTATTGTATAATCACATGGCATATACATTCAAATTTCAAAGTGTTATATGAGGATCCATGTGTTATCATCATAACACTTTTCAACTCATCACATGATTTTGAAGGTAGTGACCTAGATCTTTAGTTAAAGTGGCACTCATTCATGACTTCACAACATTTAAAATTAGAATATTTATTACATTTATTTCAAAATTACATGACCTTTCCAATTATCATTTTCTCATAAATTCATAATCTTCACAATCCAAAATAAGGTGGCATCATTCATTCATAGCCTTATGTATTTCATCTTATGAATTTGGATAGAGTTTGGTTTCATGGATAATTATATGGGTTAACTTATCACAACTTCATAGACTTTCTCACAACATTTTTGCAATACATAATTCAAAATTTCACGATCTTGAAACTATTCAATAATGTGCCAATTGTAAACACCTCATGATTATTCAAAAAAAATTTAAGGAAATTGGTTGAATATATAGTACACATGGCATATTCCCATGGCCTCAAGTTGATTACATTAAAAATTCAATAAAAAACTAAGTGCCTCCAAGCAATGCTACACACCAAGTTTTCATACACTCACAATTTTACTATTTGAATAAATGTTTGTGGTGACTAATACCTATGGTGTTTAAAAGAAATGGAATCCTTCCAAGCATCATGGTCTCATGCAATTACTACTTCACAATCCACCATAAGCATTTATTAAAGGTAGATAGCAGGGGTGTGAATAAATCTCATTCCAAATGATTAGGGCCACTTAGTATATTTGCATGTCTTTGTGGCATCAAAGGAACACACAATACATTTTAATGTATATGTACATTTAATATTATAACAATAAATGATGGTACCACTTATCAGAATCATGTTTATTAATGATAAAAATGAGGGCTTCATGTGCACACATTCAAGCAGAGATGAAACTATGTGGAATGATGCCTCATAAAATAAATAAATAGCCTAATAATTTGACTAAAAATGATGTAAATAAATTATAAGGCACTAATTTTAATCACCACTAGTGTTTTAAAACCAAATAGTGACTTTTGTTCAAACTTTCAAAGCAAGGCCCTAACTATATGATATGGCACCACATAGAAAACATCATAAAGTAAAGGGACATATTGGAGCTTGATTATTTGATGATAAATCCATGTCAATATAAATAGATACATGGTAAAATTTTATGGTTTTCACCATCAGTCAAAATATCAAAAGTCCATATATGTTACAAGAATCTACATAATTCATCTAGCATTAGAAAATTAGGTAGGTAGACATACTAGACTAATTGAAGCTTGAGTATGTCAAGTCATTAAAAGTAGTGGATTAATAATTTACCTAAAGCCAAATTAATTTATCAATTATTATCCAAGAAATAAAACCAAAAAAATTTGGGTGGTGGCCCCATATAAGGTCTTGACTAATGAATAATCATCTTATATCTAGGTGGCTCTAGTGAAGAATGATATTATGTTTTGATATCATGTGCCCACTCTTGATTTTTTAATTTTTTATGCATGATTATGATTTCAAAAAGTTTGGATATCATGGCCATGAGTTGTGTCCCTTTATCTTAATGTAAATTCTCATCTCATTCTCTATATGAATATCTTTGGTAAATTTTTTTACAGGTCAACTCTCCCTCTACCTTATTGAACTACCTAGCTAGAAGGATTGTTCATTATTTTACCACCCTAAGAGGAAGATTTTTGAAATAGTAATGTAAGATTAAATAAATTCTATAGGACGTGTTCATTTGTTATGTTTCTCCAGTTCTGTGTTTGGCATGGATAATTTTAATTAAGTTAATTAAGCTATGAAAGTGTTTTATTATTATAATTTTAATAGTTAGGTTGAGAAAATGACTATTGTGACTTTTTGTATAAAATTATCTCACTATAATCTTAATTTGTTATTAAAGGTAGAGGTCAGTAGTTTATCATAAATTAATATCTTTTAGGTTGTTTCTAAAAATTTATTTAAATTGATTTCCTTAGATTATTAAATGTGTTTACTTTGATTTGAGTCATAACTAAATCAAGTAAATATTGGTTTCAATGACATGATTAAATTAACACAATTGATTTGTTTCAAATATATTTTTTATTTTAAGTACATGACAGCCTTATTTTATGCCCTATTAGTCCCCCATCCTTTTAAATTTTATTAATTATATTCATATCTTTAGTGTAGTTTCCATTTTGCATAATCCGTCATTATATTTTATAAGTAGTCAGCTAGTCTTTAGAGTAAGGGCTCTCTGCTACAACCTATTAATATTTTAGTAACTTACTCCAACCACTATCCACCAAGTGGTTATTTATAATACTAAATACTTGAAACTCATACCCTAGGCCACCTTTGTGGTCCTAAAAGGAGAAGGCATAGACCTATTAGGTTGTGGTGTGTTATATCCACATCAACAACTACCACTTTTAGAATGGTGGCATAACACCTCCTATCACACAACCACTAAGATGACTCCTTACAAATATATCTCTGATCATAATCCACCATCACGTATTTTATATCTTCTCAAAATATCTCATATGTAATTATTTAAGACTACCCTTATAATATAGGATAATATTATTCACCTTATTAAGGAAAATCTCCACATGGCACATTATTACCTGAAGTAACAAATATATCAAAATCATTTCAAATGCACTTTCTAACCCATATATATGTTTTCCTCTTATTAAAACCTTTTAGGTATTCATATCTCAATTTAAAGGGACAACATAAAATTTATCCCAAGTTATATGGATTATGTAAGGTTCTTCAACATAATTTTATATTTGTATATAAGTTAAAACTTTAACCCTCTTCAAATGTCCATCTAGTTTTTCATGTCTCATGTTTGAAGAGAGTTTTCCATAATGTAATAGCTTAGATAATCCTTCCTGTTCTTTATGTATAAGTATCTCTCCTTCTCAAATTTTAAGATATTCTATAAATGCATTCTTGTAAAATTTAAAATCATACCATCACTAAGGTTCTAGTCCAATGGCATAAAATGCAGCCAACAAAGATGACATGTGAACCCCTTCTTTAACTACAACAATAGTTTCATCATATTTATATTTGAAGTAATGTTAGTAACCCTTTATATTAAACCTTTATTTATAAATAATTTTTAAAATAAATTTGTGGATGCATATGTTTTATAAGTGATCTCTTGAGATAATTGTAATAATTCCACATACATAAGAAGTTATAATTAGCAGGAGAGAAATAATATAAATAATATCCTAAACTAGAGTAAAGGCATCCAAAAATTATATTATATTGATCTTTATTAATGGAGGTTTCTATATGTAAAGGTAAATACAATTTATTTATAAATCAATCCTATCTCAGAGAAAATAAATCCTACTTACACTTCCAATTGTTGACACATTAGATATTTGGGGTCATGACCAAGATTGATCTACTAGACCTAACCAATGGATCTCGTACCAAAATAATATCACTCTAGAGGGTTCCAAAGCCTCTAGTCAAGCAACACCATGAAATAACCCTACTTAGGTCCTATGTTTTCATATTCACAAAAGTAAATGACAAGTAAAGTAAAAGTCTAATCTAGTGCTCACCAAAGCTTATGGCATAAAGTGGGGGTAATAAACATAAAAAATAAAAATGCATAGAAGATATATACTAATGTCAATGTATAGAAAATCATAATACATGAAATAGAATTACAAAATAAAATCTATCTACTCTTATAGAGGAGGAATAAAGTTAGGAATACTTACCTTTGAATATGAACCCATGAACCTCAATCTCTCCTTTGGCCAAAGTGTTTTGTAAGGGTTTGTTGTGGTATGTAAGGATAATAAAGATAATTAAATCAAGACTACACAAATTTCTATACATTTAAAATACTTCTCCACATCACAAGATTCATATCTTCAAATAAAGTATTGAAACCCTAAGCTATGTTCCTCAAGTATAATGGTCTATAAGTGGATACATAATATAATATTATTCTTATCTTCATTAATAAATGACAAAATTAGTGTGTGTGTATATAGTTAAATATAACCCTAACCCTTTCCAAAAATTTAGCTGATGGGTTCAGACCAATCGACTTTGTATCATTATTGACAAAAAAATAGGTCTTGGTTTAGGTTAGCCAAGGACCGACCTAGACCCTAAATAAGTTTTATCAATTAGAATACAAGGTTTATGGGGTTGATAGTGTAACATAAACCATTTTAAAAGGTTTTAGGCTTAGGGAAGGGCTAATGAAAGTGGAAAAACTAGAACAGGTTGTAAAATAGGAAGAAAAACTCAGGGAAGAATTTTTAGGATATGGTTGTGTAGATAACAAGTGGTATTATAGGGAAAACAATCCTAAAAATAACCAAGGGTATGCCCACCCCTTTTCTGGTGCACCTCTTAAGGCATCCAATCAAAGATATTGAGAATTGATGGGTTCCTACAAGAGAGAAAGCATCAGTAATTGATAATGTTTGAAAATATTATGTATATACATATGCCCCATTCAATGCTCATCATGTGTCTCATAGGTGTAATAGGGGATGGTTATTCAAAAAAGAACATAGTAACACACAACTTTGAAGCTAAATAAGTTGCAATAAGAAGCAGATAAAATAAAGGACTGGATTGAAAAATACATACCTTTACTTACCTTAGTACTATATATAAAGAATGAGATGAAAGAAATGTGAATGTGTCCAATGTAATGAATGTTAGGTGAACCTATAGAAATTAGTGAAAAAATTAAAATTTTATAAAAATATACATGTAACATGTTAAAATATTCTCTAGATTATCAGGATTTTAAAACATTTTGTGGTTCAAAAAAAGAGCTAGTAGAAACAAAGTTATGATCAAAAGATAAAATATGGTGGTAAATATTTGATAGGTAAATAAATTTGAATAGTAAATATAAATAGGTGAAAAATAATTCAATTGTTATTTTTACCATTCGAATAAAATAAACCTCTGAGAGAACTATTTGAAGACCAGAGAGCCATCATGGTGAGAAGATGACAATTGAGATGAGGAGGATGCATAATGGTTGTAATGAGTGCCACACATGTAAATAATTATGAATTTCAAAATTTTAAGTATTTTTATTTGAAATTGATCCAAATATAGAAAACTGATTGTCAGGTAAAATATAGATACTAGAATTAACCCTAGGAAATTTTTAGGTAAACTAGGGGTAGAATAAGATATTGAGTAGGAAGAAGTCAAGCCATTAAATGCCTAAGGAATTTATGGTAAATGGTCAAAAAGTAACCACTATGAAGGAACATAGTTGACCTAGTCAATTTAGTTTATAATGCAAGTAAAAAATAAGTGTTTGATTTCATATTAGTGGGCTGACTTAGTATTTGAAAGGGTGACCAACTACATAGTATTGGGATGACTAAATTTGCAAATAGGATACGGTCGACTATGTACTAGTGGGCCAACTTAGTTGGTGGAAGAGGGATGATATATTCTAAAAAATGAGGTCGAATTTGTACTATAGGATCAAATTAGTATGCTAAAGCTAAAGGAGGGCCAATTTAGTATCAAACAAGCCTATCTAATTGGAGTTGATAAGGGCTGATTTAGTATTATCAAAAGGTAAAGGGCCAATTTAGTATTAAATGGGCTGATTGTGTAGGAAAATTAGAAAATATAAAAGACTAAATCAAACAAGTTGATTAAGTATATAATTTGAGAATTTTCAAGAATGTATTTTGATTATTTATGACATGGAGAGATGATACATCCTTTGTTATTTGATATTTTACAAAGATGTCAAAGATATTGGCACCTGATAAATGCATTATGGCTACCAAATTTGATGGATCATTTGAGTGATGTGGATAGATCTCAATTGGTCATGCTAGGTTTCATAGGTATCATGGAGATGATATAGATCCCATTGAGATTTAATCTTATTTTCATGTTACTCAGAGCATGAGAATGGTTGACCAAAACTTTTTGATGGGTGGTGGATGGGGATACCATTGAGGTGGGGATTACTTTAGATGACGTCTATACACTTCTTGTAATTTCTATAGGTGGGACATTGGTGATCACTAACACATCGAAGGATCTATATGAGATATGAGTACTAGCTCAGTCAGTGACATGTTCAGATAAGATTTACCCTATATTGAGGGTAAGTTTATTTCATGTTTACATTATAGCCATTTCAAACACCTAAAAGGTAGTGATAGGACTTGTGACAATGTAAGTATTGTGTCACAAGTTATATGGTAAGGTATTGTTGTATGTAATAGCCTTGTGTTAGTCGATACTAGATTAGGGAACACTATATGATTTTGGGGTTATCATTTGGGTCTATCTCATACATGGTATGTATGGGATGTTGTCTAGAGGGAAGAATAACATGAGACCTATAGTTTTACTAAGTGTTTGTATATGTGAGAGGTTCCCCATGTATTGGATATTTGGGTTGCCCCATGTGGTATATAATAGGTTACCTCAAGTCATGAGGTGGAGACATGATAATGTATCTCAAGTTATGCCCTACATGAAAACTTTATATACTATCACATGAATATAGATCATGTGGTATTCATACACATGCATTAATATTGTATGGAATAGTTAGGAAACCATTTTTATAGGGTTGGCATGGGTGTGGATCATGGGTCACTACACATCATGGGTAAAGTTGCATCTAGTGGAGAGCTTGCCAGGTAGTTCAAACCCCCACACTTGGTAGGCCCTCTAGTAGTGCATGATTATTAGGCACATAATTATAGAGAGATGAGAGGGAGGGAAGGAGGTGTACCAATATAGATACCGATGATTAGGGTATGACATGCTATACCATAGACTAGTCAAGCATGATATCAAATAATAATGGAACTAGCAGGGGGAGATGCCATGGATGTCGATTTTAGCACATAGTAGGCACCATAGAATCAATAGTAGTGACCACCATAGTCTCAATGGAGATATATGCACCATCAATGAAAGTAAGAAAGGACCATAGCATAGGAGGACCCAACAGCCACTCGAGGACATAGTTGGTCCATAAAGGAACTTCTAAGGAGAAGATCATGACATGCTTGAGTGGTAACTCTTATTTTTACACTAGTGTAGAGGTGGCCTATAGAGGAGGTACTTGATATATGAGAAGATGGAGAGATAATGCTCACTAGGCAACCAAAAGGAGAGATAGTGGTTGGTGACACCAACACTAATGAAAAATGTTATAATTTTGATTTTAGTTTTTATATAAGAGACTATTTGCATTGTGATTATGATAGATAGATGATTTTGAGATATATATGTGATATGATGCCTATCTATTTTTGGTTTTATATATCATGTGGTAAATGAGTTCAAATGAAGATCCTTGATTGTGGTTGTACATCATGATATCTTAGACAGGGTGCTAGCTCCATACAACCCCACCACTCTAGATATTCTTTTGGTTATATCTACCCCAACCTAGGTAGGATGGTTTATAATAGTGGGGGAGGCCACAAGGAAGCTTAAAGCATGTGGGGATGGTTTAGATCCATTGTTATCTGTGGGAGAGCTAGAGGCATAGGCCTAGTAGGCTCTAGCATAAGAAAGAGTAGCACACATAGATAACACTATCCATATCAAAAAGGTACAGGCCTAAGTGGCCAATCTATAAGTATAGGTTATAGGCTTGGGATCCTAGATAGCCTCATTATAGTAGACCATTCAGAGGGGACTATCCCAAGCATCTATGGGTAGTGTGGATAGGCCACATGATAGGTAGGATGGAGCCCAACCTTAGAGTTTTACCTATGGTAATTTGTATTTTATATAAAATGCATGTTGACATACATACATACATACATACATACATACATACATACATACATACATATATATATATATATATATATATACATACATACATACATATATATATATATATATATGTATGTATGTGTGTGTATATATATATATATATGTATATACATATATATATACATACATATATATAGATATATACATATATGTGTGTGTGTGTGTGTGTGTATCTATATATGTATATACATATATATATATATATATATATATATATATATATATACATATACATACATATATATAGATATATATACACACACACACACACACACATATATATATATGTATATATATATATATATATATATATATATATGTATGTATGTATATATATATATATATATGTATATATATATATATGTATGTATATATATATATATATATATATGTATGTATGTATATATATATATATTGTTTTGATATCATGAGTTGTAATTGGTTTTGGATGTTTATGTATGGATATATTTCTTTCTAGAACATGTATTTAGTTTTTTTTTGTATATGCCATTGGAAATATATGTTGAGTGTTTTATTTTCTAGCATTATGTGATACACATGTATGGTTAAAAATAAAAAGGAGAAAATGATTTAGAAAAGTATAAGTAATCAAAACAAATGTAATACACACTATATCATCATGGGAAATGTGTAATAACATAATATGACTAAATATAATAAACCAAAGATGGTAAAAAAAAGTAACAAATGTTTTTAAACCATGTAAAAGATTTGTAGCAAGTTAAAATAAGATAAAATCCACCTTATAATGTTGGAAAGTATGAAAATAATGTAATAAAATGGAAGGCATATAAAAACCAAATGGTATAAAAACAAAATAATTAAGTCAATCAATCAAACTAATTCATGTTGGGAAGTATAAAAATAAAGACAAAACTAGAAAATGAGGTTAATTTGATCACACTAATTCAAGATGGGAAGTATGACAAATTTAATAGAATTATTTTAAGCATACATGAAATAAAAAAATCATAAGATAAAAGTGAAATATTAAATAATTAAGCATAATACATACTAAATCAAGCTAGGAAGCATGTCAATGGCGTGTAACTCATAAATAATCACTGCTTATCTTAAATTTGACACATAATTTCATTGTAACTTGTGTATTGGAATATTTTGTGAGGAAAGCCTAGTTCTATCCATGGTCTTACACTAAAAATCACAAAGGGAACACTAATGCAGTTCAAATAACTATGAAAATGATTTTAAAATGATGTTTGTAATGTGTTAATTTGTGAGGAAGGCTTGTTCCTATCCGTGGTCTTACAATGCAACTCAGAAAAAAACCCTAGGGGAGATGATTAGTTAAAAAAATAGTATTTATCAAGGGGAAATATTATGAATGTTTGTAAATGGAAAATGGAATGTAAAAATCATAATTTAAGCATCTAAGAAAAGACCTTAGGAAAAATTAGGCACACTAGGTACACAATAAAGATACTAAGAGTCTAGTGACCATCAAAATACAAAGGATACCCATACATAATAAGCACAAAAATGTATAAAAAATAGGTGAGATACAAATATTTACTCATGTTGGTTATACAAATAAGAAAAGTAAAATGGACCTACCTTCTCATAACATATTCCTTGTTCCTCAAGACCTCTTACAAAGCCATCGGTCTACTGTGAATATTGGGTAATTTTGTGAGAAATTAGGTAGAACTACAAGATTTTTTTACTCTCTTTTCTCAATATACTGGCATATCACACCCTAATGGACCTCAAATATATCATGAGGCCAACTATGGAGTTTAAACTTTGAGTACAAAAAGGAGATGTGCTATGAATCATGTCTTTTAGTATGATTTGACTTTTAAAATTTGTTTGTTGCCTTTTGTATCATTGCCTTTTGTTTAAATGATTTTTCCTTTAAATTTTATGGCTTTTAATGTTCCTCCTCAATACAGATTTAGAATAACCAATAGGAGTGATAAAAGTGATACACATGAATGATCTTTAGACTTTGGATAAAATAAACTAAGTATCCAAAGACATGACTGAGTAAACACTTAAGCTTACCTATGAATGCATATGTTATCTCAAGTTTCAACCATGTGTATGCTTAGTTTGTAAAGGAAAATAAGGGAATAAAGGGAGATCCAAAGTGGATCAGTAAGATATAATTACAATGAGATGATTTATTTTCTAATTGATCATATGGTAAATAAATATTACTAAGGGGAGCAAAAGGTTTGTATAACCAAGTCATAATAATAAATATTCACATTATTGAGATAAGGTAACAAACAAACATAATAAAAGATAAAGACATCCATGAAAATAAATGAACACATAAATATAAGTGTGTAATCATGGAAATCAAAAAAAATAAACCATAAGAGAATATTAAAATAAAACCATATACAACACATAATGCATAATATAAAGATCCATGTAAAATAGATAAGTGAAGAAAAATTTGACACATAGTCAAATGATATATATATATATATATATATATATATATATATATATATATATATATATATATATATATAAGTGGATCATGAGTCCAATCCAAAATCATAATAAAGAATAAAGTGAAATAACACCATGTCATGTTCACAAATACCATTAAATTTATCCATAAATATTATCCAAAACCTATGATATATCTCTATGAAGCTAGATCTTAACTATAGGAAGAGTCTCATTGATCTTAGGGAAAACACCTCTCATAGAATATCTTCAACAAAAAATTTAGTTATAGCTAAAAGATAATGCTCATGAGGTATCTCATGCATAGAATACTTAAAAGGGGGATTATATGATATAATATGAATGAAATTTGCAAGATGAGGTGGTGGCACCATCGATAGAGAAGGACCCATGAATGGGGAAAAAGATGTAGGTGGAGTGGGACCCATAGGAAGAGTGATAGGTAAGTAAGGAGTATCCTTATTACATGGGTGACCTATGGGAGGAAAAATTATGGGTGAAATAATGTCCATAATTTGATCATGAAGATGATACTAGAGGATGTTTCAATAATTGATGTGATGGGTGTCATATTGGTGCTAAAGATAATATACCTCTCCATTTTTTTGAATATACTTAGGTAACATTTTGGGAGGAGGTATAGCCTTGTCTTTAGTATGGGGAAGGGTAGGAAGCACTATGTCAAAATATTGTCAAATATTTTGACAATGGGTAGAAGAATGATTATTTATGATTTGGAAGTAATAGATAAGCTTGTTATTAGACTTTGGGGGTCTAGTAACAGGAGTATAAGTAGAAGCTAGAAAAGGCTAGTATAACTAGAAATCTCTAGTCTAATGATTGATAAATTTGTGAATATCACAATAAGGGTGATCGGCCCATTGGGTGAGTAAGGGATTAAGCTAAAATAAAGTAATAAGGCCATCACCAAGGGAGGTAGGACTGCTAGAAAGACTAGGATATGTTCATTTGAAGGAGAAGCAAAATTAGATATAGGATGAGGTTTAGCTAAAAGTAGAATAGGAATAAGAATTGGAATAGGTTTAGCTAAGGGTGAATTAGGATGTATAGAAAGATTAAGAGGATTAACAAGCATATCTAGGGGAAGTAAACTATAGGGATCTTAGTAGTTAGAAAAATGATAAAGACCAGTCATAACATGATCCATGAGCATGGTCTTAAGAGGCTCTACCAAAACTGGAGGTGTACCATGTGAGCATTCCATCTCTACCATGTAAAAAAGAGGAAAAATACTAGAATTAGGAACTATATAAGAAATAATATGATAATACAAATAAAAAGGCTGAAACAAAGAAGTATGATACCAAAGAATTTTGGCATCTTTAACCTAGGCAAGACCTATAAATGGATCATTTAAAGTTTAACCATCATCATAACTGGGTGTATGAAGGTCAATGGTGTAGGTATTAAGTTTTCATCATAAGTTTTGTGATGAATATAATGTTGATTTATGGTTAATACCATGGGTATATCATCAATAGGTGGTTAATAAGAATACAACTTCAATGATGGGAGAAGTTAGGGATGAGATGAGGGGATAAATATAAATTTTTGATCTTTAGGTTGATTTTGTCTGGCTCATCATCATCATAATCTAAGAGGTTAGGTGGTATTTTATGGATGTCTTTGGGATGACCATGATAACCTCAAGTAGAGTTGAAAGGAAGATCAAAACATTGATATTCCCTAAATGGGACATTAGGCAAGGGTTCAAGGGTTGTAATTTTGAAAATACCATGTTCTTAGAATTGTTATAAATTCTAAGGGTTTTTGTCACCATGAATCCTATAAATATAACCATTATGAGAAAACTTGACAAATTGGCATGTAGAAGAGGTGACATCCCTCATGCAATGAGTCCAAGGCATACTAAGAAAGATTTTGTACGAAAGGGGAAATTTCAATATCATAACCTTCACTCAAATGGTGATGAGAGGGATGGTAATCAGAAGTAACATGCAACCTAAAGGAGGAATTTTCCTTCTATCTTAACCTTGTCATGTATTACATGTGGACTTAATGTTACACTCAGAATATCCAAGAGTTTTAATGAATTTTAGGGAGGTGATACAAGTACACGAACCCTTATCAATCAAATCATGATTGACTTGGATATCATCGATGTGACCATGGATAAATAGTGGAGGATCATCCACATGAAGTAGAATCTTATCTGAGATTATAGAAGTAATAGGAAATTTTAGGGAAAGATAAGTTTCCATTATTTCATCAATGTGTATAGACATCTCTTCACATTAGTATAATATACTATCTTCAGACCTAGATAATGTAGCTTCACATCTTTCTAGTGGAAGATGAGGGATTTTAATTTTGAATAATAATTACATGAGATGGATGTGATGATGAGGATAAGTTTGCATGAGTTTAAGAAAGGGTATTTGATATGGGAGATTAGTAAGTTATGTGATGGGGTCCCATTCATAATAACCCATGCGGGGACTACTAGATAGAGGCACGCAATGTTGGAGGATCTCCTAGGAAGTAGGATTGGAAGTGCATTCAAACTTGTGTTGATAAGACATGGTTGATTTAGTTTAAGGGCAAATGGATTGATTTTACTTAGATGATAGGATAGTATATTTAGGTATTTCTTATGATTGAGGTGAATAAATATTAGTGTAAAGTGGATAAATGTTTTCAATAGGTGTAGATGTTGGGGTAGTTATATAAATAGTATGAGAGGTATTATCCAATTGAGGTGTTGTAAGTGGGTCTTCAAAATAGATAAGGTCCTCTTTCCCCAACTCTTTTAGATGAGTCAGGGAAGAATCTTTGATAACACAAAATTTGGGAGGTTTGGTGCATGTGGGTTGGATTAGAATCAATGAAAGCAACTAAACTTCACATATTGGTCATATTTACCACATTATCCTTAATAGTTTGGTCTATAATACTTTAAATTTTATTAGTGGAAGGAGTAATCTTGTCTTTACTATCTTGATGATTAGGAAGAGGATCTTTATATATGGCAAGATGAACATTAGCCTGGTTTAAAGCTTGATTTTTGTTTTGTGTTTTGTGAGATATAAAGGTAATATCATAGGCTTGTTTATGATTATAAATGAGTGAATAGTGATCAAACTTTGGGCCATGCATAAAATCCATAGTTAAATTACATAATTTTCTATAATTATTGTGAGAGTGGCCCCAACTTACATGAAACCAACAAACTTTGTTTGGATCATAATGTGATTTCATAGGATGAGTGGGGTCAAGCTCTCATGGTAGAGTCATTGGTAGATGCTTTTGAATCTCAGTGAATGATAATGACTTATGAACATTAATGTTGTTTTTTTGATAAAATTGAGGATTAGGGGTGTTGGTTAGAAGGGGATCATGTTCCACAACATGGTTGGGAGTGATGGATTGAATATTATGAATGGTATCATAAGAATCAATGATACCATAGTTGGTATCATGATGATTTTTATTTTTAATGCGAATGTGAGTGCCCATGGGAGGTTGGGATGGCTCAAACTAGTGAATGATAAAATCTTGGAATTTGGCTTAGTGAAGGGACTCTTCCAAATTTATTGTAGATAGAGTCCTAACCTGATATTTCAAATTGGGATAAAGAGCATTAGTGAATATATGAAATATATTAACATCTATCATGTTATTCTCAAACTTATTAGATAAGCTCTTTCACCTATTGATAAAATCTTGTACACTTTTGGTTTCAATTTAATTACAATTGATAAAGTGAGACAAGGTATTCTCAAGGAGGTCACTAGTTTGAAACTCTTATCCTAGGGAGTTAACTAAATCTTCCAAGCTAGTGATATAATGGGATTTGAATTGATTGTACCAATCTAATGTGTCTATGGAGAGTGTTTTTGCTAGTATTTTGGTAGGATCAAAAGTGTTTAGTTTGACCCAATCTTTGTAGATATTACCAAATGTTTTTAAATGTAATATTATAAATTTTAGGTATAACAAGTTCATTTTGGAGATGTTTGATCATTTTGTTAACAAGGGGTTGTTTAGGAATGAGGTTTCCATGGGAATCCTTAAGGGGGATGGGGGGAATTTTGATTTTTTATTCCCCATGGAACTTGTTGATGTTGATTTTGAAGGTGAATGAGATGATTTTACATTTGCATCATTTGATTGAAATTATTAGTTTGAAAAGTGTTCATTTGATTAAGAGTTTATAATAATAGTTTATTGGTTTGAGTGGTATTTTTACTAGTTTTTGTGGTATGTAAAGCAGTGACATTGGTATTAGTGGCTTGGGTTGCACTATGAAAAGTGGCATGCACGACACTAGTGGCGTGAGAAGCATTGGTAGAAAATGAAGCACTAGTATCAAGATTAGCATAAGAATAAAAATAATAATTAGTAACATGATTAATTTTTGTGTAAAATGATGCACTAGTGGCTTGATTGAGGAGGAGGGGCCTTAAAAAAGGCACACTAGATGTTTAACCTACCATGTTAGTGGAGATACTTGGCATGGAGGTTGAAGAGATCAAAGAAAAAGAGGTCATAGTGTGAGAAGGAGTCAAAATAAAAGGGAGAGGTTGAGAATCAAATAACATGTCACCTCCAAATCCATGAGAAAATGTAGGGAAGATTGAATGTGGTTCTTCTACTTAACCACTTATCATGAGATTGTAAATATTTGAAAGTTATTTTCCTTTATGTCAAGGACACTTGTTAATGAAGGAGAGTGTTTCTTGTGTCTACTCTAATTATGGTTGATCTTATAAAGAAAAAAGAGGATTATGAACTAATTATGATTAAGGAAGAGCCCCATAATTGGTAGTATGAGTGGCCACATGCACATTAATTCCATCTAATGTTTAAGTTATAAAATAATTTTTAAGAAACTTATTATGATTAGTAAAACTCATCATGTCTATTGGATTCAACTCTATGTTATCCTCAAACAAGAAGTTTAATACAAGAAAGGGAAGATAAAGGGGTGATGCAAAGAAAAAATCATAAATAGGGTACATATTCAAATTGGTCAACTATGTTTTGTAAACTAGGGAACATAATAGGGAGGTAAGGATACATAGTCATGTAGGTTGATTGAATACCAATGAATAGGGAGATAAAGATATACATTCAGACAAGTTGACTGTGTACTACATGTAGGAAGGCTAAATATTTTGTAAGAGACTATATCCACTAGAATGATAGTGTTTTGAAATATAGAAAAAGTTTGAAAGATAATTTGAAGAAAAACCAAATTAAGCACACAAGAAATTAGATCGTGTAATCACCTAAAAGAATTAATTAGATGGTAAGAGTATCATTTGAGTTACCCTATTCTTAGATTATCCCTAAACCTATCTTAGAGCCTTAGACACACCTTTCTAATCATTTAGCAGACCACAATCACCTACAATCAAATAAAACATAGTCTTAAGACTATCATCCTATATCCTAACCCAACTTGCTCAGCAATCTACCAAGTGGACATTAGTGCCACATTTGGGACACTACAGCCACAAGGTGCTAGTGTCCCCAATTGGGCACTACTATCCTTATCCCTAACTTTTTAAAATAGATACTTGTTCAAATGTGTGACCCTTTTAAGATCAAACTAAAAATATTTTCTTATTCACACAAGCTACAAAACTCTATAAATATAAGTATAATTGACCTCTATTCACTAGATGGAAAATATATGCAAAAACACATTCAAATAAAAGGCAAGTTGAGAAAAATCAAGGTATCTAATACCTATTCTTCCCTACTTCTACATACTACCATCTACAGTAACCCTAAGCCAAGTTTTCAAAGATTTCAAAGTTTAAGCACATTCAAGGCATCCAAGTCCACTCTCATTATAACGTTCACTTGAACTTGCATCATACTATTGGTATGTATGTAACTCTCTTCATAACATGGTGTTGAGGTTATCTATCATATCCTACTAATGAACACACAATTATTACTCATTCCATACTTGAAATGAGGATTAGGGTTTTCACATTAAATTAGGTTTTTTAGTTACAACACAAAGCTCTAGGTTTTGTGTGCTCAAGGATAAGACATAAAAACATAAGTGTAAATGCTCTTAAAAATAGGAATAGTCCCAAAAAGGGGACACTACTACCACTTATAGGAAACTACACAAGCATGGTGTTACTGTCCATATGGGGTGATATTATCTAGTGAAGAAATAGATAAAGAATAATATTAATTACACTATAAATTGTCTAAAACCCAATTTTTAGAACACAAATCATCTGTGATAGTTATTTTCCAAATAAGTCTATTTATGCCAATTTATTTCTATTTTAGAAAGTTAAAAGAAGTCAAATGCCATAACAAATTGGTGCTTAATTATTTCAATTTATTTAACTCATTTAGACATCTCATCCCTTTAATATAAACATAGGATTTACATATTAAAACCCTAAAAGGTTAAATCATTTGATGTACCCCTCCTACTTTAAATATTACTTCAAACCCTAGCTTGCATTCATCCAAATTTTGTGTAATAAATTTAGGGTTGTGTACTTTTGATTTTATGATTTATTTTAGACAACCTAGCGAAATTAAATCAATTTCATATTAGGATTTCAATTTATTTTACATATAATTTAAATTTATGCAAAGAAACCCTATATTCAAAAACCCTAACCCTAGATATTTTTAGGGTTTGTATCCTTTTTTATCCTATTTTCATTAGCTACTATTAATTATTTAGAATTAATTTATTCTATTTTAGTATCTTTATTTCAATTTGTTTTCTATATGCCATCTAAAAAATATATCTCTCTTTCACTAAGACAAAGTGCTAGACTAGGTAGTAATACTATAGAGCATATTCACATTCCTACTATCTAAACCTATAACAAAGATAATGAACCTATTACAACTCCACCTATGAATCCTCAACACCATAATTATGTGGAATTTAATGAAAATGCATATGAAGATGAACAATATAGCCAAGAGTAAGATGAAGTCCACATTGAGAATCAAGATACACTACCTCCACTTAATGATAATGATATAAATATAAAAAAAGATGAGGTATTACAAGGATTTAGAGTTAAAATTTTAGAACATACCCTTGATCATGCATAAATCCTATAGGACATATTATAAATTAAAAATAATACAAACAATGGTCAATCTTTAACCCCTCCAGTTAACAATGTTGTTACATCTCTAGTAGGGCCAACTCATCTAACTCAGATAGCACAACCCAAGATTATTATTCAACCACTAGTGATATATACACCACTTGTGGCTAGTTATTCTAATGTAAATGTACAATCCCTTATGCATGAGGTTATTACTCTATAATTTAAAGTGTTACATCTTGAGAAGGGAAAAATTAGGCCATCATATGCCTTGGATTCCAACATTCTCTTACATACACCTTCGGCACATCACATAGTGACAACTCCTTTGCCATCTAGTTTCATGACACCCAAGCTCACATTATATGATGGAAAAAATGACACATAGCATCACCTGAGAGCCATTTAAATAGTATGCTTGGACTATGTGTCTAATAATTAGCTTATTAAGAAGCTATTTTTGTGTAGTCTCAAGGATTATGCCCTATACTGGTTCTATGATTTGAAAAATTAATTTATTTTGGCATTCAATCCTTTAGCTGACATGTTCCTAGAACACTTTTATATCAACATTAGGGATAAGACATCATATATACAAGTGGCATAATTAAATCAAAATTCAAATGATCTTATCACTAATTATGTCTTATGATATAAGATAATATTATCCAAATTGACTATCCCCATTATAAACAAAGAGCTTTATGATATATTTAAATAGAGTCTATTAACAACACTACATGAAACCATCTTTTTCAGGAAGTTTCCCACATTTACTGATATGTGCCACATAGTCAAGGAAAGATGTGTTAAGCTTTTATCAATGGGAAAACTAAAGTACACAAAGAATCAACTATTAAGAGTCCAAACAAACCTCCATACAAAGTAAGGGCCACAAAAAACAAAAGTGATTAGAAAGGCCATAGTCAATTCAAGTTTTGAGCCTTCTCCCAGATTAGTTTTATCTGATCCTCAATGCAAAGTCTTCACTAATCTTCTAGAATCACCAACATGAGTTATACAACAACTAATAGAATGCAATGTCATATCTCTCCCTCCCATTAAATAGGTTGATATGGCATGGACTCTTCCAAATAATTATGATTCAAATGCATTCAATGAGTATCATAAGGAAATAGGCCACATGATTAACATATGTATTAGCCTAAATCACAAGATACAAGATCTCATTAAGGATAACATTATTGATGTGGGATCACCTATAGAGGCATACAAATTAAAAAAATAGAAGAAAAGGTAATAAATACATTTTATATCCTTTCCCAAAGCATACAAATAATGAGGTAGGGGACACATCAGGTGTCCACATACATAGTAGGTGCATCCACCACTAGATTCCTATCACACAGTTATAAAGGAGGCACATACACTACATAAGATTATTTTCATGTATCATACTATAGTGCCACCTAGACCACTTATCACATTTTCAGAGTAGGAGATAATGGACAATGACATAGATTTACATGTGCTCTTCATACAAGCATATTTATACCATCATACTATTCACAATATTATGGTTGACAATGGGTCAAGAATAAGCATGTACACCATGACACTCTTATAGTACTTAGGCTACATAGAGTAGGATATATTTCATATAAATATAGTTACTAGTGGTTTTAATGGCCATGTTCAAAGCTCTGTCAGGGAGATTGTGCTTGCATTATAGGTTGGACTAGCCCACATAGCCACTCAATTCCTAGTAGTACTTAGTATAGGTATATTTGATATATTATTGGGCAAGCCATGGTTATAGCATCTCTAAACCATCCCATCTAAAGTACACTGATGCCTAAAGTATATGCATCCTAACCAAGTGGTTAATATTTATAGTGTCCCATATGAGTATCCTCTTCCCATCCTATAGGTAGTTCTAACTATAGTTCTAGCACAGACACCAGTTATAGTTCTAGCACCAGTACTAGATATTGCATAGTTATCAATTACATCAAAGAGTATAGATCTTATGCACACACCAAAGTGTTTAATAGAATCCTTAGATTAGGCTAGGTCTACTACTATAGTATCTACATGTATGCATACTCTCCCACAAAGACAAATACTAAAGAAACCCTTACATTAGAGATAAATCATAAATTATATAGGACCTTCCTCTACTCAATTTACATTGAGATCAGTTATATTAGGGTCTAAGGGTTATAATTATAGGATGCCTACATCACCTATAGATTTTGATTTTACTATATGGGTCCCTAAGTGATACAGAGGTTAAAACACACATTCTTATTATTATTCTCCTTGTATGGACCTTTTGCTTATAGATGATTTTAACCTCCTAGAATATAGATCATATAAGACAAAGTTAAACAAACTTCAAATCCTCCTTACTCTCTCAAAACACACCATTCTATAGCTTTCCATTACTTATGTTATTCTCTCTTTATATGCTCTCTTTATATGTCATGCAAGTGTTTGATGTAATTCTAGTGTATATAGATATGAAGGATCAAGAGAGCATAGGGGTGAGAACAAGTCATATCTATATACACTAGAATTACATCAAACACTTGCATGACTCCCTGTGTCAAAACCCCCTTGATCCCCTTTTAATAATTAACCTTCCTAACCCACATTTTTACCTTAAAATATTTAATTAAGTTAATTAAAATACACTTATGCCACCTCACCTAACCACCTCATCCTAAGACTATTTCTTACCCTCTGAGTCACCTTGAGACTTAGTCTCCTAATACTAACTACCTATGACTTGTTCTCACCCCTAACATATATTCCTACTAACTACATTCTTCATAACCTTGTATTTTTACCATTTTATAATGGACACCACACTTGGTAAGAGAAGGAATAGAAAATGGGCTAAAAATAGATCTTTTACCTATTCTCATGCCATCGATGTCAATCAACCCTTGATCGATGTCGATAGGATCACTGATGTCAGTTAATAAAAATTACAAGTTAGTATTCGAATCAAAAAATCAATAATTCACACATAAGATTTTGGTAATCAGAGCATTCTACATCACTCTCAAAATCTAGGATTATTGTTACTCTACACAAATTGATCCAGATCAGGAATTGATACACTACATAGAGCTTGAACTCTTGAGGACCAGTAGCACATGCTTGTCTTGTCTATTCACCCATTAGTTCATGAAGCCTCATCAGAGTCATCTATCTAACAATCATAGTTCACCCATTTTACTAGCTAAGTATATCTTAGTGTTTTGTAAGTCTTTAAACAATAATTTTATAATTTCTTTACATTATAATTTTTATTTATTCATGAACCCTAACTCCTGTGGAGGATTTGTAAATCTCCCTACCCATTTCTCTCTAACCCAGCATACTAACCCTATGCCCAGACTCACTTGAGTCTTACCCACCCCCTAATGACTCTTCCCAACATCACAACCTGACCATACCCCCATTTCCCCCCAGAAAATCCTTCTCTAAATCATTATAATACTACTACCCAAATAGACATCAGTGACCCAACTAACATCAGTGACCCCAACTGACATTGATCTTTTAATCGATGTCAATTACTATGTTTCTAAACCAGCAACCTCAAAATCACCTAACAACCTTCCCAAAACATATACCTAACTAATCATCCTACACTATATTATCTTTTGCTATACTTAGACCTACAACATGATAAACAAAACTCTCTCTCTCTCTCTCTCTCTCTCTCTCTCTCTCTCTCTCTCTCTCTCTCTCTCTCTCTCTCTCTCTCTCTCTCTCTCTCTCTCTCTCTCTACTTGAATTTATTTTAATCTTTGTTTTAAAATAGTGGACTGTCATCTCAAGGAAGTTTCATGCTTCCTAGAACAAGCATGTAGCTTGGGAGTCTATGCATAGCTCCAATAACAACTATTTTGTGTAGTGTTTTCTTATCTGTAGGTGTCTTCTTCTACAACCAAAGAGGGGAATCTATAAAGTCTAGAATGGTGCACACTTATCCCCCCCCCCCTCTCTCTCTCTCTCTCTCTCTCTCTCTCTCTCTCTCTCTCTCTCTCTCTCTCTCTCTCTCTCTCTCTGAGTGTAAAATAAGCTCAAAACATAGTGAAATATTCTAGCACGCCCAATGGGACCCTAGAGTTTTCTTGGGTTCATTACTTGTTTAGCTATTCATATAGGTGAACCATAGTGAAAATTTCATTCCTTTCACTTTCTCTCTTTGTCTTTCTCAAAAATGAAATTTTAAACTTTTTATTTTCTATTTAAGGAAAGAACTAAAATTTTCATTCCCTATCATATCCTCTTCTTTTGTTTCTAAAATAAATTCATTATTTTCCTACAAGCTAAAAAGAATACCTTCTTTTATTTGCCTCTTTTGAGAATTAAGATAGTGAAATTCATCCTCCTCTTCTTCTATTCACCATTTTTTTCATCTAAATTTAAACATTTCTGATTTGGGTTTAAAACTCACTGCATGTCATTATTTTTCTTACTACATTTAGCTCACGTAGTTAAATAAATCATCATGAATAAATCATATAACACAAATGTTACACAACCAGTCCACTCTCATAAAATTAAACATCTAAACTCACTTGAGATAAGGCCCATTGTTATTTCATCACCCAGTAGATCACTTTACCCTACTTAGTGATCCCACTTGGATTTCACCACCAAGGGGAGGACCCACTCCATTCTTTGATAGAGTATAAACTCTAGACAGGTGATATATTCTAGCTAAGTATCCCAACTCAGCTTTAGGATTATGAAGTACAGTGAACAAGCCCCTATAACAAACCACATACTTGGTCTAATATAGATTTCCACTGAGTATCAAAAATAACCTAGAACCATCCTTAGACTGCTCATCTAGTACCTATTTCAAAAAACAATTTTACTCTCACACTTTCTAAGGCATAAGACATCAAGTGACTAAAATTAATTCCAAGGAGTTAACATTAAGTGGCTACATGTTCCTTTTTTGCTTCCTTTTGTCTTCTAAATTTTTGAGTTAGGGTGGACATTTCCTTTATCAATTTGTAGAATCTAAGCATTTCTACCTCCCAAATTCTATTAACCTCTAGTTTCAAGTTTTCTATGTCCTTTATCCTTATATAGACCTGAATGTATCCTTTATTTTACCTAGATTTCACCTCTAGGTTGCTAAAACCTTGAATTTTTTGCCTTTCTAGATTCTACAATAACTGACATTGGTAAAGACACTAATGTCTATGGCCTTATATCCTATTGACATCAGTCAGATAGCCAATATTGGTGACTGTGCTTTTATAATTTTTAGCCTACTTAAAATAACAAGCTATAATTACCTACCTACCTATACTCAAACATAAGTTTTTGATGCTCTATCACTAATATAGATTTTGAGGCCTACCTTTATCATTTTCACATGGTCTTGATGCATAGCCAAGCCAAAATTCTTGTTGATTATGCAAGATGGCAACCACTCCCACCTTCCCCTCTCCTTTTTGATTTTTCCATGGAGCATACTTTGGCTACAGAGAATACTCCTATGCCTACCAATCCTAACCAGATCCCCCTTATACCTAAAGGAGATCTTGACTTCACAATATTTCTTAATCATAACATTGTATCCCTTCAGCATTATCTCACCATGATTCAAACCCACAACACTATGGGAGATCCTCTTTATGGCATGCCAACTTCTTTGATGGAGACAACTATAGTCTCAATGGTTTCCATCATTCCATTTATGGTTGCCTAAACCACTACTTCAATAAGTGACCCAACCATCAATAACCCTAAAAATTCAACCACCCTAGCTACTTAGTCTCATCTTCTTAACCCAACTTCTGTAGCATCTCCCTTAGCCTCATAACCACTATTGGCCCAACCAAGTCAAACACCATTTCAAAACTTGGTATTTCCCATCCCATCAACTCTTGCACCCATAATTACAAGAGTTTCAACTCACCCTTCAACCCATGTAACCATGCCAACAACTCAAACTCTAATTATGGCACCCAGCCAAGGCATTGTCTCTAACCCCATAGGACAAGCCTCTTTCATTTTTACCCCTCAGACCATTACTCATTACTTGTATGTTGCATCTACACTACCACAATAAGGTGTGTCATATCCTACCTCTATCTCCCTTCAAGCACCCTATAAATTAGAGGGTAATCCTCACACCAATCCCTCTCCTGATCTCATCAAGGTGCTAATGGATAAGATTTGTAGCCTAGAAACATCTATGTTAGGCTCAAAGAATGTTCTATCTTATGATCAAATATGTAATGAACCCATCCATCCTTCTCTACCTATTCACCCCTACCTAAGTCAGTGGGAGCTCCTTAAATTTACTCATTTTTAGAGTAAGGAGGACCCACAACAACACTTACAAGCATTTTGACAAGCTTGTTATCTAATAAGGCATGATGATGCATTATTGCTTCATATTTTCCTTATGTCTCTTTCAAGTGATACCCTAGATTTGTATAGTTCCATAACCTAACACTCCCTTTTCTCATTTATCCAACTTCCTCAACTATTCTTGGACCACTTCTCTATCAATATTTTTAAAAAGGTATCTATTGCAGACCTTTATTCCATTAAATAGTTTGACAATGAGTCTATTGCTGACTTTATCACTTGTTAGAGAGGTTTAATCAATCAACTCTCCTTTTCTTTAAATTAACCTGAGCTTATCAATCTTTTCTCAAGATCATGTGCCAAACACATCTCTTCTACCCTCTACATGTAGACTTTCCACACATTTGATGAAGCTTTTACAATGACATGAAAGTTAGAGGTTTAGGCCATAAATGAAGATAGGGTTAAATTACGTAGTAAAAATACCAACTCCAAACCTAATGACTCTTCCTCTAAACCCTCTTCTTCCAATCAAAAGTCAAAAGGCTCTACCAATGCCATGGTGGTTAAATCAACTTCTTCTACTACAGTCAACTAGTTTAGGCCATCCACCTCACACAATTTAACCAAACAATTCCAACAATAGTATGAACAAAGACAATACATTCCTATTAGAGAGTCATACACTTTCATTTTGGATAAACTATTGTAGCTATGAGCTATTACCCTTCCCTAAATTAGACCTCTTATATAATTTGATCCCTCCCATCCTATCTCAACTTGGTACAAGGAGGACAATTTTTGTGGCTATCATCTACTTAAAGGACACAATTATAACAACTATAAAACATTCAAAAACATTATTCAAGATATGCTTGATAAAGGTGAGTTTATCTTGGATAACCCTAACACACTTGCTAACCAAAGCATGGATGTGTTCAAATAGCCTTTTCCTAACCATTCACTCAATCAAACAAATGTTTAGGACATGACTAATAACTCACTTGATCATTATATTCATACGGTCAATATGGTCTTCTCTTTACCTTTGATCTAACCTGTCCCACAACTGGAAGAGCCTATTTTACCTATTACTCTTCCATGAGTAGAGGATCTAGTTTGACCCATCCCTCTCCCACATGTGGAGGGGCCTCTTCTACCTATCCTTTTACCATGCAAGGAACTCGTAATGTATACTCTTCTTATACCTATTTTGCCTATTCTCCTACCTTTTGAAGAGCATGCCATGCCCACTCCCTATCTACATGTTGAGGGGAACATCATTCCTATGCTCTACCCTCTTGAAGATCCTTCTTCACCTACTTCTCCTCCACCAATGGAGGACAATGCCCCATCCAATCCTCTTTCACATATAGAGGAGTCTACATTACCTATCCCTAGACTAATTGAGGGACATATTATGCCTACACCCATCGAACCAATTTTACCCCTTATTTTGCTAATAAAAGAGCACACCTTACCTGCTCCTCATCTACATGTTAGGGAAGAAATCATACCCATGATTTATCTAATAAAATAATCAACTTCACTAGTTCCTCCCCCACCTACAGAGGACCATGCCTCTTCTCTTGCCTCGATTGAAGAAGACTCAATTATTGTTCTTAATCATATTTAGCCTAAAATAGCAAAAGTCAACACCTTCTCTCTTTCCCAATCACCTAATTCTTCTACAAAATCAAATGCAAGGCCTATGACAACTTTGTCTAAACCCTTCTCATGATTGGTAGGAAATCTATACTTTTTTAACTCCAAGAAGCTAGACCACTCATCATTTTGGGACTAACTTAAATCTCCCTATCCTACATAATAAATGTCATCCTCTACCACCAATCCTTTTTCTACCATTTACCCTAAGCTTTTTTACAAAGGTATAAATTATTTACTTAGACCATGATAAGCTCGACCCTCTATGTCATAACCATCACCATCATGGGCATCGACTATACTAAAGCAAATCAGATCTTTGGGTGTTCACCCAGTGTATATTCTAATTCATCCATAGGTAAAGTTAGGTTTGAATCCTCAACCATGAGTTAGAGCTCCATGGCCTAAACCAAGGAAGAATGTTAAGCTTCCTAGGTCTCACCATTCCACTCCTCTTCCACCCTTAATTTTGCCTTTGATCTTGGGACCCCATCTTTCCACTTTAATTGGAATGCTCTATTTCCAAACAAGATAAAAAGCAAATCTAAATCCTCTTTGCCTTTACCACTTAGTGGCCCTTACACATTCAACACCTCAACACCTATGGCTAAAAAGGTTTCAACAAAACTAGTGGCTACACCTTCACCTAAAAGGGTGCCATGAAAAACCATATTCACACCTCCTAAATCAAAGAAGGTGTCCACCCCTATTGAAACAACAAGTGTTATCCCATTGGTAAGATCTAAGGCCTCTCTCTTACACCATTTATTGTAATCCTCCACCATAACACTTCCTTTGATCAAGCCTTATCATCTTCTTAGAACAAAACCATCTTGGTTTGATGACACACAAGTTTGTTTATATCATCACTTGCCTAGACATGATATAAAAAGTTGTAAATCTCTCACAACTATTCTCCAACAACACTTTGATATGAAAAAACTTTTCATTAAGGAGCCTCTTTTTAACCTCCTAGTTATTTTTTTAGTTACATCTCAAACTCCACCTACCACCTTACCTGAGTCCAAGATCAATGACAATGTTGTGCCTCCTCCACCACCTTCTTCACTTGTGCTCTAGATTAACATAGTTAATGTGGCCACACAGTCTCAAAATAAAAAGGATAAAGGTAATGAAAAGGCCAACACCCCTTGGGCTCATCTATTTTAAAAATACTCACCTCCACCAAATCCCAAGATCTTTATTCTTGGTGCCCCACATCCCACATATTCACAAGTCATTCAAGACTCAATGGTGAAACAACTTCACCAAACCCCTGTAAAGATGTCTTTATATGAGTTAATCCAAAACTCATCCCATCATTACCAAGCCTTGATCAAGGATTTAAAATCCATTTAGGTACAACCCGATGATCCTCAACCTCTTGTAGCTTTGGTAGATTCTCTTAATACTATTGCCCTAGTTTCCTTCAGTGATTCAAAAATTTTAGCTCTTCACCCTAGAGACTAGGACCCTATACTTTTTATCACTAGATATATCAATCAAACTCATGTTAAGAGATTCATAATTTATGGAGGTGATAGTATTAATATTATCTCCACTCATGCCTACAAATAACTATCACTTCTCAATTATTGCATGTCATAGTCTGATGCAATACTCTATTTCCTTTAATGATATTATAATGACTACTATGGTAACTATAGTCTTGCATATCCATGTGGGTACTTGCACAATCCCAAAAATCTTCTATGTTATTAAAGGAGAGTTCTAATACAACATATTTCTTGGATGACCTTGGATATGTGTCATGACATGTGTATCCTTGAATTTACACTGTTGTGTCAAATATGAGTATGGTGGGAAAGTGCATGTTATTCCCACCAACCTGCCTCCTTTCAAAACATGCAACATGACTTTTCATCCCAATGATGTCCTCATCCCATTGAAAACATCTTCCACTTTTCATTCTACCATTGAAGCCTCAATAAGTTTGACTACCTCAGTTACTTAGATTTTGGAGACATAAATTCTTGATAAGGACCCCATGAAAGACACTTTCAAATTCCTTTCACTTAGAGAATATCATTTCTTGACACTTGACATGTTCCATACTCCACAAGAGTATGGAAAACTTCACATGCACCCCAATTATGATCCCCATATTGGGATGGTCATCCTACATGGTCCCCCTAACCTTTGAACTAATCTCACATATGGGGGAATCAATTGATCTCTTATTGTCAGAAATCCCTCCTCTTCACCATAGCCTTTTACCTATGACTTCTTTTTCTTAGGAAAACCTAGTTTTTCTCACACCTATCTTTATAGGTGTGCCTAGAAAGGATTTCAATTGGGTTGTTATAAGTAGGGTGCTCATACACCCATTGAATACCCCACCAACAAGACCATTAAAGATGCCAAAAAGTGATATGGTGTGGGTTTTGATGAACTAATGAAACCCACCAATGTCTCTCATATCGAGGAGCCACTCTCTCCTTCTCCAGCATCTCCTGTTCTCCCACCATCACCTATAGAATCAAAGGTATCCATACCTCCTAATTTTTTTAAATAAATGTCATTCATTTAAGACCCCTAACCTATCATCTGGGTGAGGAAAAAAGGTCCCTTCCTCTCGTTCATCCTAAAATGATTGATGAAGACTCTCCCATTATTAACACTATCCAATGTCAGGTTGATAATGTTATTCTCACCTTATGGATACGATTCCTATATATAATGATCACTCCCTTCTAAAAGTCAAACTATGTTAAATGAATCCATCATTGACATTAAACCACCCTCTTAAGATAACCCCTGAATCCTCAATATTGGCCAATCTTTAAATTCTCTTTAATAAACCAATTATGCCAATTTCCTCTCTAATCATAGTAAAACATTTAATTGGTCTTATCATGGCATGCTTAGCATTGAACCCTCTATCATCACCCATAATATTATAACCAACTATGATGCTAAGCTTGTTAAGTAAAAGCTTCATAGGATGAACCCTTGTATTGCTCTCCTTGTCAAAGAAGGGCTCCAAAACCTCCTCTATGTTAAATTTATTCAACCCATTAATTATCTGCAATGGGTTTCCAATATCATCCCTATCACAAAATTGATAGGGGGAATCCACATCTATACTAACTACCATGATCTAAACTTAACTTGTCCAAAGGATGACTTCCCTTTAGCAAGCATCAACCAATTTGTTGACCTGATGGCCAGCCATGGGATACTATCTCTTATGGATAGGTTCTTAGGCTACAATCAAATCTTGATTACTCCTGAAGATCAACACAAGACCACCTTCATCACCCCATGGGGGACTTTCTATTACTAATTCATGCCTTTCAACCTTAAGAATTCTATCACTACCTACTAACACACCATGACTTACATTTTTCATGATCTCCTACGTAAAATTATGGAAGACTATGTGGATGACTTACTTGGAAAGTCTAAACATCACCAGGATCACTTGGAAATTATCAAAATCATATTCACTCATCTCCTCCAATATAATATTTGACTAAACCCAAAGAAATGAATCTTTTGGGTCCTTTCAAGCAAGCTTTTAGGCTTCATTGTCTCCCTCTATGGTATCTAAGTTGACCCTGCTAAGGTTCATACAATACTAGAAATGCCTCCACCCACTAATCTCAAGTAGCTCCATAGCTTACAAGGAAAACTTTAGTTAATCCATTGTTTCATCTCTTAGTTGTCATATTGATGTCAACCTTTTCATCATCTACTTAAAAAGGATGTTTCCTTTCATTGGAACATGGATTATCAGAAAGCCTTTGACACACTCAAAGGGTATCTCCTTTCCCCATTGGTTCTTATTCCTCCTAAAGAGGACCAACCTTTCTACCTCTACATTTATGCAATAGACCATTCCTTAGGTGATATGATTGCACATCGAGATGATCAACATAGAGATCAAGTTATCTACTACATAAGCTGAATGCTTATTAATTATGAAACTTGGTATACTTATACTAAAAATCTTTGCCTCAAATTGGTATTTATAGCTTACAAACATTGCCACTACCTTTTAAATTATAAAACTTATGTTTTCACCCATGTTAACCACCTCAAATACATACATTCTTAGATGTACCACAACTAGCATATAGCTCATTAGCTCATGATCCTTACTAAGTTTGACTTGGAATTCATATAATAGAAGTCTATCAAGGGGAAAATAATTGTTGAATAGTTAGTCAATGCCCCTTTACCTCAAAACCAACCTTCTAACCTCAAATTCCTTGACAAGTATATTACAATGCTATCCACTAATGACATCTCCTATCAAATGATGATGTTCTTTAATGGGTGCTAAATGTCAACTCAATGGGGGTGTAGGGGTCATCCTCATCCCTCTTGATGGTGAGATTATGCCTCTATCATTTAAATTAGATTTCAAATATACTAACAATATGGTTGAATATGAAGCTTTGGTCTTAGGGATTCAAACAACCATTTTATTGGGTATCAAATCAATCAACATCTTTGTTGATTCCTAATTAGTGATTAATCAGGTTAATAGTTCCTACCTCTACAAAAATGAAATTATGAAATGATATAAACATCATATAGATGTGCTATTGAAATCATTCAACCACTACCTCTTGCAGACTACTCCTCAATCTACAAACAATTTTTCCAACATGATGGCTTCCCTTGCCTCACATATTCCATCCTCAACCTCTTATTCAAAAATATATGTCACCATGCATCACCTCACATTACCCTCCTATATGTCAACTAACATCATATTTATGGGTAATATTGACTCTAATCTACATGATGTCTAGTAAAAATATCTTGTTGACAATCTCACTTGTGTTATCATTCCATCAGACCTTTCCAGTAATGGGAGACATGATTTTGTTAAAATTACTACTCACTACACTATGTTGGGGGGGGGGCTTCTCTACAAATGAGTCTTTGATGGTCTCTTCCTTAGATGCCTCACTTGTGCTGAAATCCCCTTCACCATTAAATAAGTCCACAATGGGATTTGTGGGTGGCATATCAGTGGGAACTCAGTTTCCAAATGCATCCTTCAACATGGCTACTATTGGTTGACACTCAACCAAGAATGTCAAAATTACATTCGGTGTTGTGTCAGATGTCAACAACATGCTAACCTCCTTCACACTCCAAGCCATGCCTTACAAGTCACCAGAGACTTTTGGCCCTTTTCATAATGGGGTTTGGATCTAATCAATGAGATTAACCCTCATTCATCTCTCTAGCATCATTCTATAATTAATTCTATTAAATACTTCACCAATTGGGTTAAGGCTATTCCTCTCATCTCCACTAAGGTTGACAAAATTGTCAACTTTATCAACCATCACATCATCTACCATTTCGATGTCCCCCATAAGATTATTATGGACAATGACAAATCTTTCAAAAATAAGACTATCTAAAAGATCTATGATGCTTTTGGAATCAAATTAAGCTTCTCATCACCATACTATCCATAAGTAAATGGATAGGTAAAATATTCTAATAAAACCTTAACCAAAATCCTCATGAAGGTAGTCAATGATTCTAGTAGGGATTGGCATACACACATTCCCTTTGCCTTATAGGCTTACCACACTAGCATTCAAACCCCTATAGGTGTTACACTTTTTCATTGGTCTATGGGATGGAAGTAGTCTTACCTCTCGAGGTCTAGATTCCTTCTCTTTGCATCTCTCTACAAGACATACTTACTAATGATGACTTTCACCAAGAATGTTTGGCTCAACTTGAGCTACTTGATGAACACCATTTAGTATCCCTTAATCACATCTAAATATATAAAGAGCATATCAAATGTGCTTACAATAAAAACCTTAAGGAGTAATATTTCAATATCATACATCTCATCTTAAAGAAAAATCAACATGTGACGAATATGGAAAAAAGCAATTAGGGCAAGTTTTCTCCTAATTGGTTTACACCCTACATCATAACTCATAAGTACTGCTCAGTAACTTATTGCTTATCTTCTCTTGAAGGCAAGATAGAATATGAGCCTTTAAATTATTTTCACCTTTGACCATTATTTTTTTAATAAAGTGATGCTTCACTTCATGTCTAACTTGAGATCATCCCTTAAGCAACCCTATTACATTCACCTCCCTTCCTCTTAACCCTTGTTCCTACACACTTAGTTAACCTTCCAAGTGTTATGATTTTTACCTCATAATGGAAAAAATCTAAGCCTCTATAGTCCTATCCATGACTAAAGTCATATGTAAATAAAAATATAATAATAAAAATTTAGATATATAGACAAATTATTATCTCTCAGGTCATGATTCTCAATGTAGACTGCTCCTTTGAAGGAAAGATATGTAACTTCTCATTGCTACTATAAATAGACTTCTCCCTAGAAGGACAACTAAAAAAAAATCTTAGAACACTCCCTTGAAGGATGGCTAAGCCAAGCTTTGTCATCAAGGAAATAATGACTTAGAAGCATCCCATATTGATCAGCTTTTCATGACCTCAAGACATCAACAACATCCCAATGAAGGCTTCCCACATTGATCAGTCTACAAAAGAAAAAGACAAAAAAATTTAATCATGGACTTGCCTATGGTAGCTCTCAGGCCACCTACATAAGGGGCATACCATCCCCACTAAGAAGGTTACACTACCCAAACACCCTAATTCCTTTTAACATTTTCTCTTCTTACTCCCTCATAATCAAGGGAATTTAAACTCACTTGACACAAGGTGATCATGACATTTCTCTACCAAATGACTGGTTGATACTGTAATGCATGAATAAGTCTCATACTCCCATGCCTATTCATATGGTCATTATGGTCCTTGCCAATGCAAGAGCATCACATCCCTTTCTTTTCTATCACATGTTGATTTATATTTTAAGGCAACATCTCAAAACAAGATTCGCTTAACTTCTTGCCTACCTATATCTCTATTCTTACATCTTAAAGTTATATATTTAAGAATACTATTACTTACATATCCATTTTAAGAAATGATGCTCAACACTATCAATAAACATCATGGTGTATTAAAAATACATTCTTCAATCATCACACTCTACTAATACTAATAAACCATTTGTCAACTAATTTATTTCATACAAACTCATGTGAAATGCAACCAACATAGCTTCTCTAAACAACAATAAATTGAGAAAATATAAAATCAAACAACTCATTTTTAGCATACACCATCACATATATGGAAAAATGATAAAATAAAACCAACTACTCAACTATGCATGTACCATCATGAATATGGGAAATTTTAGCATAACACACTAACTATCACTAACATAACCATGAATAACATGACATAAACCTCATACATAATATACCATCATCACCAATAACATCAACATAACATTTAAACATCTCATAATACCAAAATCTCATATATATATATATATATATATATATTGAATATGAATATACATCAATGAATCATATTAGTATCATCTCTCTCTCACCATACATCTCTCAAGTTTGACTCATAGGCTAGAATATATATTATTAAAATAACAAATACATCTAGTCCCTAGAATACTCAAGGTTGTGGTCATGGTCATGAAGAGGCAATATCATCACCACCCTTTTCCTATTTGTGTCTATGTGAACTAGAGGTCATGGTGTGTATCTCCAATCTCTCCTAATCTATAGCCTAAAAATATCTCTAAATATATAAGAAATAGCTAATGCCTCTCTCATAGTATGCAGTATCATCTAAACCAATGTTGTACCTCACTAGTGGCATAGTCTATGGTAGACCCATCAAACATATTATAAGACCCTATGGTGGTGCCTATGGTGGATCTTGTACTAGTCCCTATAGTAGAGAAGGGGTTATCCTTCCCTCATACTCTCAAACCATCTCTCTCTATTATTATTGTAGTAACCTATCCCTATAGTGTCATCACCTATCCCAATAGAACCAAAACCTACACCTGTGCTATAGTCAGTTGGGTCTACAGTGTCATCACATATCCCTATAGGACTAAAACTTATGCCTGCACTATATCCCATGTCTGTAAAGTTGTATCTCTCTCTCTCACAACTCCCTATAAATGTGGTCATGGTCTCCTTATAATCATAGGGTGAAAACCTACCCACCACACTCGATAAGCCACTATAGACCCCAAATCTATCACACCTGGGCTTACTAGTAGCTCCTCAAAATCTATCCCTTCTATCTCCTAGGGAAATTAAAGGGGTGACTCCATATCATCCCTCCTATATCAAGGAAAATTAGGAGGTACATCTTATAATAACTCAAACTATCTCTTGACCTTGACCACAGGTATCATCTCTAACTCTCTGACTCACCTCCCCTTGACCCATATCATACTCTATAAGCCTACAAGCTACTCTACCTATCCTATAAATGTAGGATATGTCAAGTAGGTAATCCAAATAATATATATAAGAATCAATCCATCCATCAACCACCTATAATAATCAATATCTTACATGATGCCATGTACTCATGTCTATGCCATGCTCTCTCTCCATCATCTAAAACCAACCTTGAAATCAATCAAAAAAATGATTGGTAGCCCTAGTGGTTGTGTCACCACAATATGCTCATATGTTTAATAATGAATTAAATGCATGACATAAATATTGTATCATTGTCATAACCTCACACCCCATAACTCCCTATATAGTTATGCAAGAAAAGTTGGTCCCCATGCAAAGACTATTTGCTACTCAAACATCTATGCCAAAACTTTAGTTATCATAATAAGGAATCTCCCTCCAACCATATCAGGTAGTGCATATATTGTAATGCCTATCATCATCAAGATAATTAGGTGATACTGCTCCTCATTGATAGTGTAAAGTGGCTCATATGTAAAGCTCAATGAATGATAGGTCACCTCACTGACATGCTCCCCAAATAATGTGGAAATATGAATATCATGATCCTCCCTCAAACATGATAAGAGATCCTCACTCTAGAGTGCTAACTATAAAATATTGTATATGTCCTTTTACATCATTATCAATTCTCCAATAAGTAGATGGAAGGTGTTGGTGGTATGATCCCACCTCTTTGTTAAGGCTACTATCAAGCTAACATCTCATGCAACTCTACAATATCATCATACTCCTCCTAACCCTATAGCTACCATGTGCTCCCACTCATCCATGGTGACATCCCTTCTCATCCTCATCAATAGTGTAGGTAGTCAATCTCATAATGTCAACTCCTACCTACCCTACATCCACACACACAAAATCACTCCATCAAGCCACATACCTTAAGTTATAAACCTCCTCATTTAATCCCTTTGGGAGAAATACACTAGATTGAGGCCCTTATCTAGGCTATGTAGGTAGCACTTAGTTAACATGGGGTTTTCTAAGGCTAGCTCAGTCATCTACCCACCTAACTATCTTGCCCATTCACTCACTTAAACTCTAAGCCCCATGACCTATATCTTAAAACCTAGGCCAGCCAACCTATTCTAAACCTCTAGGCCCCATAACCTATATCTTAAACCCTAAGACAACCTACCTATTCTAATAAATTTAGGCTCCATGCCCTATATCTCACACCCTAGGCCTAATGACTTATTTTTAACCCTAGGTTCCATGGCCTATTTCAACCCAAATTTTCTTAACCACTTGCCTTAACAATTTTAACCCACATCTAACCCCTTTTTCCCTTCCCTTTGGGAGAACTACATTGGCCTAAGGCCCTAATCAGGGCTATGTAGGTATCATCTAGTTGAAATGAGGTCTTCTGAGGCTAGCTTGGCCATTAGGATTTTCCACTAATACACCTTTACAAATTCAACTAGGGATACACAATTACCCCTTTGGGTTTTCTAGTGATCAACATTAGTTATATTTTGACTGATGTTAGTCTTATATGCTAACATCAATGCTGGTTGTTAGCTAACATCAGTGCTAATTTTTTGGCTGATGTCAATAGACCCAATCGATATCAATGATTGGTTCAACCTTAGGGCCAAACAACCCATGCCCAAAATTTAGGGCTTTTCCTAAAAACTACCCCTAACCCTCCATAAAATCCACCCAACCCTACCCTTACCCCATCTACTACTCCCTTAATTACCCTCTCTCCCCCCACACATTCATATTTAACCTAACTAACAAATTATGATCAAACCTTAAATTAAAATAAAAACCAACTCAAGCCACCTAAATAGATCTTACCTCATCTCTCTATCTCCTCTAGGCTAGAATGACTGGCACCTATAATGGAACACCTACAACTAGGTACCCTCATACCTCTACCATCACCATCCATACTAATGCTCCCTTGGTCACACCATGGCCCACCAAGTGCTAAATCACACCCTCACTCTTACACACTCTTCTCAACTGATCACCTATCACCACCTCACCATAATAGGACAAGCTCTAGATGTTTTATGCTACATGACACTTAGAGCTCTAGTTTCCCCCAATCTAATGTCACAAATGAATTTTGTTAGGTTGTTAAACCCCTTTTGTTAGGTTTGGTCACCCATCGACATCAACATTCATACCCTAAGCCATCAATGTCAGCATTCTTCCTATCGACATTGGTGATCTAACCAATGTCAACACCTTAAAATTAGGGTTTTCAAACCCAACCACCACCATTTAAAAAATCACCCTAATTATCTGCCTTTATTGGTTCATATGGAATCCATATGGGGTAATTTAGAGATCATGTATATCTCCCCACCCATGATAACCAACCTTGGAGATCACCTATATCTCCCCACCCATAACAAAAAACCTTGGAAATCACTTAAATTTTCACCCATGATGACTCTAAGTGGAGATCACAAATACCTCCTTAACCAATGACCCTTTTGATCTAACCTTACCTTGATCATCCTAATCACTTGTACTACTATGCTATAGTTGGCTATTGTATGTACACATGTATATCAGGTGTTTTTGAATCATGACCTTGCTAGTTCCATCACCTACAACCCTTTTTATTTTCTAGGAGAACTTCCTACCTTAGATACCTAGAATACATGGACCATTAGAGCTATAACTTTGATTGTTTTAACCCTATTAGCTATCATTAAAAAGCTATGGGTTAGTTATTTCTATCCAATTCCTCCTTACCTTTACTTGTTATTGATTGTGCTGACTATAACTAGTAGTAGTATATGCAAAAGCAATGATGTTCCCATGTTCACACTCAACATCCACCCATCTTTTAACTGCCTATCAAACTAGTACCCAATTCCAGATTCTTCTCCATCCATTCCCATTTTGAGGGGGAATATCTCATCCCATACCTAGAACATCCAACTCTTATTTTTGTCTCATAACTTGTCAATACAAGTTATAATATAAAAAAGGGCAAATGTAGACACCAAATTATGTCAAACACTTGTGTGACTCCCTGTATCAAAACCCCCCTTGATCCCCTTTTAATAATTAACCTTCCTAACCCATATTTTCACCTTAAAATATTTAATTAAGTTAATTAAAACCCACTTATGCCACCTCACTTGACCACCTCATCCTAAGACTAATTCTTACCCTTTGAGTCACCTTGAGACTTAGTCTCCTAATCCTAACTAATTATGACTTGTTCTCACCCCTAACATAAATTCCTAACTAACTACATTCTTCATAACCTTGTATTTTTACCATTTTCTAATATACACCACACTTGGTAAGAGCAAGAATATAAAATGGGATAAAATATCCATTTTACCTATTCTTATGACACTGATGTCGATCAACCCTCAACTAACATTGATGGGATCACTGATGTCGATTACTTAAGCAAAATTCCAAATCGGTATTCAGGTCAAAAACTCAATAATTCATGCATATGCTTTTGGTAATCAGAGCATTCTACATCACTTTCAACATCTAGGCTTAATATTACTCTGCACAAATTGATCCAGATCAGGAATTGATACACTTCACAAAGCTTGAACTATTAAGGACTAACAACACACGCTTGTCTTGTCTATTCACCCATTGATTCATCGAGCCTCATCAAAGTCATTTATTCATTAGTCATAGTTCACCCATTTCACTAGCTAAGTATATCTCAATGTTTTGTAAGTCTTTAAATAATAATTTTATAATTGTTTTATATTATACTATTTATTGTTTCATGAACCCCAACTCATTTCATTGAGGATTTGTAAAGCTCCCCACCCATTTCTCTTTGCCCCAACATACCAACCCTCTATCTAGACTCGTTTGAGTCTCACCCACCCCCTTACGACTCTTACCAACCTCACAACCTGACCATACTCCCATTTCCCCCTAGAAAAGCCCTCTCTAACTCATTCTAATACTACTTCCCCAACCAAAATCAGTGGCCCAACTGACATCAGTTACTATGTTTTTGAACCAACAACCTCAAAATCACCTAACAACCTTGCCAAAACAGAGACCTAACTTATCATCTTGCACTATATGATCTTCTACTACACTCAAACCTACAACATGGTGAATATTTGAATTTATTTTAAAATTTGTATATTATCTTCTACTACACTCAAACCTACAACATGGTAAATATAACTCTCTCTCTCTCTCTCTCTCTCTCTCTCTCTCTCTCTCTCTCTCTCTCTCTCTCTCTCTCTCTCTCTCTCTCTCTCTCTCTCTCTCTCTCTCTCTCTCTCTCTCTCTCTCTCTCTCTGAATGTAAAATAAGCTCAAAATGTAGTGAAACAATATCATTCACACTTATCATCTAATATCAATATTTTGTAACCCTACTCATATAATCAATTTAATTTGACTACTTACTTTCTATTCACATGTTTCTTTCTTCCTTTAAACCTCTACTAACCCTATTTCGGTATAAACTCCCATGTCTAGGAATGTGTAAATCCTTTCAACACAATATATGATCATTTTATAGGACCCTTTTAGACATTATAACTCCCCCATTCCCCACTTAACCTCACTCTATTGGCATACCCTATTTCATCCCTTTTCTTAGTTCCTATTTAGGCCTAGTTAGCCTTATTCAAACCTTACAACTTAATATTGTATAGAAATAGAGAGTATCATCTTAAATTTATGAAAATATTTTAGACATGGATAAATCAACCTTGATGACCAATTTTGAAATTTTTTGGCTTGTGGGAGCTCTTATAAATGCCAAAACCCTAACCTAGGGTTTGTAGGTCTCTATTCAGACTCGAGAGTGCAAAAAATTGCATATCTCGCTCCATAAATGGTTTAAAATCAAATAAATGGTTATAAAACATTTTCTTAGGATTATTTTACCTTGTTAATTAAATAAGTTCTTATACCACTCATTTCACATACAAACACAAAATCTTAGCTTTTTTCATTGTATTCTATTAACCAGAATAGGGTATAGCAGGGTTTCCATTATCATTTCAATACCAGCTAACTCTATAACCTATATTAATGGTCTCATCACTTTATATGACCATTTTAACCTTGTAACCATCATATTTTTACCTCCAAATGTGATACAATGATTCATGACTCAGTCAATAGAATTCTGAGTTAGGGAACTATACGTTGTCAAGACTATAGAAACTTGAATACAATCAACAAAGGGTATATTAATTAAACTTTATGGGATCATACACATGTTTTAGAACTTCTTCATAGGTGAATCACCATCCTCCATATATCATCATGAGGCACAAATGTCTAAGTTTATTTTTAAAACACAATTTATTTCCTACGAATAGGGTTCTACCATGTATTCTTGGGTTACAATCAATCACCAAAGTTTCAAAAAAAAATCCATTTAAATAAAATAATTCTACTTGACTATGAACCTTTTGTAGATGTCACCACTATGGTCCATTCTTCTTTCCATAGATAAATACTTACACAAAGTTTCCTTATACTCAAGAACTCATAGAACTTGAAATCTATATTATTTCACAACTCTACAGGGAACAATAAAGTTTAACACAAAAATTTACTTTTTTGAACAGATATAATGACCATATATTAATTCATGTAATTATATTCAATAGAAATATATAACACTCAATTAAAACATTATTACAACTATCATTAGGTTGAATCATATCATCCATAATTTAGCATACACAAGACCTGCAAGGTGATATAGTCATGACCAAAATAAACTTTTATTTGTTCTTCCTCTAATCTAACTTGAGGAATCCCCCTTGCAAAACAAGATGACAAACCTTATATCTCCTTTTCCACAATAACTAATTATTGATCCTCGTTCCATGTAGGAGTCTTGAATAAAATAACTATTTTAGGCTTACTAATCACATGATGTCACACCAAGAGGGTTGTTTGACAAAATAAACCCTTTATACACATAAAAGTCCTAGATACACAACCTTAGACCTCCTACATTACCAATCACATGTAGTATTCCATTAAAAGGGCTCACAAGATTTCAATTTTTTTGAATAATGTTTTTGGTAGGAAACCATGAAGTTTAAATTTTAAACAACCTAAACACATAATAAAGGTTCCTAAGGACCAAAAAATACTCTAAGACACTTCCTATACTATTTAAAACCAAAAATGACTTCATGAAGACATCTCTAAAGGATGCCTCTACATCATACTAAAAATCTAGAGAATGTTTCCCATATGCTCCTGGTGATGTACTTAGTTGATGCTCTTTGTTGATCTACCTCTACTTATCTCTCATAGATTTGTAAGTACTTGGGCCCCACATTTAGGCATCTAGTTGCTTAGATTCTAGATGGATGTACCTACATATAGCATAGTGGGGTTAAATAAAACATTTGCCTTGCTACCTTAAACCTATTTTGAAGGCTTATTCAACCCTGCATTATCTACAAATTGTTCACACTCTTCTAAATCTTCATGTTGGACTTGTTCTGCAGGTGTCTTAACATATTTATTCCTTACTTCCTTCACCCCTTCTATTGATTCTAACCATGCTACCTTGTTTACCACTTCCTCTTGTCTCTTAATTTCTTGATTACTTTCTTGTGATTCAATTTCTTGTTTTTCTTGGACCTGTTGTCCTCTTATCAATCCATTGTCCTCCTCTTCTCTTTCAATAAAATTCCTCAAAGCACTAACCTTATCCATAAATACTTGTATATATTCATTACTATAAATCATTGTCAAATGCTTAGCCAAAATTATAAACATTTGATTCACATACTCACTTTATAAAATTGGATTATGCCATGGCTTATCTTGGGCTGCAATAGTTTGCTTTGATTGAATACTTGTCTCCAACTCTTTCTCTTATTGTACCCACTCCTTATGACCTAAAATTAACACTCTTGATGCTATAACAATAGCATTGCCATCTTATTTATTCATTACTTCATCCATATCCTTCAATTTCTCATGTACATTAGCAAAATCAAAATATTCAATAAATTGATTTACCTCTTGAGACCCTTCATGTTTTCTTGAGGTCAACTCTTCCTTATGGATGCTTTCATTGAGGCTTTGAATTTCTTCGCCTATCTTTGCCATGTCATCTAACTATTTACCTTTCTCAAGATAACATACATTTGTGTTTGCATATTCACATGCCCATTCATCTTTCTTGTCTTCATACTACTCAAATCCTTCAATCATCTCCTCTAGTTGTTGTCTTAGATGCACAACTACCTATTATTATTTCCTATCTTCCATATTGTCTCAGAATACACAATGTATATTTTGTTACTAGAATATATTTTGCATGTTATCATCATCTCTTTCAATCTATATTCCATACCTATTATCTCTCTTCTCAACTCAACAATATTTTTGTCCATGTAAATTTATTCATCTTGTATTTTTTTTAATCTTGTTATGGAAATATTTTTGCATCAAGCCCATCTTTATTTTTCCTTTCTTTTCATTCACCCTTTATTGACAAGTTTCTTTTCACACTTGTCTTTTTGACCTCACTTGGGTCACCTTTTTTGGACTCTCACTTGGAGTCTACTATTGTCCTCACTTGGGACTATTTATTATCTTCTCCTCAAGCTTTCTTTATGAGCTTGTTGTCCTTTTGAGCTATCAATATCTCTCACTATTCTTGTTCAGCCTTTTTTGGCTTTGGGCTGCTTATCACATAATTTATTTTTACTCTCTTTATGGCAATGTATTAATACCTCTCTCTCACATACATCTTCATCCTCTTCATTCCATGCTTGTAATCTTATAAAAATAACATTCAGACAATTTTTTTTTATAATATACAAACTAATGCAATCAAACCTCAAACATACCTTGTCCAAATATCAACCTGCTCTACTCTATCTTGCTCTTTTCCTCTCACCTTGTCTCTTTTCTTGCTTGTTCCCTGCAATAATCATAAAATATTAAACAACATCAAATCTATATCATGCATGAACATCACCTACCTAAACCCAAGGTATCTTTCTACTCTAATACCAAAATGATTTAGAGCTTCAAACACACATTCTTATTCTTATTCTCCTTGTATGGACCTTTTGCTTATAGAAGCTTTTATCCTCCTAGAATATATATCATATAGGATAAAGTTAAAAAAACTTCAAATCTTCCTTAATCTCTCATAACATACCATTATATAGCTTTCCATTACTTATGTTATTCTCTCTTCATATGCTCTCTTAATCCTTCATATCATTCACACATATCACCAATATCAAGTTGTCAAAGTAACCCTTGTATGGGAAATAAAAGTACAATGGTGTTATGAATCACTTCAAGACCTCCCTCTATTTTATAAATTTTTTTTTAACCCTTTTCATATAATAAATTCAATCTAACTACTTACTTTTTATTCATAGGCTTCTTTCTTCCTCTAAACCTCTACTAGCCCTATTTGGGTATAAACTCCCTTATCTAGGACTATGTAAATCATTTCAACATAATATATGATCATTTTATAGGACCCTTTTAGAAATTATAACTCCTCCATTCCCCACTTCACCTCACATTATTGACATACCCTATTTCATCCCTTTTATCAGTCCCTATTTAGGCTTAGTTAGCCTTATTCAAACCTTATAGCTCAATACTATACAAAAATAGAGAGTACCAACTTAAATTTATGAAAATATTTTATGCATGGATAATTTAACCTTGATGACCAAGTTTGGGATTTTTTGGCTTATGGGAGCCCTTGTAAATGACAAAATCCTAACCTAGGGTTTGTAGATCTCTGTTCAGACTTAAGAGTGCACAAAATTGCATATATCAATCCATAAATGGTTTCAAATCAAAAAAATGGTTAGAAAAGCTTTGTTTAGGATTATTTTACCTTTTTAATTGAATAATAAAGTTCTTATACCACTTAGTTTACATACAAACATAAAATCTTAGCTCTTTTCACTATATTTTGTTAATCAGAATAGGGTATAGAAGGGTTTCCATTATCATTTCAATACTAGCTGACTCTATAACCTATGTTAATGTTATCATCACCTTATATGACCATTTCAACCTCATAACCATCATATTTTTAGCTCCAAATGTGATATAATGATTCATGACTTAGTAAACAAAATTCTGAGTTAGGGAGCTATGCATTGTTAAGACTATAAAAGCCTAAAGATAATCAATAAAGGGTATCTTAATTAAACTTTATGGGATCACACACACATTTTATACCTTCTTCATAGGTTAATTACCATCCTCCATACATCATCATGAGTCACAAACATCTAAGTTTCTTTTGAAAACATAATTTCTTTCTTGCAAATAGGATTTTGCCCTATATTCTTGGGTTACAATCAGTCACCAAACTTTCAAACAAATTTACATTAAAATAAATGAATTAAAATTGACTATTAACCTTTTGTATATGTCACCACTATGGTCCATTCCTCTCTCCATATATAAATTCTTACACAAAGTTTCCTTATACTCAAGAACTCACAAAACTTGAAATATGCATTGTTTCATAACTCTACATGGAACAATAAAGTTTAACACAATAATTTAATTTTTTGAGAAAATAAAATGACCATATATTAATGTATGTAAGTATACTCAACAAAAATAGAGAACACTCAATTCCAACATTCTTACAACTGTCATTAGGTTGAATCATATCATCCATAATTTAGCATGCACAAGACCTGCAATGTGATATAGTCATGGCCAAAATATTTTTTGTTTTGTTTTTCCTCTAATATAACTCAAAGAACCCCCCTATAAAATAATATGACAAACATTATATCTCCTTTTCCCCAATAATTGATTCTTGATCTTGCTTCCACGTAGGAGTCTTGAACAAAATAACTAGTTTAGGCCTACTAATCACATGATGTCACACCAAGAGGGTTGTTTGACAAATAACCCCTTTATACACATAAAATTCTGAGATACATAACCTCAAACCTCATACATTACCAATCACATGCAATAGTCCCTTGAAAGGGCTCACAAGATTTCAATTTTTTTGAATAATATTTTTGGTATGAAACCATGAAGTTTGAATTTTAAATAGCCTAAACACCTAATAAAGGTTCCTAAGGAATAAAAAATACTATAAGACACTTCATATACTATTTAAAAACAAAAATGACTTCATGAAGACATCTCTAAAGGATGCCCCTGCATCTCTATGACCCTTATAGTTCACATAGCATCACATTCAATGCCACAACATCACTACTTAGGTAGATTTAGACTCAGATTATACATCACAATAGATCATGGGATCATAGTTTCCATTTTACACCACACACATTACCATAGTTCCCCTATTTGACATAGTTTTCAATGATCATGAGTCTCCCATGAGACTCATTGGTTAGTATAGTTTTTATTCTTGTACATACTTCCTTCCCTCTCACTCCTTATACATAGTTTATACTCAAAAAACACAAAAAAAAATATAACATGTCAAAATAAAAAAACATTAAAATATTTTTAAAAAATAAAATTTTATAGATTGTATGCATTGTTATGTTTACATTTCTACTACTTACTATATATTTCATATTTCTATCTATCCTAGTATAATTAGTTTTATCATAAAAATATGCTTCACTTTTTCTTATCAAGTTCTTACATATTCTAGATATGACTCTAGTCCACTACACTGATCCCAACCAGCTATCATCTACCCATTAGGGGCATTTAAACCAATATAGGTTTATACATTTGATACATACACCTACTTGAGGGCATCTCCTAAATAGTTTATATAACCATGTTTCATCTTTGCATACTACACATTCCAATTTACACATTGATTTATCTTGATATTGATCATTTCTCTTCATTACTCAAATTTTTTTCTGACTATCACTAGTTAAACTTAGTACATTTTTAACCTAGCATCTAGATAGATTTGTATGACACAGTTATACATGATTTCATTTCTATTTTTCCTAGATTAGACTTGATTGTGTTTCTTATGCTACTTTCATAGTTGAGGGCATTTGAACATGCCATTATTCTTTGGCTCTATGACACTTCTCTATTTTTATGCCTTAGAAATGTGCCCCTATCTTTTGTGTGTGATTTATTACTTATATATGTGTACATTTGAACATGTCCTTCTATGTGGCTCTATGTTAAATTACTTGTTGCTTGCATATGTGGACATTTGAACATGTCCTTATATGTCTTTTGTTAGGACTTGTTCCAAAGTCTTAACGTTAGGTTAGATTTTTGGTAGGTAATAAATAATTATTGTAAATGGGGCATGCATCTTTTAGTAAAGACACTCCCATAAAATAAAATTACTTAGTTTAATTATTAGGTAGTTTTAATGTTTTATATTTATTAATTAGAATTACTTTACGGGTTATTTTCCTATATTTAGTTGGTTATAGGATTAGTTGTTTTTACCGGTCATTGGTAAAAACTATATAAATCCATGTTTGCATTTTAAAAGGGTTAACGAAGTAAAGGCACCCTTATGTACTTGATTTTTTGAATTAATAATAAAATACTTGTGCACTCGCACTAAGCAGGGACAAGGTTCAACGTATTTTGATTCCAAAGTTATAAGTGGTATTAGAGCATGGTTATTTTGGGAGCACGGTGAATTCAAAGAAGCAAGGTGAAAAATCAATTCACGTGATATCTTTTGGCATGAAATAAGGTATGGCATATAAAATGAAATATTTTATTGGTTTAAATGTTTGAAAAATTATTAAATTATTTTAATTTTTCAAATATTATTCACATTTAAACCTGTATTTTCCATATACCACAGTCTGGTCTTTTTTGATCATTTGATACTCCATTTTCCTGTGTTAAACCTCCTCATTTGGCATAAAAAATGAATTTTTAGCATTTAATGTTATTAAATTCATTGTTTTTTTGACCAAAACTAGATTTATACGGCCTTTTATTTGAGAAAAACCTCTGTAATGTTTATTCATGGCTGCCTTTGGTATTTCCATTCATTCTCAGGCCTCTTAATAGCTAAAACATCTGCAAATGGTATTAAATCCCTATTTTTGCATTCAAATTGAAAATCTGCAATTTTTTTGAATTTGTATGGCCTGTTGTATGGCCTTCCAACACCCAAGCTTCATTTGGAATCCATTCCCTGCAAAACACACCTTGAAAATTTGTAAAAACACAGTAAAAATCCTTTGTATCCAGTGTGTATGGATTTATATGCCCTGTAGGTGAGAGAATAGGTGAAAAAATAATTCTCCAGCTGCAGCCATGGTGTCCCAAGCAAACATGGCACTGGAATAAAACTCAAAAATTTATTTTTGATATTTCTAAAGTTTGATTTTCATGATATTTGCTATGACTGGATCACACGGGAGAAGATTGAAAGAGAGGCTATAAAAAAGGGGAAATTTTTGAATTTATTTACTCATATGTAATTTTTTAAAAATTTTCCCTCATACACAAAATCTAGAATAAGTAGAAATTTCTGAGTGTAATGTTCTACAAATGCTCTTAGAGCAATTGGTTAAGCTTATTTTGTTAGAAGCTTGTAAAGGAGGAGGTCAAGGGTTCAAATCCCTTCTTTTTGGAGAAAGTCATTTTTGCTTTGGAATATGCTTTTTTGAAAAAGGAGTATTCTTTTTTTTTTAAATCAAAATATTGTAAAACACATGCTTATTGTATTGTGTTATTTAATTTTTTGAAAAAAGGGGCAGAATTCAATCATATTTCTTTTGCATTGTTGTGGTGAGATAAGGGTGTAATTGGTGAAATAAGGTTGTAATTTGGTGAAATAAGGGTGTAATAATTGATTTTTGGTGTGGTTAAGTGTAAAACCCATCAAAAATACTTATTTTTCTTTTACGCTCTACATGGAGGTTAAGTGTAAAACCCTGTAGAAGCAGTGTTTTGTGCAGTGAGTGTGATATTTGTTTCATTTCTTTTGCATTTTTTCACACATTTCTCTACTACACTTGATTTCATTTCAAAATGCCAAAAATTTAGAATTTACTTTCAGATGGTGATAGATTAACAATTTCCAATTATTCAGATTGGAAACGATTGATGGAAGCTTCACTAGTGTTTAATGAGTTATGGGATATTGTTAAGAATGAAAATCCCACATTGCTAACAGAGCAGGCTAAGTTAGATATTTTCAATTTGCATGATTTTAAGGCCTTAGCTCTCATTAAATGTTGTTCTACTTAGGATACATATGTTCATATTGAAAATGCTCCTCATAGTTACACTGCATGGAAAACATTGTCAGATTCATATGATAAGAAACCTAAGCATAAGAAGATAGATATTCATATGCAGTTGTTTACTTTGTCATTAGATGAAGATGGGGATATGGGAGAATATATGTCTAAGTTGAAAAATATCACTACTGAGTACACTAAGGCTAGTTTTGGAAAACTAGATGATGACCTCATAGTTACTGCTACTTTGAAAGGACTACCAGGGTCTGATAGGAATTTTGTTGAAATGTTGCATGTCTCTGACAAGATCACAGGCATCACCTTTGATAAGTTGGCTGAGTTTCTCATCCAACATGACCTCTCTCTACCTAAGAAATCCAAGAAAACTAAAGAAGCCCATGTTTTAGATTCAAAGCCTAGTTCATCTTCATATGGGCATCAAAACAATAAAGGAAATAGTTATAGAGGGGGTCGAGGTTACAGAGGAGGTAGATATCAAAATAGAGGTAGGGGTCATTCAAATAATCAACAATCTAATCAATCACATTCACATGAAAAAAGTGATCGAGGACATGGTCACAATTCATATAGGGGTAGAGGTCGAGGTAGATCTGACATTTAGTGTCATAGATGTGGAAAATTTGGTCACATTGCCTCACAATGTAGGATTCATTTTGATAAAATTTAGAGGCCAAAAAAAGTGACTAAGACTAACTCTGCTCAGTATGCTGATCATGACTATGATGAATCTAGTAATGTTGCCCATGAATTTGCATTCACTACTTTGGGGCACATTGATTATATTGAATATGAGGCTAGAGATGAGCTCACATATGTATGGGTTTTAGACACAAGAGCAACCAAACACATGACATTTAGGAGAGATTTCTTTTGGTCTTATAAGGAAGCTTCTGTCTCTCCAGTTGCCTTAGCAGATAAGTCTATGCATACACCACTAGGACTTTGTTCTATTCGAATTCTTCTTCCTAATGGGTCTATAAAATACTTGGAGGATGTTTGGTATGTTCCCACATTGAAGAAACACTTACTTTCTTTGGTAACTATTCAAAAGAAAGGTTATCAAATTGTGCTTGAAAATGGGCTCATTTACATAAATTCAGTGAAGGATAATTATAAAATAATGTATACAGGATATGAAGATGGAAACTTGGTTAGATTGCATTGTAAGGTGCTTCCTCCCAATATATAACTTGCAGTAGTTATTGACATAGGTACAGGTACAATGTCTACACAGCGGTTATGGCATCTCTGCTATGGACATTTGAATATCCAATCTTTAGTGGATTTGCAGAGATATGGTATGGTGAATGGGTTGCCCATTTTCTGCAAAGATAGTGTTCTTTGTGAGTCATGTATTTTGGGCAAATAAAATTGGGAAAAATTTCTTAAATAGTCATCTTGGAGAGCTAACAGATGTTTACAGTTAGTTCATAGTGATGTATGTGACATGAAAAAGTCATCCATTGGTGGATGTAGATACTTTGTCTTGTTTATTGATGACTTTTCTAGGATGACTTGGGTATTCTTTATGAAAAATAAATCTGAAGTTTTCACTAAGTTTATTGATTGGTTACACTTAGTCGAAAAAGAAATAGGTTCACATTTGGCCACTCTTCATTCAGATAATGGAGGTGAGTATACCTCAAATGAATTTTTAGACTATTGTCGAGAACATGGAATTCATCGACAATATAGTAATGCTTATACTCCACAACAAAATGGAGTATCTAAACGAATGAATAGAACTTTAGAGGGCACAACATGTGCCATGTTGCACTATAAATAGCTTGATGATAAATTTTGGGATGAAGCTATTGATAGTACAATGTATTTGAGAAATAGGTCCCCCACAGTTGTACTTTTGGGACAAACTCCATATGAGGCATGGTATGGGTTTAAACCCAAAGTTAAACACTTGAAAGTGTTTGGATGTGTTTGTTTTGCTTTGGTTCCTATTAAACATAGAACTAAATTGGAACCACGAAGTCAAAAATGCATTTTTCTTGGTTATTTTGAAGATAAAAAGGGGTTTCATTTGCTTGCACAAGATTCAGGAAAATTCATAGTGAGTCGAGATGTAATATTTGATGAGTTTGGGACTATGAACACTACAGAGATTGATTCTCAACTTGATAAATTAGAGAGGAAAAATACAAAAAGAGATAAGGGTTTGAATATTGGGGATAACTCTTCAAAGTTATGGTATGAGACTCAAATTCCTTCACTTTCCTCTCCTTCATCTACAAGTTCACAGGTTGATGACTTAGAAATTGTTGAAAATTCTCTAAGTCCCCCTTCGAATGATACACATAATGAGAATTTTGGAGTCCCTGATTTGAATAAGTTGTCTAAGTATCCAAAATGGGCTCAAAGTACTTTTTCTAACTTGACAGCAGATGAAGTTGGTTTAACAAGGCCCAAGAATTCTCAAAAATAGGTGAATTATGCTATGATTATTACTACTTCTTCCACTAAGCCATCCACTTTTGAGGAGGCATCTACTGAACATGTTTGGCAACAGGCAATAAAATGTGAGTATGATTCCATACTTAACAATAATACATGGGTTTTAGTTGATCCTCCTCCACATGTTAAACCCATCAGATTTAAATGGGTTTATAGGACTAAGTATAAATTAGATGGCTCCATTGATAAACATAAGGCACGACTTGTTACAAAAAAATATGTGCAACAAGAAGGTATTGACTATGAGGAAACATTTGCACCAACTGCCAAATGGCACACTATTCGTATGGTACTTTCCTTAGTAGCACAAAATGGTTGGAAAGTACATCAATTAGATGTTAAAAGTGCTTTTTTAAATGGTGATTTATAGGAAGAAGTCTATATGAAATAACCTCAGGGTTTTAAACAGGTGGGTGCTGAACACAAAGTGTGTAAATTGACAAAATCTTTGTATGGGATCAAATAGGCACCTAGGGCTTGGTATGAGAAAATGGATTCATACTTGAAATCCATTGGTTTTCATCACAGTGAATCAGATGATACTCTCTATTTTTGAGTGCAGGGTAAGAAAATGGTGATACTAGTTCTCTATGTTGATGACTTGTTTATTACAGGTAATGATGAAAACCATAACAACTCTGTGAAGAAGGAATTAAAAGATGGGTTTGAGATGACAGATCTTAGACTTCTTCACTACTATCTAGGCATAGAGGTAACTTATAAAGAACATAGTATTTTCATTTCACAAAGTAAGTATATTTTTGAGTTATTAGAGAGGTTTGGCATGAGTGATTGCAAACCTGCCCTCACTCTCATGGAAAGTAACTTGAAATTGTCTAAGGATGATAGCAGTGCCTTTTTTGATGGCACCACATATAGATAATTGGTGTGAGGTTTGATATACTTAATGACTACTAGGCCTGATATTTCATTTTCAGTTGGAATTTTATCTAGGTTTATGCATGAGCCTAGAGAAATTCATTGGCATGCAGCAAAATGAGTACTTCGTTACCTTCAGGGAATGAAAACATATCGCCTTGAATACTGCCGCAACAAGAACTTCAAACTTGTTGGATATTGTGATGTAGATTTTGGCAGATGTGTGGATGACAGAGTGTCAACCACAAGATACACTATGTATATGGGTTCAACTGCCATTGCTTGGTGTTGTAAGAAGCAGGATATAGTGGCAAATTTATTAGTAGAATCAGAGTATATTGCAACATGGGATGCTTCTAGAGAAATTGTTTACCTTCATCATATTCTTGAAGATCTTTAGGTTTCTCATTTTGCTCTTACATAGTTATACATTGATAATCAGAGTGCAATCAAGATGCCCAATAATCTAGTGTTTCATGCGAAAACAAAACATATGGATGTCAAATACCATTATCTATGAATGCTGGTGGCAAGGAAAACTCTTGATCCAATATATTTCCCAACTATCGATCAGACAGCTGATATCTTCACAAAACCCCTTGACAGAATCAAATTTGAAAAATTCAAAAAAACGCTTGGTATGTGTCCAAAGATCGGACTTTGGATCATAGGGGGGTTTGTTAGGACTTGTTCCAAAGTCTTAATGTTAGGTTATATTTTTGGTAGGTAATAATTAATTATTGTAAATGGGGCATGCATCTTTTAGTAAAGATACTCCCATAAAATAAACTTAGTTTAATTATTAGATAGTTTTAATGTTTTATATTTATTAATTAGAATTACTTTACGGGTTGTTTTCCCATATTTAGTTGGTTATAGGATTAGTTGTTTTTACCAGTCATTGGTAAGAACTACATAGATCCATATTTACATTGTAAAAGGGTTAACAGAGTAAAGGCACCCTTATGTACTTGATTTTTTGAATTATTAATAAAATACTTGTGCACTCGCACTAAGTGGGGACAAGGTTCAATGTATTTTGATTCTGGAGTTATCATCTTCATTCTCAAATTTAGTGATATGTGGCCATGTCCCTTATATTGTTTCCCCTTGGCCTATCTTTCTCATGCCTCATGTACTTTTATGTATGCTTCTTTGTATGCTTATACACCATGACACTTGTATTTACTTGTTACACACACCATTTTTTATGCCATGAGGGACCTCATGTATCTACCTTTCCTACTTGGATTTCATGATTAACATCATGCCCCATCCCCCTAGGGTAGTTACTTAGATTTATTTTTATACATTGATCATATCTATATTGACACCCTTGTGTAATGCTATATTATAACATACATCTTACATTATCTACTTATGCTTAGATATATTTACATTTTGACGTTATATTTATACATTATATTGAAATATCATGCACATGCTCTAACTAACACATTTTGTAAATCTACTTATGTAGAGGGAGGTTCTTATGCATATTTCATAGCTAGCCTCAAAAGAGTGGGAATTGATAGGGGTTTATCATATAGATTATGCTCCTACATTTTTATTCACATATACATTTTAGTACATAGGCTCAGTTTCAAATATCAAACTCATGACAGACACAACATACAATAGAGACTCAAAATTTAGTTTAGATCACTCAAAAATTAGACCAAGTGGACATTAATGCTCATATTAAGACACTATCACCATAAGGCACTACTATCCACTATACAATGCTATTATTTAGTAGTCCTAGCTTTAGGACAATTTAGATTGACTAGATGAGTACACTAGGTATAATATATATTTTCATAGATACAGTCATAGGTTTGATAGTTATGTTTAAATTTTACTCAAATACATTCATTTTATCTTAGATTAACATTAGTTTCTCATATTTGGGGGCATCATGCATGGCATGCTCACTCCCACATTTAGTTGAGTTACATATATTTATCTATTAGATAGTTAGTTTGGATTCAGTATACTCAGATACTAGATTGGGGGCAAGTGCATGGCACATAATTTCCATATACTCAACTACACATAGGTTGATCAGATATAATGACAAACTCTATGTCATTATATACATTGTATACACTTGCTATCACATTCTAGGTTGTCACAAGATTCATGCCTTCATATTTATTGGTTGGCATTCTCAGGTGGACCAAAGTTTCCTAATATTACTCAAGTGGCCATGGAACTGACATACATAATTATATTTACTTAGTTACATACTTTCATTACTTTACTTAGTTCATTTACAGATGCATTTACTTTACATAGGTAGGAAGTGATGGAGTCATGGCCTACTTGACTTCTTGAGGCACCCACATGAGAGGGTTAGACACACTTATAGTCTTATCCAAACTATTCATAGCTCATGATCCACTGAGCAAGGGTGGGTAATGATGAATTTAAAACTAAATTGAGTTATAGAGCCACCTATATGAGGATTGAGCAAGATATCATCTTAGTCTAGGCTATTCAATGATATGATCATTGTGTATACTCACACACAAAGGTTGTCACCAAGTTCATGCATTAGTTTACATACCTAATGAGGTATATTCATTCCTTTCCTCTATCTTTACTCAACTTTACTTAGTTACATTATTTTAGCATAGTCTTTTGCTTTTGATCATCTCTTAAGTAAGGACTGATTATTGTATATGTCATTTCAAGACATTACTTTGGATTATGTTCCACATATATAGACCTAGATTCACATACTCAAACTCAACTATGCAGGCTTCACTTCCAAGGTAAGTCTAAATACACTTATTTTTCATTTATATTATTCATTTCATTTTGCTACATTGCTATCATAAAGGGGGGCAAATGTAATCACCTAAAAATGGTAGTTATATGCTAAGAGTATCACTTGAGTTACCCTATTCCTATCTTATCCCTAGACCTATCTTAGATCATTAGACACACTTTTCCAATCATTGAACATACCACAATCATCTATATTTAGCCAAAACATAGTCCCAAAATTATCTTCTTAGATCCCAACCTAGCTTTCTTAGTAGTCTACTAAATGGACATTAACACCACATTTGGGACACTATAGCCACATGGTGCCAGTGTCCTCAACTGGGCACTACTATCCTTATCCCTAACTCTTATCCATGGATACTTTTTCAAATGTGTACCCTTCCTAAGGTCATCCTAAGCATATTTTATTATTCACACAAGCTAAAAACTCTATAAATATAATTCTAATTGATCTCTATCCACTAGATGGAAAATAGATGCAAAATCACATTCAAATCAAAAATAAGTTGAAAAAAATTAAGGTATTTGATCCCTATTCTAACCTACTTCTACATACTACCATCTACAATAACCCTAAGCCTAGTTTTAAAATATTTAAAAGCTAAAGTACATTCAATGAATCCAAGTCCACTCTCATTCTAGCATTCACTTGCATTTGTATCAAGCACTAAGTGGAGAACTACATCATGATTGATCCCTGTTTATTTTACTAGTGTGTAGGCAACTCTCTTCACAATGGGGTTTTGAGGATGTCCAACCTATCTTAATAATGAATACATAATTATTTCTCATGCCATACTTATAAGGAATATTAGGGTTTACATGATAAATTGTGTTTTCCAAGTACAACACAAAGCTCTAGATTTCATGCATGTAGGAACAAGGCATAAAAACATAGGCACAAGTGCTCCCAAAAAATAAGAATAGTCCCACAAATGGGACACTACCACCACCTAGAGGACACTACAAAACCATGGTGCTACTATCCATATAGGGTGCCACTATCCAGTGAATAAACAAACACCAGAATCTTGTTGATGACATTTAGAACTATCCAAAACCCATTTTTTAGAACCTAGATCATCCATGATAGTCATTTTCTAGAAGTCTTTATTTATGCCTATTTGTTACTATTTTTAGAAATTCAAAATAAGTCAAATGCCATAACAAATAAATTCTTAATTATTGAAAATTTTTAAACTAATTTAACATCTCAAACCTTTAATCTAACCTAAGGTTTTATGTAGTAAAACTCTAAAAAGTTAAATCAGATCAATATGGCTAATCCAATTGGAACACACATCACAAACCTTGCACTAATGCTAGCCAATTCAAGTTTTACAATACAACATAAAATGATCAAAGAGAAAGTAAAAATTGGAAATTAAATGCTAATTAATTGGTCGTATTAAGTTTATTAAGTTATAATAAAGTTTAATTTTAATGTGATAAGGAGTTGGCCAAAAGAAGGAACTAGAAATTAATCTAAGGTTATTTTCAAGACATTTGGGCTGAAAGGGATCTATATTGGTGATGGTCCTAGCTTGGTATTTGGGCCTACCCTCTCACTTCATAATCCCATATTTATAAGGGTGTCAGGTGTTTTACCAATATATACCATCATCTATGTATTTATACTTGCCCAAAAAACCAAGTCAACTTCCCCCTTGGTGATGAAATCTAAGTAGGTAGACCTTAGGAAGACAAAAGTGATTTGGTAGTGTAGGAAAGAGAAAAAATAGTGTGATTAAAATGTGAATTTGAAAAACCACTTATTTAGTCTATGTGAGTTACTTTAAGCATTCAAACAATTGAAAAGAAAAGGTGAATTAATTAATAGTAAATAGAGGTTAATCCCATGATTGAGAAGAGTACAGAGTCAATTCAAGTGAAACTATATGAAAATAGTGTACAATAGAGTCAATTGGATCATTACTATACTATAGAAGAAAGATATATAAGAACACATTTAAACAAGTTGACTCTATCTTCTAGATGGAAGACATACCACATAACTATATCAAACAAATCAACCTAGTTTATTATAGGGCTGCAGTTCTATAGACTAAAAAATTATGAAAAATAGTAATGAAAGAAGAACTAAAATGATAAAGAGAGAGAAATGAACCTTTATGGGTTTGAATATGTTTTATATTTCAAATTTTTATGTTGTGATGTTCAAATTTTGTTTCAAAATTCTACTTACTAGGTCGACTGGTTTGACCAAGTTTGTAAAACCCTATATGTTGATGAAATGATGAATAAAGTCAATTGGTTTGACTATATTTATAGACCTATATGTTGATAGAATAAAATATAAGATAGAGCCAACTAGTTTGATTATGTATGTGAATCTAGAACTAAATAAGAATATCATGCCAAATTGTTTGATATACTAACCTGCATTTGGTGAAGACCTGCACAAATAGAATAGAGTAATTTTGGAGTGACTATGTGTTAAAATTGTGCACATAATGTTATAGCTATACTAAATAGTTTTATATAATACTTTAAATATAGAAAAAAATAATATGATAATAAAATGATGGCATGAAAGAAAACCTATAAGGGTTTGATTCATGTTAGGTTCACCATAATGTATGCAAAGGGAAATGCAATTGATCTATAAATCAATCCTAGATCGAAGAAGATAAATCCTACTTACACTTATAATTGTTGATAGATTAAATATTTGAGATCATGACCACGATGAATCTGCTAGGCCTAACCAAGGGATCTCTTACCATAATAATACACTAGAGATGGTTCTAAAGACTCTAGTCAAGCAACACCATGCAATAACCCTAGCTAAGTCCTATGTTTTCATATTCACAAAAGTAAATGGTGAGTAAAGTAAAATTTTAATCAAGTGCTCAACAAATCTTATGTCACAAAGTGGGGGTAATAAACATAAAAAGTAAGCATGCATAGAATAAATATACTCATGTCAATGTATAGTAAATCCTAATGCATTGGAGATAAGTACAAATATAATTGTATCTACTCTTAAAAAGGAGGAAAATTTTTAGGAATACTTACCTTTGAAGATGAACCTACCAAGCCTCAATCTCTCCCTTGGCCAAGGTTGTTTTCAAGAGGTTGTTGTGGTATGTAAAGATAACAAGGACAAGTTAGCTCTAGGATACACAACTTCTTTATGCATCTAAAAGACTTATCCATAAGATAAGATCTGTATCTCTAAAAAAAGTATTTGGACCCTAAGATATGGTCCTCAAGTAAAATGGTGGATAAGTAGATGTGTAATATAATATTATTCTTCTTATCTTCCTTAATAAATGATGAAGTGAGTGTTTATATATAGCTAAATCTAACCTTAAACTTTTCTAAAAGTTTAGTCTATAGAGTCATCCCAATTGACTCCATATCATTGTTAACAAAAACAAGTTAGGTCCTGGCTTAGGTTGGCCAATGCCTGACCTAGACCCTAAATAAGCTTTATCAATTAAATTATAGGGTCAATGGGGTAGATAGTGTAATGCAAATTGTTGGAAAGGTTTTTAGGCTTAGGAAAGGGCTAATGAAAGCATAAAATGACTAGAGGAGGGTGAAAAAGTGGAGGCAAAACTTAGAGAAGTATTTTTAAGATATGGTTGTGTAGATATCAAGTGGTAATATAAGGAAAAAAATCATATGAAGTAATAATGGTCTACCCACCCCTTTCCTGATGCACCCTTTAAGGTGTACACTCAAAGAGATTGAGACTCGATGGGTTCCTACAAGAGAGAAATCATCAGTAATTGATAAAGTTTGAAAATATTATTTATATAGCTTCTCCATCAAAGAGGTCAATGATATTTGAGTGCAATTCTACTCTTATTTTTAAGTCATTTAGTCTTTTTTCATTCAAATGTAATATTATTTTAGGTATTTACACTATTATTCTAATCTATTGTAGGAAGGATTGTAATAGTCATGTAGGTTCATTTTCATTTTAGTTTTCTTCTCTACTATCCTATCCCACATCTAAATCTAAATATATAGGCAAGAATATATTTACAATACTAATGTGAGAAAAAATTATGGGGTTAAAATTAGGAATTACACATATAGATATAGACCATGAGGACATTACTACATCTACCTACCAATAATATGGATAGAGATACCATTTTAATATGTGTCCCACTAATCCCATGTATTTGAAATGATTAATTTATTTTGTAATTACTTTCCTTTCATGACTGAATTCCTATATATACCTAACTATCCACATTTATAATTCTAATCTATATTTCATGAAACTTTTTGGATTTCTTTTTTAAGATTTCATTTATATTTTTCACACTTTGGTGTTTTTCTTTGACTCTATCTTCTTCTAATTTTGGAATTTATCTCCTTTTAATTTTGAAGTTAGTTTCTTCTTTCTATACTTTCATGGTTTAATTTTATGTTAACTTATTTCTTTTGGTTTACTCATGATTTCTATATCATTCTTTTAGACTCTTAATTTAAGATGGTTATTTTTTCTTTGGCTCTATCCCTTTATTTTTATTTTTGTTTCCCATCCTGATATCATACATGAGCTTCCTCATTATGACATCATAATACATATCAAGGAATTTTATTCTAGTGCATGCATATTTTTTAGGAATAGTATATGTTATTATTTATTTAATCTCTTGGCTTGTTTTCCTCTCTATTTTTTTCCACTAACATGTATTCAAAAAATAATAAAATGAAAATAAAAAACATTTTTATTTCATTTTATTTCTTTTAAATATAAGCTACAAATTTTAGCTTATCACGATTGTCTTCCTATTGTTTAAGGTTATATATAATGTTTGTGCATGTGATACTAATGGTATTATAGAGTTAGATGAATGATATAATATTCTATACCTATGTTTATGGATGTATATTTACTCTAGGGAAACCTCATTTTCATACTAAAGGCATCATTGTGCCTATTCTACTAAGGGTATCCCTAGTAGTAATTTAGGTTATATATTTGTTGGTTTACTTATCATATTGATATTTTTATTTTATTATATATCCTAGTCTAGCATACATATTTTGTGATTTGCTTCAGTGTTACTATGTGATTTTTTATATAAGTGTTTTATTTTTGTTATAAAATGCTTCATGTGTTTTTAGAATTATTTAATTACTAGCATGTTTCTCTTACTTCCACTCTATTTACTATGCTTGCATGTGTTTTTTATCTGGAATTCATTTCTTGTCTTCCCTATAGTGGATATTATATTTATATACTTTGTGTTACATTCTTGTTGTATGTTCTTTAATTTATCTTTTCTTACATTACATGACATTTTTTGACTTGTATACTCTATTTATAATATTGTTTTTATATTTAATCTTAGTGTGATATTATTTTTATGTGCTTGGTGTGCTTACCTTTATTATTTTATATACTCTATGTAACTATGATTGGTGCCATGATATATAACATTCAATCCAACTTTTGATTTCCTATATGTGTGTTTCCTACATTACCATAGTTTATATCATTCATTTATTAAGGTATACTATTGGTGTGCTTCAATAATTATATATTTTCGATTATGACCATCATATATCCATGATTACAATAATTATAGATTATTCATATTGGGACACACTATTATTATTTCCTTCATTATTTATATCTTTTCCACTTTGGGACATACTATTGTTTGTGACTTCATCACTTATATCTTGTCTACATTATGGAATACTATTGTTACACCTCATTAATTATATATTGTCCAAATTGGGGCATATTATTTCCACCCTCTTATCCTACCCCTATCACTTATTTTATCAAATTTGGAGATTAATAAAGTATTAATATAAGTAATACAAAATGTTGAGTAAATCAAAATGAATAAAATATATAATAAATATGTATGACTAGTTTAAAACTTACTATTTTTAGAAATATGCTAAAAGGGGAAAGTAATAAGAAATGGATTAAATAGATAGAACTTGATTCTACATGACTAAAATAATGACTTTGAAATTTATTTTAGGGTTGTGTGAGGGTGTTTTGAATTAGGAATAGATTTCCACATTATTATAGGATAAGGACACATTGTTTGGACTAGGCGAGCTTACATTATTTTTTATAGGGCATGCCAATGTCATTTAGGGGTTTTTACCTCTATGCGAATTTGGTTAGATGTTATCTCACCTATAGATCATGTCTATATATTTATATTATTTTTATTTTCTTTATGATTTATTGTGTACCTTATTCTTCACTTGAAGCCCTAACTCAATGACAAGAAGGAAACAAATGTAATAAATTGGGGGAATAGTTTTATGGGAAAGGGTTATCCTTGATCAAAATACCCCATGTATTGAGAATTACCTATATACCAATGATATTATTAGTGATAAAACTCACTATAGTTCTCCCATGATATAGTGGTGTGTGTGAAATATTTATGAAATGTTACATGCTAATGCAATCCCAATGTAATTATGTGCTTGAAAATTGACTTGTGAACTTGTTACTTTATTTAGAACTAGTTAAAAGATACTTGGAGTGTATGAAATCATAATTGGGAAGAATAAATATTTACCTCTTAATGTTTAGTTAAATAATTCTATAAATTTCAATAGTGATAGCCTCTTTCCATCTAGTGAATAAATAGATAAAACAATGTGTTTCTATAGTGGTATTTTTGGGATTTCATCATATGGGATGTGTAATGCATTTGGAATGACCAATTAAGATGAATTTTAATGTGGTAAATTGTCCATCAATCAGAGGCTGGATTAAAAAAACATATTAAGACTTGATTGACCAATAGGATTGTCATGAATAAGTGGTTTTGTCTTAGGAATAGAGACATCTAAATTAGAGTAAAAATCAATCAAATAATGAGTCTATGCTACTTGGAATGAGAAATAAGGACATTAAATATCATATTTATCTAAGGAATATATTTTAATCCATGTATAAGTAAATTAATAATGGTTTAGAATTGTGGACTTGAGCATAGGTTAACCATGCATAAGGAGTGGTCACAAGGGCATTGTTTAAGAATTAAAGGTTAATTTTAGTGACTAAATGTTCCCCCATTTTATTTTAATAATGTAATAAAGTGAAATTACTAGAGTCAAAGAGTGTTATACTCAATCTCACTTATGTAGAATGGTTTTGAATTTAGATCACATGTTGAATTATGTTTTATGTAATTTGTTATGTTTTTTTCTATGCCCTTAACCTTTGGTGTGTCTAGGAATATGTGTGTATGACTTGTGGCCTACATAACTCTTGTATATTCTTATTACATTTATCTATGTTCTTAGTTAGGTTGGCCTATGGAATAACCATGGCTAAGTAGACAATATATAGTGGGTAGTGGTTAATATTTGACCATCATATTAAGTATTATGCTCTTATTACATTATTGTGGAGGTTTCTCCCTCAAAGCGGATCTTCTATATTATCTAGTATTCTACTCTGCTATCAATTATTATTGTGTGATATTTTAAATTTAATTATTTTGTATGATATATAACTATTTTATGTGAGCATTTAAGTAATTTTATTAAAATTGGTATCAGATCTTTGATTTGGGCAAGTTTACTATGGATTTTTTTTGGATCTAGCGAGGAGAGACCTCTATGAGAGGAAGGAGTGAAAAAAATAACTTACAATCCAAGAATAATTAATTTTTTTAATCAACATAGTATTATTTGAAAGACTTTTTTCAAACAAAATATTTAAAAAAAAGTCTAGAATAAACATTCTTTGTACATTTGCAATCATTGGATTCATCTCGATGAGATGATCTCAATGGTATATTATGTGAGTAGATTTTTTTGGTGTCAAATTTTTTCACCTTAATGCATAAAAGCAATAATTGGATTCATCTTGATAAGGAAATCATAATGGTACCATCTCTTGGTACACCTTTTTTGAGTCAAAAACCCTCTTAGGGTTTGTGCATGGTGAGTCCTACTACTCAAGGAAAAAATGTGGGAAAGATAATCTTAAGACTCCTAGGGATGACATGGAATCTAGAATCTAGATCTGATGCTTTCTCAACTTTAGGCTGACATAAAGGGCTTGGTATAGTAGGATTATTTTTTGTAGTTCAAATTGATGTTTTAGGGATGCAAGAAGATATTAATGGGGTGTACACTCAATTACATTATATCATTACATAATTATCTACCATTTCATCTTAACTATAGCTAAACAACCCTCCACTTCATCCTTCAGGTCCTTCTCCTCTCAACACTAACAAATCCAATCCTAATGTGAAAATGATGTTGTTAAAAGTGGACATATGTAATTTTTATGATAAGGATCCTCTCACTTGGATCACCCAAATTGATAATTTATTTTATCTACACCAAATTCCTAGTTATCATAAGGTGATAGTGGCATCTCTGTTTCTAGAACCTGAGCAATTCATTTGGTATCTCTAGTTGTGTGCTCAAAAGAAAAAGAATGATGCTCTTATTATATGGTTATTTTTACTAATGAGTTTTTGACTCATTATCAAAATAATTTATTTGATAACTAATTCAGTTAATTAGCTAAACTACATCAATTTCATCAATTTCAAAATCTATCCTTACAGGTGGAAGACATCATTGAGTCGATATTTTTTTGGTTAGACTCAAATATAGAATCCAATTGGAGGTTCAGATGTTTAATAAATCATTTTTATCCAAATTTATCCCAAGGTCATGCATGGAATAATAAAAAAATATGGTCAAAATAAAAACTTTCACTACTGGTCATGATTGCACCTTTTTAGCACCATTGTTTCTTTAACCCACTAGATTGACACCTCATCAAATTGATGAGAAGTGAGCCAAAGGGTTGTGTTATGGTTGTGATATAAAATGGAGAAAAGGACATTGATGTGCTAAAAATAAGTTATTTTACATTGAAGATGCCAATGAGGATGTAGATGATGAGGACGCAATTGGTGAGGATGTAGAAGGACCTAAGGAGGAAATTGAAGATTCTCAACCTGCTATTTACTATCATGCCCTTTTAGGTATTATTACTCTTTAAAATATTAAGGTGGTGGGTAATCTTAATAAATAGGTCATTAGATGGATTGATTATGGGAGCACACATAACTTCATCAAAAGTAAGTTCGTTGCTCATTTGAACTATTTCATTTATCCCACTCCAGAATTTTAGGTCATGATTGTAGATGGTGGTACTATTAGTTATTCAAAAAAATGCCATAGTATTAAGCTAGCCATGGAGACTACTTATTAGATTATCATATGTTTTATATTCTCATGGGTGGAGCTAACATTGTTTTAGGAGTATAGTGGCTCACCACTTTGGGTACTATTGAGATGAATCTCTAGGAATTATTCATGCACTTTCATTCTAAGGGAAGGACATTTTATCTAAGGGGATTAAGGGATAAATATCCACAACTTGTTAGCTCACATTAAATGACAAATATTATTCAAAATGGTACTAAAGGATTTTTGGCTCACTTGTTTTCCATTGAAGTCCAACCAACTCAGCCATCTACACCTCTAGATCTATAACAAGTGATTGATGCCCATTATGTTATTTATGGTGACATGCTGAAAGGACTTCCACCTAGTTTCATGCATGATCATGCCATGAAACTTATTATTGGTAGTACACAACCCAAAATCAAGCCATATAGGTATCCTTACAACCATAAAAGTGAAATTGAAAAGATGATATAGGAGATGTTGGATGCAGGGATCATTCACCATAGCCAAAGCAAATATTATTTGCTAGTTATCATGGTGAGAAATAAAGATGAAATTTGGAGGATGTGCCTTGACTATAGAAAGCTCAATAAGTACACTATCAAAGATAAGTTTCCTATTCCTATCATTGATGATTTACTAGATGAATTGAATGGTGCTCTTTATTTTACCAAGTTAGATCTAGATTCTAGGTATCATTAAATTTAGATCCATGATGAAGATATACCCAAAACATCTTTTAATACTCATGAGGGCCATTATGAGTTTATATTTATTCCTTTTAGTCTAAATAATTCACCATCCACCTTTTAGAGTTTGATGAATACTATTTTCAGGCCATTTTTGAGGAAAATTATTCTAGTATTTTTTGATGATATCTTCATTTACAGTAAAAATTGGGATGACCATTTTCAACATGTGAAATAGGTACTCTTAATCTTAAAACAACATCAATTGCATGTTAAACCTTATAAATGTAATTTTGGAGATCATGAGGTTGAGTATTTGGGTCATATGGTTTCACATGGAATGAAAGTGGATCCTAAAAAATCCAAGCAATTATGGATTGGCCGATTCCTAAGACACTCAAATAACTAAGGGGATTTCTAGGGCTAACTAGTTACTATCCTAAATTTGTTAACAATTATGGTAGAATTACAACCCCACTCACCTCTTTATTTAATAAATAATCCTTCTAGTAGAATAATACAACTATCAAAGCATTTAAATAATTGAAACTATCTATATGCACCACTCCAATGTTAGCCACTCCTAATTTTTCTAAGACTTTTGTGGTTGAATGTGATGCATTTGGATATGGTATGGGTGTTGTGCTCATGTAATAAGGAAAACCACTTGCATTTGAAATTTTCCAACTAAATCATAAAAATTGTCTCAAGCCAATGTATGAGAAGGAAATAATGGCCATTCTGCATGTAATTAAACAATGGAGACCTTATTTTATGGTTCATCACTTTCAAGTAAAGACTAATCATGATAGTCTCAAATATTTTTTGGAACAATGATTATCATTAGAAGAAAAACATAAATGGGTAACTAATATGTTAGGTTATGATTTTGAAATAGTATACAATAAAGGCAAGGAAAATGTGGTGGTAGATACACTATCTAGGATGGATGAATCAATTGAGGCATTGATATGTGCCATGACCATTTGGTAGGCAGATTGGGTAGAGGAAGCAAGATCAGAATGGGAAAATGATAGTGCTACCCATGATTTTATTCAAAATCTTTAGCAAGGTTTGGGTGATTGGAAAAATTCACATGGAAGTTTAATACATTATGGTATAAAGATAAATTATACCTATGTAAGGATTTCCTTCTCAAATAAAAATTCTTTCAGGAACTTCATGCAACTCCACTTGGGGGTCATTCAAGATTTTTGAAAACCTATCATAGAATAAAGAAAGATTTTTTTGGGAAGGACTCTAGGGGGGATGTCTATCAATATGTGACTAAATGTATTATCTATCAACAAAATAAAGGTAAATCCATCAAAACCCCAAGTCTTTTTCAGTGTTTATCCATCCCTAGCTAGTGTTAGGAAGATGTGTCTATGGATTTCATTATAGGGTTACCACAGTCTGATGGTCAAAATGTTATCATGGTTATTGTGGATCATCTTAGTAAGTATGCTCATTTTTTTTATCACATCCCATTGTTTCTATTATATTATTTTCTTCTTTTCTTAATATAGTTTAGAAAATATATGATACACCTAAGATCATTGTTAGTGACAGAGATCCCATTTACACTAGTAATTTTTATACATAATTATTTTCATGTTTGGGTACCAAGTTGGCTCATAACTCATCCTCAATCAAATAAATAAACTAAGGTAGTCAAAAAATGTCTAGAAAGATATGTCTATTATTTTATTTTTGATAAATATGATAAATGGGTTCATTGGTTGCCACTTGTCGAATGGTGGTATAGTACTTTTGTTGATAGTTCTTCTAAAATGTCTCCCTTTTTGGCCTCGTATGGATACCACCATCCATCAATTACTTCAACCTTGAAGGTCCATCTTAAGTTTCATGTAGTTGAGTAACATATTCACTATCAATAAGAGGTCCTTGTAAGTTTGCATGAAAATTTAGCCATGGCCCAGAATCACATGAAGAAATAGGCAGATCAACATAAGAGTGAGAGGCATTTTGACATTTGTGATTGGGTATTTATTCTCTTGCAACCATATAAGAAGATGTCCTTGAAGAAACAAAAAAAAGATAACAAGATGTCCCCTAAGTATTATGGGCTTTATCAAATCTTGGAGAAAATTGGTAATATGGCCTATAAGTTAGATTTTTCTTCATCCACTTGCATACATCCAATATTTCATGTATCATGCCTGAATAAAGTCATTGGATAAAAAGTTTCTTCTCAATCTAAGTTACCTAAATTGGATGAGGAAGGGAGAGTTGTTATTGATCCTAAGGTGATCCTTCAAATACATAGTAAGCAGCTATGGTGTAGAGAAATTAAGGAGTACTTGATTAAATGTAAGAATCTGCCATGTGAAGATGCCACTTGCGAGGATGAATCTTTTGTGCAGCAATATCTAGAGTTGATTCAATGTTGAGGAAAATGTTGGTTTGAATGAGAATGTTAGGAACCCATGATACCCCTTCTCTTTACTTTTTTATTATATTAGTTACTATGAATACATATGCTTTGTAAGTTATTATGTGAGCATTTTGTTTTATCCCACATTCATGAGAAGTAGTTGTTTATATTATAATTAGTATATAAGTGTCCAGGCTAATAAAGGCATACATGAATTGTATTGAATTGAGCTTGCTCAAATGAGGTTACCCCCTCAAAGAGGCTAGTGGTTATGCAATTCTACCATTGTAATCTAGTTCTACTTATTTCAGTTAATATATTTTTGATTTTCATAGTTTATTTCATGTATTTGTAATTATTTTCTAACTTGTTAAGGAAGGATCTCTCATCTAGTATCAGAGCAATTTACAAGGCCAATTTTTTTTCTTGAAATTGTAAACTCTATTATATTGCATAATTCATTTAAGTATTCTTCTTCTAAATTCTTAACTCTATTATACTACATAATTCATTTAAGTATTTTTATATATTACAATAATCTATTTTAGATCAAGGTAAAAACTTGTCTGTATAACTATGGGAAGTGCTTGGGTGAAATACCTAAAACTCATTTTGAAGAGTACCATAGGAACCCCAAAGTAGTTGGCCCATTGATAATACCTACCAGTGAAATGGGCAATAGCCACTTCCTGATTGAGAAGTTCCCACTCGCGAGGAAAACCAAGAGCTATTGCTTAGGGGTAAATTCATGGCCATTAATTTTATGAAGAGTGGTACTCATTTAGATGGCATTAGTGTATATAAAGATATTATCCTTATCATAACCATCCTTACCATAAAGGATATTATTTCTTATATGGCATTGGGTAATGGTGTAGCATCGACTCAACCATCCAAAAATAAAGGTAAGTCAAGGTACGCATCACATTTACTTTTTAGTTATTTACCTTTTAGTCATTTACTTTTAGTTATTTTATGCTTTAAAATACTTTAAAAAAATATGCATCAACATTATGTGTTCTTATGCTCTTTCTTGAAGCATCATCCCTTATTTCACCTTAGTGACACATGATGAGATTCGAGTGGGGCATATGTATACACATAATATTTTCAAGTTTTATCAAATACTAATGCTTTACATCTTGCAAGAACCCATTGAAACTCAATATATCTAAATACATGCCTTAAAGGGTATACCAAGAAAGGGTTGGGTGGACCATTAGTTATTTTTAGGATTGACATCCTTTATTACCACATTATTACCAATCTAACTAACTCCTAAAACCATTCCCTAAGCTAGTAATCCTCTTTTGCACACTCTTCCGGATTTTTCTACTTTTCATCCCTCTTTTCCTCACCTTAAGTCCCTTTTGTCAATTGGATATTCTAGGTTGATTGGGTTGACCCTATACAGTTTTGGGATATTTTCACTTAGGAACTAGTTTGACCTTTGACCAACCTAGCTCATGACCTAATGAATAATTATCTGAAATTATGGTAGGTCGACTAGGTCGACCCTATTGACTAGGATTTTTGGAAGGGTTTAGGGTCAAATCCACCTATAAATACAATATCATTTCATAATTATTTCAATATGAAATCAATATTTATTATTCACTCGCACTTATTTATAATCTAAACTTCTACCATTCTACTTGAGGAGTCTTAGCTTAGGGTTTATACTTGGAGAATATAGTCTTATGGATAAGTATTGATTACTTTATCCTTTCTTAGTGATCCTTAAAAACCACAACAATGTTTTATGAATCACCTTGGAAAATGGAGAGATTGAGTCTCAATGGGTTCATTATTCAAGTAAGTATTCTCTAACTTTGCTCCTCTTTTTAGTAAATAGAAGTAGCGTAAGTATTGGCTTTGAATAATATTACTCTTCATATTCCATGTATTAAGGTCTTACTCATACTTAACTTAATTCAAATTCTCTTATACATGTTTTGATTGTTTACTAACCCCTCATATTGTGCCACAAGATTTGGTGAGCACTAGATTATATTTACTTTACTTGTTATTAGTTTAGGTACAATATTAAAATTTAGGATGCCCTTAGGTTTATTACATGATTGTGTTAGACTGGAGACTTTAGAACCATCATTACAATGGTGTATTATGGTAAGAGATCCCCTAATCATGTCTATTAGATCCCCATATTGGTCATGCTCCTACTTAATAAATGTGTCCCCAATTGGAAGTGTATGGTATGATCTATCTTCTATGAGCTAGGATTGATTTATAAAAATGATGCATTTATGATTGCATATATTTTGGTGAACCTAACATGAATATAACCTTTTCAAGATTTGTTTCACTTATTTCATTATTTTATCATATTTATTATCATATAATCATAACACTGGGTTGATTATATTGGCATAGTTCTAACTTTTGTGCATAGGTTTAACACACAATCACATTTATAAGACTATTCTATTTGTAAGAGTTATTTTCTAGGTTAAATCTACTAGGTCAAATCAATCAACATGGTACAAACATCAAATTCAGACTAGTAGGTCAACTTAGTCAACCTTATACATTTTAGGCACTTAATAATAGGCTTCTGCAAAGCTGGGTCGACCCAATCAACATAGCTAATAGGATTTACAAGAATTTATCAAGGTTATTCAATAACAATCTCACTTGTTTACATCCTCTAACCGACCAATGTTCCTTTCTATCTTTCTCTCTTTCCTTATAGTCCTATTTTTCATAGTTTATAGTCTTTAAAATTGCCCTTATACAATCAACTAGGTTGACACTATTGACCTAGTTTTGTATTTTGTATTCTATCTAGAAAGCTAGGTCAACTATGTTGACATAGTTCAATTTCATACTTTTTTATTCTATAGTACAAGGGTGACCCTATAGATCTTATTCTATATTCTTTGCATATATTATCAACTAAATCAATATTGTACTATGTTTCAAATTTAGAAATAACCTTTATATGCTAGCAATTAGCTCACACTTTCATTTCTTATTGCTTGCATGATTAAAATAGATCACATAGTCTAATTATTTGGTTTTCAATATACTGTTTAGTTTTAATATTTTCTCTTTTATGCACACATGACAAAATCACAAAATCTTAAGAAGAATTTTAATAATTGTCTACCCAAGGCCAACCTACTTAGATTTAATCACCAAGGGAGAAGCTAACTTGGATTTTTGGCCAAGTATAAACACATGGTTAATGGTATATTTTGTCTAAACACCTAACACCCTTATTAATGCAGTGTGTGAAGTGAGTGGGAAGGCCCCAATACCAAGCCTATACCATTACCAATATAGATCCATTTCAACCCAAACATCTTGAAACCATTCTTAGATTGATTTCTAATTCCTTGATTATAGCCAACTTCCTATCATATATAAAATTATATTCTAATAAACTAACAATAGTCAAGTCAACCACTTAGTTAGCTTTTAATTTCTAAATTGATTATTTGCTCTTTGCTCAATTATATGTTGTATTGTAAAAACTTACATTAGCCAATGTTGGTGCAAGGTTTTATGTTGTGTGCCTCAATTGGATCAACCTTATTGATACAATTTATTATGTGTATCTTTTTATTTCTTACTTTCAAAAATTCTTCTTGTCTCAGGACACAGTCATTTCTATTGACACAGTCTCTTACAAACTATATGTTTTTCTCTACTTATTGTAATAGGTTGACCTAGTCAACCTTGTACACTTTATTTTTAGCATCTATTTATTGTGCTAGGTCAACCCAGTTGACTCTGTATATTTTTTTATACTATGTTCTCTATGTTAGTTTGACCCAATAGACTCTATATAATTTTTTACCTTCCCAATTTATCATTCTTAGCATTTTGTTCATTTCTCTATAGTCATAATGAAGTATACTATTAGAATCTTATTGGATATCTTAAATCCATTTAGATACTATATGGTATGTTCATTTATTCCTCTCTTTTCCTCCTAAGAGTACCACCACTCTTGGGGCACTTATTCCCCTCCTTCATCCATCACTTGTAACATGGTGCAAATTATACCTCAAGATGAATTTGATGGGTCTGATCCTTTCTATACTTACCAAGATACTTCTCATCTTCAAAATTTTAAAACTAATGTGGGATAAATTGACATAATTTTAATCAATAATCCCATTAATAATCCTTATAACATGGTGCAAATCATACCTCAAGATGAATTCGATGGGTTTGATCCTTTCTATACTTACCAAGATACTTCTCATCTTCAAAATTTTAAAACTAATGTGGGATAAATTGACATAATTTTAATCAATAATCCCATTAATAATCCATCTTCTAATAACTAATACCAATTTGGGGAGTGCTCTTACCAACACCAACCCACCCCTTGATACAACTTAACTTCTTTCCCAAGTTATCTAACAAATGAAAATAATGTAAGAATCTAACACCAACCAAATGATGTAAACATCATTTGATTAATATTTCTAATCAACCTGTGACTATTCATCCTCAATCTAATCCCAACTACATTCCTCCACCTCTTAGAGATGCCTCAGACAATGTTATTCCTCAACCCATAATTAATAACAAGATGCTTCAAACTATTCAAAATGAGCCTTTAGCTCCCTTCACCATGTCCATTGATATTAGTAACATATCTCCAACTATCAAGTATGATGAGACTAAATACCCTACCTCATTTCTCCAATCCTTTGGTAACCTTTACAAAGAGTGGATCTAAACTAATACCTTCGCCACAACTAAACTCTTAGTCAAAACCTTGACTGGTGATGTATTAGAATGGTATAACCAATTACCCCAAAATTATATTTAGAAACTTGAAGATTTGGTTAATCCCTTAGTTAAAGAGTTTTAACACAATAATCTTCCCAAAAATTGTCTTAGCCACTTCATCAATTCTAAACAATATCCCACTGAATCGGATCACGACTTTATCAAAATATGGAAATCATTAGCCCATAAAAATAACCATAACATGACTAATGATAACTTATTCAAACTCTTTATAACCACTTTAACTCCTTTTCTTCAATATAAGGTTGGAACCTTTACTCCCCAAACACTTAATGAAGCTTTTGACCAAGCTAAATAACAAGACTTTCTCATGAAGCAATTTGAACCTAATCCTAAAATTTTAAAAGGATATTTTCAAACAACTACCAATATTATCACTAGTAACACTCTATAAACTAAACCAAGAATTACCAAAGTTAACAGCCCTTCATCTTCTCACACACCACTTTCTATGCAATAAATGAAATAACTCTTACCACCCTCTAGAAATTTCACCTATCCTAATGATCCTCTTAAGTGGTATGAAACTAATAAATTATGTTGGTTTCATACTGACATTGGTCATTCCCCTGAATCTTGTAGAGGGATCACTAAATTTTTTGTCTCCTATATGCTTGGTGATTCATTTAATCATGAAGCCATGATCAACCTTCCTCGTCAAGAGTACACTATTCCTTCTCAAAAATGATAGGCTTCCAAAGTATATACCTCAAATAACCAAAAATATTACTAAAATAATAAACCAAACACCAAGGATATTTTTGCCATTGATGTTGATTATGACCAATAATATAACAATTCTCAATATCTTATCACCTCCAAGGTTAACTATCATGCAAACCAGCTCACAAAGATCTTGTTACCAAACTAAATAATCCATCATTCAAAGAACAAATCCTCAAGGATACTACAATTACTAATCTAGCTTTAGAAGCCCATGAGGAACCACTTCCTCCTTTTGAACCTGCAACCACATCTATTCCTTAAAAATTTACTTTACCACCTAAACCTCATGTTGGTTCTTCTTCTAAATCCCATTGGAACTTTCTCAAAGAACTTAACTTTATGCCTTGTAAGATTCCACTTATGGATTTGGTTCTTACTTCACCCTATCATCTTAAGTTCCTTATGTAACAACTCCAAGAAATTGAAGATCCACCTTTTATATATAAATAACCACCTTCTATTGAATCTCAACCTACCAACATCAATACCATCAAAACTATGTGTCCTTCTTCCAAGCCTTCTATCAAATTTATTAAAGAGGACATAATAAATGATGAAATTATTTTTTATATTGATGATATACCACTCTTTATTAAAATAGCCATTAATAATACCATTATTTGTAAATTTCTAGTTGATAAAGGCTCTAGTATTAATGTGACATATTTATGGCTAATCCAACAACTTGGTTATAACAAGGATCATCTCAAGAAAACCCATCTTACTTTTCATGGTTTCAATAAAACAAATCAAAATTCACTTGGTTGTATTTGGGTTCCATTAACCATTGGACCTAAGACCATTCAAACTGAGCTTATGGTCCTTGACTTACCTTTATCTTATAATATACTCCTTGGTCACCCTTGGACTCATAGAATGAGGGCCATTGCTTCTTCTAGTATCCAATGTATTAAGTTCTTACATAAAGGAAAATGATATAATCATGAAGCCAATCCCAATGTATGGAGTATTCAACTTCCTAATTCCAAATATCAGTACCCTATTCCTACCATTCCTATGATCAATAGTGCTTCTTTACTCAAGTTCATCAACATGAATCCTGATTTACAAGTCATTCCTGAGGATTTTTATGATGATGAATCTAATGATTTGTAACATACTTATAATACAACCAAGATACTCCATACATTTCATAGTGGCTTTCTCCTTATTTATTACCTAGGGACAATACTATTCCTATTATTTATGAGATTACTAATTTTCCCCTCCATGCAATGCTCAAGAGCCTTCTTTGCCTGAAGATTCTTTCACTTGTAATGATTTTGGAGTGGCCTAATTATTTTAATATCATCTCATCATGTCTCCTCTTACATTCAATAATATTAGTATTTCACCTTCTGAAACTCCCCCTAACTCTCAAGCATGTACAATTTCTCCAACATATGATGATAATTACATAATGGCCCAAGCTCAATCTTGAGACTTGGATGTCTAGAATTATAAAAAAAACTTATCTCAAATTCATGATTTTAATTAGGATGTCCATACCATTTCTATAGATCATGACTTAGATCCTGAGGGTTATGTGCTTCCTGCCAATTCTCTTCTTATTGAGACTCTTTGGGTGGTAGAGCAAATTATACCTTTTGAATCTTTGAAAATTCTAATATATCCTTTACCACCTATTGATATAATAATTGCATCTTATCCTTCTCCCATCACCAAAAACAACAAAACTCCAATCCCTTCTGATCCATCTACTTCTCTTACTCATGAGATTATACTAGATGCCAAGGCAACTAATTTTTTTTAGATACATTCTGAGTATGATCACCATAGTAATAAAATTCTAGATCTAAAAGTAGATGTTGAGTATTATGGTACTCTTCCTACCTTTCCTAGTGAGAAAGCTATTCTTTAAATACTTAATGCTTAAGAAATTCAACTTCCTCAGTAACTTCATAAACTTGGGAATATTAAGACCAAACCCCTTGTTTCAACAACTTCATTGCTAGCATTGATCCTAAAACTAATTCTATTTTTGGCTTACCTAATACACCATACCAATTTCAAGATGGAAATGCCATACTTATCAAAGGAACCACTCACATTAAATATGGTACTCCATCTTGTCCTAGACCAATTATAGTCTCTCATGAACTCTCACTTAAAAAACATGATAATTTTAGCTTATTCTTTGATAAGTATCATGGGGTTTTCACTTGGTTTTATGAGGACATGCCTAGTATTGACCCTAGTATTATGGTTCATAACATCATTACTTATAACTTATGAATCAAAAGAAAAGGAAATTTACACCCAAGGTTTCCACTTTATGTCACAAGGAAATCATAAAATTACTTGATGCCAAATTTATCAAACTGGTGGACTATTTTGAATGGATCTATAACATTGTTTCCATTCAAAAACAGGTCACTATGGTCATTCTCATTTGCATTTATTTATTCAATATTAATCTTGCTTGTCCCAAGGACAACTTCCCTTTACCTTCAATATATGTCATCATTGATTCCACAACTAGTTACAAAATATGATCTCATATGGATGGCTTCTCGATCTATAATTAGATGCACATTACCCTTGAAGACCAATATAAGACCACTTTCACCATAGAATGGGGCAACTATTGCTATGTCAAAATGCCTTTTGGTCTCAAAAATGCTGAAGCCACTTACCAATGAGCAATGACTCACATATTTCATGATCTTATCCATAAAATTATTGAAACCTATGTGGATGAACCTATTGTTAAATTCAAAAGTTGTAAGACTTATCTATAAGATCTTACTATCATATTTGATTATCTTCTTAAATATTAGGTTAGAATAAATCCTTATAAATATGCCTTTGGTGTCATATCTAGAAAATTGTTAGGATTCCTAATCTCTCTCTATGGCATTGATGTTGACCCTGATAAGATTAGTCCTATCGTCAACATGCCCATTCCTTGTTCCATTCTCAACATTCAAACTTAGTCAAACTTTGGGTAATTAGATGATTCATACCTAAAATGGCTTATCACATCCACTCCATCAATTCTCTTCTCAAGAAAGGCACTAATTTAGAATGGATAGACCCTTGTCAAAAATCCTTTGATAACATAAAAAAATCATTGCTTCACATACCCACACTTCATCTTCCTATCAATGATTGACCCGTAATTCTATATACTTCTTCCACACCTATATTAGTTGGACAATGCTTTCCCAATAAGATGATACCAGAAGAGAGTATTCTATTTATTACATTTTTTGAGGCCTCATTGATTACAAAACACATTATACCAAAATCAAATGTGATTTATTTGCCATATATTTCATAATTGAAAAGCTTCATCATTACATGATTTACCAGACCACTAATGTCATCATTCATTCTGACCCCCTTTGTAACTTTTCCAAAGCCTTTCTTCCTAGAGATAGAATTAGAAAATGAATGGTCCTAATTATATAATTTGATCTTCATATCATCATTAAAAATATGTTAAAGGGCAAGTTATAGTTGATCAAATTACCACAACTCCCATTTTAGCTACTTCTCCCCTTTAAGATAGTCTTCTAGATGATAATATCGTCTATATTGAAGGTATTAATCATGTTATTTATCTTAAAGATTATTTTCATAACATTACCATTGATATTGAAGTAAATAATCTTGATTAATCTTCTATTCCCTCTAATACTACTAAACCTAAATTATTTATTGAAGAGATTCTTAAAATTAATGTAGACTTACATGAGGATACTTGGACCCTTCACTTTGATGGTGATAAATGCCTTCAAAGAGTTGGTGTAGGTTGTGTTCTTAAAATTTCTATTGGTAAAATCACACCTTTATTTTTTCTCTTCGCCTTTTATGTCACCAACAATATGGTTGAATATGAAGCTTTAATCTTAGGCATGAGAGTTTCTCTTGATTTAGACATCCAATACCTACATGCTTTAGGTGATTTTTAGCTTATTTTCTGCCAAGTCAATGGTGATTAGCAATGTAAGATCAAAATATAATTACCTATCATCAAATTATAACCACTCTTTCTAAGGATTTCATCTCTTTGACTATTTAGCCTATCCATGGAGATCAAAACTCCATTGCTAATTCCCTATAGATTCTTCAGCTTCTATATTTTATTCACACCATTTTATTTTCGATCCTACTTTTCTTATCCAAATAAGAAAATCTTCATCCTCAACTCAACTACCAAACTCACTTATTTTCCACATCAAGGCTATTACCATTAGATAAAGCTCATGGTATAAAGACATTATCCAATTATTAGATCACCGAACTTATCCTCCTAACTTAGACTCTCATGAAAAGACATTCATTCATAAACAAGCTTTTAAGTATGTATTTTGACATAACATCCTTTATTATCATAACACTAAAGGTATCTTTCTCTGTTATGTTATGCAAGGTGAGGTCCCTCATCTTCTTAAACAAGCACATGGGGGAATTTGTGATGGCCACTATAATGGACATGCTAAAGCCCTCAAATGCCTAGGTATGGGTTACTTTTGGCCTACTCTTGAAAAGGATGTAATTGAATTCTCTAAAAATTTTACTCCTTACCAACTTCATGAGGATATAATTCATTCACCTCCATCTAAAATTTAAACTATCAAATCCCCTTGGCCATTCTCCATGTAGGGATTAGATCTCATTGGTAAATTACCCTACTCTCAATATGGGCATGTCTTTATCATCACCACTACTAAATATTTTACCAAATAGGTTGAAGCCATGTCCATTGTTAATGCCACTGGTAACACCATTACCAAATTTATCCTTAATAAAATCATTTTATACTTTGGTGTTCCCCATACCATCATTTTAGATTGTGGTGGTAATTTTAAAAATAAATATGTCAAATATATTTGCTCTAAATTTAAGATCAATCACAATTTTCCACACCTTATCGTCTACAATGTAATGGCCAAGCTGAGGCTACTAACAAAATTCTTAATAAAATTATCCAAAATACAATTTGTGAAACCCACATAGATTGACACATTCATCTTTATCCTACTCTTTGGCCTCGTTAAACTATCATACTTACTACCACTAGGGTAACATCATTCTCTCTAGTCTATGGTTCAGAGTCAATTCTCCTATTGGAAGTTGAGCTTCCCTTTCCTTTTATATCTCTTCATGGTATCATTCCTAATGAAGAATTATGTAATGAAGAATTATGTAATGATCAATTTCATGCTCTTGATATCCTTTATGAACACTATCTTTCTACCTTGAAACATAACCACCAATACAAGGCTCGTATTTCCAAACAACATAACAAATGTGTCAAAATTCACACATTTAATGTTGGTGATCTTGTCCTTAAATTAGACTACATGCATGATAAAGAAGGTAAGTACACCCAAAAATGGTGGGATCCCTATTTAGTCAAATATATTTTTAGCCCAAGTACCTACCACCTTTAGACTAATGAAGGCCATGTTTTTTAAGAGCCCACCAATGCACAATTATTTAATAAGTACTTTGCCTAAACATTTACTTCTTTTCATTCTTTCTATATACATTTATATAACACTTTTTTTAGGTTAATTGCACATGTCTCTCCCTCTATATCATTTCTCTCTTATTACAAACCTTTAGTCCTTCTATTTTGGTCTTTTGGTTTTCCCTTTCTCTCATGAGTTGCATGGTAAAACTGTGGATAGGATCCAATCTTCCTCATGATGTACCATAGTCTTTTTTATCTGTCAATCTCTTTTTACACATTTATTTTTGGCACTTATTGGGGTTTTTTTTTTGGTGAGTTGTAGTGTAAGACCATGGATAGGACCTAGTCTTCCTCATAAATATTATCTTTTGCTTACCTTATTTAGTATTCTAGTAATTTTTGGCACCCTCATGGGTTATTCTTTTATGAGTTACAGTATAAGACCAAAAATAGGACTTAACCTTCCTCATAAAACTACTATCTTGTCATTCCTTTTCTAGAATGTGTTTTTGATCCTTTTTCTCAACTTTAGCTTTTTTTTCTTTTGATAGATAGAATTTGCACAACAATCTGTGTTAGAATGTTTTCCTCCATTTCCATTATTCTTATGATAAATGATTACACTTTATTTTCATTGTATCCCTTTTTCACCCTTTATCACATTTTTTATGATTTGAAGTGATTCAAATTATTTCATGTGTCATTCCTCTTGATTTCATTTCCTTTTACTCTACATTGGATAAAATAAGGTTGAAGTCAAGATAACACTTTTATTTCACTTAGATTTACAAGACTTTTAGACCCCATGCTCTTTAAATTTATCTCTCTTAGAAGCCTAGTCCCAAGTATTCAAATGAAAGTCATCTTTAGCACCCATGTTTGGTTTTCCAAATCTATATGGAGGAATAAAAAATCCATCAAGAAATTTAAAACACAAATCATTTGAAAGAAAAGGAAATAATATAAAAAAGGAAACATAAAAATTTCAAAAGTCAAAATCACACCAAAAGACATGATTATAATCGCATCTCCTATTTCTAATGGAATCTTCAAACTCCACAGTTAGCCTCACATAATGCCAAGGTCCATTGGGGTGTGTTAGGCTAGTAGATTGGAATAAGAAAATTCAACAAAGTCTATGGTGATACCTACTTTCTCACAAAAGTACCCAATCTTCATACTAAATTGAGAACTCTATGATGGGTCTTGAGGAATGGGGAACAAGCTGTGGTAAGGTAGGTCCATTTTACTTTTTACGCATATAGCCTTCATGGGATGATCTATATAATACATTTGTTGACATAAGATTTGTGTGGCTTATAGAATTTATTTGATGATCTATATACTTCATCTTATTTTTAGAAACCTAATTTGAGTGTTTTGACTTTGATAAAGAGTTATTGTACCTTGGTTTTCACTTCATTCTCCCCTCCACCCATTTCATTTCCCCCCTTGATATGAAAATTGTGATTCCAAAACTATTTTCCTTTCTTTTATATTCCTTTATTCTTCACATCTTAAAAGCATGATAACACTACTTTGTTTTAGTTTTATCTATCCTTAGAGAAAATCAACATGTTTGAGTAACTATGGATTACTTTATTTATACCATAGAATTACATTCCTAGACTTGTTTTGTTCTCTTTTTAACATTTGTCATTTATTGTACTACCCTTCTATTAAGGACACTTGAGTTCGTACCCTTTTTATATTGTTAAGTGAGGTTAGCTTATTACTTATCACTCATCAATGTTTTTTTTCTATTTTATGCACTTTTTTCCATTGTTGAGAGAGATGAGGCTTGTTACTACTCACTCATCAAATTTTTTTTACTATTTTGTTACTGCATTTACATCACTATTTGATTACCATCTTTTTTGACATGTATCCTTGGTTTGACTTGGTGAGTTTACCTATCTTACTTGAGGTTTACTTTTTTGAGTTTTTTGGTCTTTATTAGCCATGGTTTTTTGGTTACCCAATTTACTCTTTTTTTGTACTTGGTCATTTGGTCTAACATAGCACTTGTCACCCTAGCTTGCCAAATTTCCAAGTATGTCCCATCCTCATAGCACCAGTTATCTTGGCTTTCCTATGTTTATTTATTTTTGATCTTTAGTTTTGAATTCTTGGGTTTGTAAAAATTATTCTATGTGCCATACACAATCAAAACTAACAACATAGCAGACAACTTGTTGAGATCAACATACCCCCATTTTTGAAAAATGGGGACTCTTATGTTAAATTGTGTAAATTTGTACCTTAAATTTGAAAATCATTTAATCAGGGTAACATTAGCAAGTTTACACATTATCTTTATTTGAATATCATCCACACATGGTTCTCATTTGGATTAATTAACATATTTTCATATGATCATTATTTTACCCCTTTTAATGTTGTTAATGATTATTGCCTACGTTTATGCATTGCAAGTTCAATAGAGTCTCATTTGGGAATGAGCATGCTTAAGGTTTTATGTTTTAATGATAAATTGATCCTTTAATATCCTTTGGTTTATCAAACATTAATTGAGTCTACATTCAAATCTTGTTAAAACCCTAGTCTTAATGTGTTAACCTAGGTCCCTTTTGAATTAAATTCAAATTTGCATGGGAACAATTTATGTGGGAATAATTACTTATGCCATGGACTTAGTTTAATTTTTATCCTAAGGATTAGTCATGTTTTTCAACACAACCAAACCGTAATATAAAAATCTTATGCTTGGTCCCTTTATGTCTCAAGCCCCCTTAGCTCTTTATAATTGACATGGTCTAACTAATCACATGGTCCCTTTCATTCTATTCTAAAATTAGCTTAAGATTTAACCATAAGGTTTTAATTCATGTTTATTAACATGAATAAAAACCGTAGTCTTAATACTTTGTCCTAAGTTCCATGTGTTTCTCGAATCTGACTTAAAATTTTTATTGACCATAGGATCAATGGAACACATTTGTTCATACAAGATTGATCTAAAAACATGAGTTAAGTCAAGGCTTCAATGGATCCCCAAAACAAGTGATAAGGTGACAAGTGTCACCATCATGGGAACCCTACCAAAGATTTAATGGTACACAACAAAATATGATCTAATGAAGCACATTGATTCAATGAAGATAGATCTAATAGTGCATGATGGAGGTTAAAAATTCAAAAGCCCTAAGAACAAATGTATAGATGAAACATGGCATAATTGTTGGCCAAAAATTAAAGCTTGATCATCTTTCAAAGATTGATAGTACATGGATGAACATACACATTTTGATTTATAGTCCATAGAGTAGGAGACATGATCTAATTGATCAAGATCAATAGAGTGCATTCATCTGAATAGAGATGATCTGACAGTGAGAGATTGGCATTGAAATTTCAATAAAAATCAAGATGAATTTAAAAGTGACAAGTGTCACAACTATGGGAAATATAACAAGTAGACATTGGCATTTGAGTTCTCATATTAAGATCAATAAACTACATTTATCTATGTAAATAGATATAATGGTGCAAGTTGAGGCAAAATTTTCAAAAGTCCTAGACCCAATAAAATATTGACACATGTCTAAAATTGAAAAATGGTCATATTTTAAATATTAATGAACAAGATGCCATGGTGATACCACTTCAATGCCATATAAACACCAAGTCAAACTAAAATATCTTCTGGGCTCAAAAAATAAAGGTATAAATACAAAGATCTAAACACAATGTAAGTCATAAAGCTTGCATAAGTTCAAATAGTGGCCACCATTAAAGCACTATAAAAACATTTAGGAAATCCCTAGTAAGTATGAAAACTGTAATTCAACCCTATAATTTTTATAAATGAGTCAAAGAGAGTTGAGTTATCATTTGTGTGAGAACAATTCAATCCAAAATTAAACTAAAGACCACTAATGAGCAATTTAAAAATTTCACAAGCCATGGCAGCTCAGAAAGGTGTTTTTATAGAGGATGTGGAGATCTATTTGACCATTGATACAAAAGATAGGATTTTAAATGACACATAATTTGATGCCACAACTCTAAATATAGGTGACAATAATTGATTGAGCTTTTTTTGAACCATTGAGAACCTACAACCCATCACAAGAGAAAAGGAAATGAACATGTCTGTAAGGAGGCTTTACAACATTATAGTTTCCATTCAGATGATAGGTCTCTATTATGATGTGGAAAAACCTGAGGTACTACATTGTATATACATTCTCTCTCTTATTTTTAAAGATGGAAAAATATATAAGGGCATGATTGTCCATGAGGGTAATTTTAGGAAAATTATTTACATCTTTGCCATAGCTTTTGAAAATTATTACAAAATTCCTAAGTCCCAAGTAGACCTGACCACAATAAAAAAATTGGTCCAAATAGAATGATCTAAAGAGAATCCTTTCCCTATGGATATATTTTAGGAATAAAGTGCTTTTTGAATTCAATAATAACACCCCTATTTGTTAATTCAGACTTGGAATAAAAATGATCATGTCAATGATGAATAGATTATGTGTAAATGTAGCCACCACCTATGTAGATAAACTTTGGGTCCCCTTAATATATTTCATGGTTAAGAAATAGCTCACCCCTCCTCTGGGTGAAGTTATCAACATCTGTTTAAGTAGATATATTTTTGTAGTCAAGAATAAAAATAGGAACTAATTATACATCATGTCATACCTCCTTGATCCCTTGCTTGCTACCATAAAGATATCCAACCTTAGGTAATGGTCACCTAATAGGACACAAACTATCTCACAATATTACTCCAAGTTGCATATCTTTAAGTACATGGACCACATCCACTTCATTTATGACTATGTTTATCTATCCCTAATCGAGGCCATAACTAGGAGTCCAATGTCAATAGTTATCCCCTTGATCAAAAAGTCAATTGAGGCCATGGGGGATATCTGGGTATATCTAAATTGTAACATTATCAGGCTTGAGGGAGACCAATGTACTCCATTTAGATTACCATTCCATGTGCTAATAAAATTAGTAGAGTAGGAGGTGGCTTATTAAATATGCAATAGGATAGATGGTTTGTGAAAAATCAAAAGGAAGGGGTTGCTTCACACCCTCCCCATAACCATTATAAGGATTATTTTTTCACAATGGGAAAATATTGAGGATTCTTCCAAATGCAAGACCTACTTTAATGTTCAAATTAATGAGTCAAGGTAATGGGACCCATAGGAAAGAGTTAAAGAAAATTTAAAATCCAAAGGAATAAATATACCTTATGATCCATATCCTGGTCCTTTTGAGCCTATTTAAACAAAATCCTCTTCATTCTCTAAGGTCACCATTATATTGAAAAGACAAAACATTAATCTAGAGGCTAAAATGCAGAGGGAGTAAAAGGGAGGAAATGATAAATGGTAATTGGGGCTAAGGTAGTACTATTTACTGAGTGGTACACCTTCTAAACCTCCACTAACCTAGTTATAGATATATTCCAAACATAAGGCACAAATTGAATAAAGGCCACAAGAGAGAAGGCCTGATGGAATTTCTTCTTCTTTAACTCAAGTAGAGGAGTAAGGATCACTAGTGGAGGAGGTTCATATGGTAGAATTAGACCCTGGTGAGACAATCGAATATGATTTAAAAATGGTATCATTGGCCTATGAGTCTCAAGATGAATAAATAGAATAAATAAAGGAAGAGAAGGGGAAGGAAGTGTTGGATATGGTGCCTATAAACACCACCAAAATAAAATTTGAATTGGCCATTGTCCTAGTTAAAACCAAGAAGCCTAAGGTGACAATCACTCATCCTTTAAGAGAAATAAATCTCTTCAATGAAGAAAACTTGATTCAAGGTCCAACCATTCTTGAATGGTTCATCTATGGAAAATTGTAGAAAATCCCTACTACACTACACCCTTGGGTAATGATGAAGGTAATCAATATCCTAGTTCATGAAGAGGTTAAGCCATGGATAGTTGCCTTGCAAAAGTAGGAAGAAAAAGGGATGGATACTTTATGGGAGTAAAATGGAGCACAAATAGAGACTCCATCTCCAAAGGTGACATAATCTTTAGTTGGTGTCAAATTTGACCCAACCACTACCAGTATGTAGAGGGTAACTAAGAAGAAAGCCATGGTTGGTGGAGAGTTCACTTTTCAAAAAGTGGAACCTTTTATTATATTGAATCCAGTTGGAGGACAAAATCCTAGTGAGGACCCAATATTTGAAGAAAATGTTCTTGTAATGACTTAGGTTCAGTCAGATCAACTATAAATAATGATCAAGAGCATCTTAAAGTATAAAAAGAATTTGAAAGAATAAGACATATTGTCTATCCAAGAAGATAGATTCATGCAATTTGAGGACACCATGGCTAATTTGTTCAATTCTTTAAATCTAGTCAAGACCAAGTAAGATGTAGTGAATAAACAAAGCACAATGGTTACAAGCTAAGTTGGTCAATGGTAGGCTTTAATTTACCAAGTAAAGGATATGATCAAAGTCTTGACAAAAAATCAAATCCCTAAGTTTAGGATAGTCAGCCTAGCCCACCTGAATATGGCTATTGATATATTAATTGAGAAGATCATAGCCCTAAACATCTAGTCTAAGAAGATGGAAGACATTCATAAGGACCTCAAATAATAAGAGGTTAGGATATTAAAATTTTTAGAAAGCTTAATCAAAGATCCCACCACCCTTAGTCCACTAGGCCTTATCACTGATGAGGAGTTCAAGCATGAAACTACTCAGTTCATGTAAAAATTTAGGAATCAAGGATAAGGGAAAATAGGGGATGATAATAAGAAGATCATGGGCCTACTTTTATCATTAGAGGAAAAGATAAGAGATGCTAGGAGAATCAAAAAAGCTTTGGAAAAGGCTGAGAAGGATCTCAAGGGCCTAAAAGATCAATAAAATGAATTATTCATGATACTTATCATTGATCTCTAGCTAATCCTTAATATCCAAAAGTCAAACTAGTTGACTTAGGATATTCTATTGTATAGAGACATTGTATATTTTTTGAAAAGAAAATATTCTTTTTACAAAGGCATGTACAACTTGTAAAGTAAATTGCCTATGGGTTAGTCATTTTAGAATGTCTAAAAGGTTGTCAAAGAATTGTAAAAAGATAACTATCCTTAATATTTGAAATAACTAATTGGAATACCTCATGAAAGGTATATATAAAGAGGTATTGGCCATTGTAAGAACGGAGAGAGTTTTTTGAACCAAAAACTATTTTGTAAATTTTGAGCAAATCAATACAAAGCAAGGAGTTATACAAAGTTTTCCACATTTGCTTATGTGAATTTCTATCATGATTTTTCTCTTGTTTGTTTGGTTTGATTCTCAAATTTGAATGGTTATTATGAATTCTAGATGTGCATATTTAATTGTAGAGTATATAATTTGTGCTAATGCTAGTTTAATTGAAAGTTATTAGGTTTAATTTTCTTTATTTTCTCTTCTTGCATCTAGGCTAATGTTATTTGTTGATAGGGGTGAAATTATTAAAGTAAAATATGTTCATCTTTTCATACTATCCTTAGATGTTTTCCTAATATGTGGCAGGATTTGAGATTATGCTACTTCATGTCACACATTGGTTAAATGCATGTTTAGATGAAAATGGAAATTTGTCATAATGTTTGAAATAAATATCAATAACACCTCTCTTTTCTACCTTACCCTTCCTTTTGCTCTTTTTCCCTCAATTCACTTTGAATCAATTTCATTATGAATATTCATCTTAATTTAGCTTTAGACTTAGAGTTTGAGCACAATTCATTTTTTATATCATATATCACCTTTGAAATCAAAGATCAATTATTAAGCTATGGTGGCTCCCAACCACCAACTAATATAAATTTTTGAAGCAGTCCACTTATTCTACCTCTATTCAACCAATGATAACATGATTATCACAACATGCAACTCATGCATTAGATTCTTTGAATTCAAAAAATGAGTAGTGTTTTCAAAACACTAAGAAATAACTATGATACATTTTGAGTCATCAACAAGAAATGCATTTCATTGGCACTAGGAGGGCCCTAGCTGAATCTTTAGAAATTTGTAACATCTTTGCTCATTTTGGTGAATTCTACTCGAAGATTGATGTATTCTTTGGATATTTGTGTTTATTTTAGCATAATTATGTAAATATAATTGATCTAATGGTTTTAGACTAGTCTTTGTGCTTATTTAGACAAAGATATATATCCTTTGAAAATTCATGAGTAATTGTGGTAAAGATATATTGAGATCTATGAATCCAATAAATTTGAGGCTAGTAATAGCTATTTTTTTCAAATATTTTTAGATCCTTTACAAATTTAAGTTTATCTAAGTTTGAAATGTGTAAAAATCATTTATACCTACACATTTATACATATATTTGAGCTAAATTAGTTAAATATTGATGACTTTTATCATTCTTCACATGAATTAGTGTAAAATTTGCTTAATGTGCAAGTCTGATCATTGTTCTTTGCAAAGATAAGACTTACACATCATATTTCAAAAAGGGTTCAAAGTTTTCAAGCTAGAATTACTAAGGATAAGGACTAGGTCATGTTTAGAGACAAGGGTTCCTCTTCTTTCATTAGAATTGCATAGGAGAGTGTAGACACCAAAATTGTGTCGACTCCCCTTGGTCCCTTACACACTTTATTAATTTAAAATAAACTATTTATTTCAAATTGTGACCTCACCTAGACACATCACCTAGGACACCTCACCCTTAGACCATTTCCTACCTTATGACTCACCCTATGACTAAGTCCTTCACATCATAACTACCTAAGACCTATTCCAACTGCCTAACCAACACTCGTGCTTAATAACCTCACCTTTTGAATGTTCTCCAATGGAATATGCACTTGACGAATGGAGAACAAGCTTCTTAGCCCTTTTACTCATTCTCCACCTGTTGACATCGGTCAACTATCAGCTAATGCTGGCAGAATCACTGATGTCGATTACATAAGCTGAGCCTAAACATGAGTTAGCTCCCTTAGACTCTTCTAATCATGAATCCCATTCTCTTAGATGCTTCACTCTTAGACTCTTGAATCGACTTCTATCTCGCTCAGATCAGGCTCTCTCACTCTATCTCAGACTCTGAGACATCACCAGGCATCAGACTTCAACTAATGCTCCCTTGGCCACAAAGACTCTACACAAATCACTATGGACTGAATTATAACATTGCATGAAGTCTTCAGCATCAAGCCACAATAGGTACAAGCATTCAACACCTTGGTTCTTCATCTCACTAGAGCTAAGTATTTCTTCTACCCTTTCATTTCAGTAATTTATAAAGCATTAGTAATTACTTTCTATTTACTATTTCTAAATACTATCAACCAGACCAGACTCGACCTTCAACCAGACCTAGCTTTCTTCCTGGAGAGGCTAAAAATCCTTCCTTTCACCCTTACCCTTTTTTGACAACCTAGCCTCTACCTTTATCCTTCTGCAGACCTTATTCATCTCCCTGTAACCCTACACAGACCTTTTAAACCCATAGAATCCCTCTGTCAACCACAGACATAAACTCAAGACCTGTCCAAGGACCATTGCCCCTACTAACATTGACATCATAACCGATGTCAGCAACCTTGACCAACTGATGCCGACAGAACTATCGACGTTGCCAACTATGACAGACTGACTGTAGAATATAGGTACACATTATCTCTATTTCTCTTTCTTAGTCTTTCACCATTTCTTTTATCCGACACTCTTTTTATCAATAAGTGGACTATCATCCCTCAAGGAAGTCTTTGCGCTTTTGGGACCGAGCATGTGCTCGGTAGTCCATCATATACCTATCTAACATCTTCTGTGTTTAAGTCTTAATCTTTCTATAGGTGTCTTCCTCCACAGCCAAAGAGGAGCTCCTTCAATCGTCTGGATACGGTGCGCAACTTCATCCGGGTATCATCTAACCCCTGACCATTATCCTTAGTTTCTTATTTCTTTTGAATATAAATAGAAAAAATGAGTAGAAACATTCTGGCATGCCTGGTGGGACCCTGGAGTTTTCCTTGGGTTCATTTCTTCTAAAAAGCAAACTTTTCATATAGTTGCATTAGGTAAAAATTTCTCTTCTTACTTCCTCTCCTTCTACCTTTTTATTTTGGAAAGAAATCTTAAGCACAAGTTAAAAAGAACTTCTTTCTTTTTCTTCTTGTCACTTTTTCCTTGCATCTTAGAGTAGTGAAAATTCATACTCTTAACCTTTTCCCCACTTGTTTTCATCTGAACAAAACATTTCAATTTAGGTTTAAAATATATTGCATCCCATTCCTACTTGAATGCATATTTAGCCCTCTCACTTAGTAATTAAAACATATTATGAATAAATCATAGTGCACATATGTTACATGACTAGACCACATTCACAATTAAACATCTAAACATACCTAAGACAAGGCCTGTCTAGGATTTCATCACCTAGCAGATACCTTACCTTTCTCGACGATCCTACTTGGACTTCACTACCAAGGGGAAAACCCACTCTATTCTCTGGCAGAGTATAAACTATAGGTGAAGTATATATTGGCTAAGCGGCCCAACTTGGCTCTGGGTTCGTGAAGTGAGGGGGCAAGCCCCTAGCACCAAGCCACATACGGAACCTAATACATATTTTTGAGCACCAAAACATAACCCGAAACCAACCTTAGACTGCCTCTTTTAGGACCCATTCTAAAAGCCCACTTCCCAAACATATTATTTTAAGGCATAATCCACCACGACTCTAAAGATTTATTCTTAGGAATTTAATGCTTAGAGGTTGCTTGCCTTCATCTATTTTTCTATTTTTATTTGGTTTTTTGAGTTGGTAAGGACACATTATTCTGAGCTCTAAAAACAACTCAAAACTTTCTTCTTTCTTCCAAAAACTTTCAATTTTTTGAGTTTTTGGAAATACATAGTAACCGACATCAATTTTTCCACCGATGTCGACAAATTATCTTCACTAACATCGGTTATCTAACCGACATCGACAACTTTCTTCACCGAAATTAGTTTTTCTATCGACGTCGGTCACTGTCAAAAACTTTTCTTCCAAAATAGCAAGCTAAAAACTAGACTTTTTTGCTGTCAAACACACATTTTGGTTTTTTGAAGCTGAAACACACAATTTTTGGAGCCTGAACCTTTTTGTCTTGAATGGTTTTGAAACATATTCAAGCCAAAACTTTTATCGACCACGCGAGGTAATAACCACTTCTGCCTTCGCCTTTCATACCAAGTCCTCTGATGGAGCATACTTCAAATACTGAATATACTCCTATTCAACCTACCCCCAACCAACCTCCAATTGTTCTGAAAGGGGATCAAAACTTTGAGAGACTCCTTGACCATAATGTCAAGGCTCTCCAACACTATCTCGTAAGAAGCCAAATGTGAGACCCTTCAGGTAATCCTATTTATGGGATACCAACTTCTCTTGCTGAAGCAGTAATGGCATCAACACCATCCGCTAGCCAACCCATCATAACTCAGGCTATTACCTCAACCAATAACCTGACCATGGCCACTATTCAAGATTTGGCCTCCCTGTCTATTTTTGGACCTACCTCCATCGGGGTTTTTGTACCCCCTTAACCACAAACAATTCAACCAAGTTTTACATCATACCAGAACTTGATTGTCTTGACTCCACACACTCTTGCACCTATAAATCTGGGAGTGACTACCTATCCTTTTACCAATGCCACCATTCAACCACCTTTAGTGGCATCTAGTCAAGTTGTACCCTCTAACTTCATGGCACAAGCCCCCTTGACCTCAACATCAGTCCTTATGACAAATTACCACTATGTTGCACCTATACAAATGCAACCAAGTACGTCATATGCCTCTCCTGATGCATTCCAAGTACCTTATAACTTAGGGGGTGCCCCTCTTGCTAATCCATCAGCCAACTTAATCAAGATGTTGATGTACAAGATGTCTCATCTTGAGACATCCATTTCTAGTTCAAGCAATGTTCTTTCATACAAACAAATCTACAACGAACCCATCCACCCTTCCATTCTTATTAGACCATATCTTAACCAGTGGGAACTCCCCAAATTTACTCAATTTCAGAGTAAAGAGGACCCACAACAACATCTATGAGCGTTTAGACACGCTTGTTACCTCATAGCCCACGATGATGCATTACTACTTCGCATATTTCCCATGTCACATTCTAGCGCTGCCCTTGACTGGTATAGCTCTATTGGCAGTCATTCTCTTTTTTCATTCACTCAACTCACCCAACTATTCCTTGACCACTTTTCAATCAACATTACCAAGAAGGTCTCCATTACAGACCTCTATTCTATTAAACAATTCGACGATGAGTCAATAACTGACTTCGTCGCCCATTGGAGAGCTTTGATTAACCAACTCTCCTTCTCATTACCTCAAACGTAGCTCATTGAGCTCTTTTCAAGATCATGTGCCAAGCACATCTCATCCACTTTGTGGGTTCAAACTTTATGCACATTTGACGAAGCTTTTACCATGGCTCGAAAGCTTGAACTCTGCACTGTCAAATAAAATAAGGTCAAATTGCATAGTAACACAAAATCCAATGACCCTTCTTCATCCAAACCATATTATTCCAAATCCAAGTCCAAGGGGTCAACAAATGTTGTAGCCCTTAGGCCATCATCCTCTACCACAACCAACCAACCTCAGCCCTCCACATCAGAATACATCACATGACAATTCCAACAATGATACATATAGTGTCAATACACTCCAATAGGAGAGTCATATGCTTCTGTGTTGGATAAACTCATCAAGCAGGGAGTCCTCAATCTCCCTCAAATTTGACCACCTCAATTTGACCCCTCAAAATCCATCCTTACATGGTATAGGGAAAATGACTTCTGTAACTTTCATCGTGTCAAGGGTCATGACACAGACAACTACAAAACATTCAAAAACATTGTCCAAAACATGTTAGACAAGGGGGATCTTGTTTTGGATAACCCAAATGCTCTGGCCAACCAAAACATGGATGTCTTTAGACAACCATTTCCTAACCATCCCCTAAGTCAGAATCACATTCAGACCATGGCTAATGACCTTTAAGAGTGTAATATATGCACATTCGACATGGTTTCTAACCAACCTCTTCCAAAGTCTGAAGAGGTTAATCCACCTATTTGTCCACTTCAGGTAGAAGAGCTTTCTTCTCATATTTTTCCACCACGGGTAGAAGAGCCTTCTTCTCTTATTTGTCCACTACAAGTAGAAGAGCCTTCTTCTCCTATTTTTCCACCATAGGTAGAAGAGCCTTCTTCTCTTATTTGTCCTCCACTGATGGAGGATAGTCCTTCATCCACCCCCTTTTCACACATGGGAGAGTCTACTTTAACCTCTCCCATATTGGAGGATGTTTTGATGACACCAATGCCGGCTGTCTCACCTTCATCCTTCTTATCAACAATGGGGGATCATACTTTTCCCACTCCTCAACAACACACAGAAGCCATGACCATTCCTGTGCTCTATCCAAGTGAAGAGCCAAAATCTCCAAATCCTTCTCTACCAAGAGAAGAACTTATCACTTCACCCAAACCCTCATAGGCGTCTACTATGCTGAAACAGATTAAATCTCTTGGTGTTCGCTCTCAATCAAACCTCACTCACCCACAAGTGAAGGTAGATTTGAACCTCACCTCACACAATAGTAGTCCTCACACCATGCTAAAGAAGGCTACTAAACCACATCAGAGAACTCCTCCCCCACCTTCACTATTACCATCTATTTTGGGTCCACATCCTTCTACTTCAGCAGGATCGCTCCCTAATCCAACCCCTCTCAACCATAAAGTGTCATCTACATGTGTGGCCACACCACCAACCAAAAAGATGATACGTTAAACTCCCCTAATAACTCCTAAATAGAAGTTGTTAACTCCCACTGCAACAAAGAGCACAGACCCATTAAAGGGTTCTTATGCTTCAATGTTATGTCAATTGTTGCAGTCATCTAGCATCATCCTCCCGCTTATCAAGCCTTACCAACCTCTCAAACCAAAACCATGTTGGTTCAATGACACTAAAATATGCTGGTATCATCGCACACTGGGGCATGATACTGAGCGTTGATGTGCCCTTAAGGTTGCCATTTTCCAACACTTGAAAAAGGACACCCCTCACATTGAGGCTTCTTCTGACCACTCTTTTTACAAATATTTGACACCATCACATGCCTCCAAAACCTCGTCACCTAAATTGGGATCCCAAGACAAGACTATCATCCCTTTATCACCTTCCCCTCCTTTATTTGAAATCAACCCTGTTAATGTGGCCACCAAGCCCCAAATAATGAAAAATAAAGGAAAAAACCTGACTTCTACACCTTTGACATATCCATTTTTCATCAAGCCTTCTCAATCACCAAAACCCAAGATTTCTATATTGGGCTCATCTCGACCAACATCTCTGGGGGAAATTTATCCTAACCTCTCTAGTCTACATGAAATTTGGTATAAGTGACTTGTTGACTACCTAACATATTCTATCATCCCTCCTAACCTATCTGGCAATAAACGATGAGCTTTTATCAAAATTACTACTCGCTACACCATGCTAGGGGGTCTTCTCTACAAACGAGGTCTCGATGGCCTCCTTATCCAATGCCTAACAACCACTGAGACATCCCATGTCATCAAACAAGTCCATGATGGGATTTGTGGGGGACATTTCAGTGGTAACTCACTTGCCAAGTGCATCTTCCACCTAGGCTACTATTGGCCCACCCTTAACCAAGACTGCAACAAGTATGTTTGACATTGCACCAAATGCCAACAACATACTAACCAACTTCACGTCCAACATTGACCAAAACATACCTACAACAACAATCTAAAAGAGCAAGATTTTAAAATCAAAGATCTCATCCTTAAACACGTGAGCATCAACACGTGACCAATATGGAATGAAGCAAACAAGACAAGTTTGCTCCTAATTGGCTTGGACCTTACATCATAATGCATGGATCAGGGACTTATCGTCCATCTTCTTTCGAAGGCCGACCAGTACCTGAGCCCTTTAATGCCTTACATCTTCAACCATTCTATTGTTAATCAAGTAATCATTCACTTGACATTTAACTTGAGCTCATCCCTTGAGCAACCCCCCATCATAGTCATTCTTACTACTTTCAACCCTTTTTCCTATAAACATTAGTCAACCCTTTTTGTCAAGCATGAATGCTTTGTCCTAATAAAATGGAAACCCTTAAATGTCTATAGTCTAGTCCATGACTAAACATTTAGTCAACAAAAACAATAAAATTGGGATGCCCATTCATAGGTCATAAACTATAAATGTAGACTTCTCCCTTGAAGGATAGCTGCATCATTGCTGAAATTACTAGACTGTTCCCTTGAAGGACAGCTAAACATCAAAACATACAAAGCAAGATATAGACCACTCCCTCGAAGGATGGATATGCCTAAATTTTGCCACATACACAGCACAACTTGACCATAAAACAACACAACATCCCCAAGTGGACTTCCCGCATTGATCAGTCTACCAAAAAAAAAAGACTGACAAACTATAAATTCATGGACTTGCCTATAGTTATTCTCAGGGTCACCTATAAAAAGGGTAAAGTTATCCCTGCTCAAAAGGGTTATGCTACCATCACCTATCACAAAATTAAACCTATTACCCCAACATACTCAAGGGATTTCAAGCTCACTCAATGTCAAGTGATTCGAATACTTCTCTAACACAAACCAATGGTCAACGACGTAATGCATGAACGGGGCTTTTGTTTGCAATAACCCTATCTATGCTATCATTATGGTCCTTGTTAATGAAAGAGCAACACACCTTTCACTTATTACCTACCTTGGTCACATACAACCAAACTAACACATTTTATAACCAAACCACACTAGACCAAACCAATCCATTAACACAACATCATAGCCCATTCACACTAGTTTCTATGGACAACAATACACATGGAAACTATCAACCAGACACAATTTATGTCAAGCATATACCATCACCAATATGAAAACTTTCTGAAGCATAAATCTACTCATTTCATTTTTAGCATACACCATCATGAATATGGAAAATTGCTAGGGATGAAAAACCATATAACCAATGTTACAGAATACACCATCACATAATATGGAAAACACTGTAACATCATCATACATCCATCATTTTTAACATGACCAAAATAACTATCAACCAACCTAAACTACATTAGTCTGAGGCCCTCAAAATAGGGGCTATGTAGGCAGCACTCAGTTTACATGGAGTCTTTTGGGGTTAGCTCGGCCACCCATTTGTTCATTTACCTGATGGACAAACCATATAACCTTTAAACTATGACTTAACCTAGTCAAAACCAGTCCATAACCTACACTCTTCTTCTCATTTGGCAAGAACTACATTGGCTTGAGGCCCTTAACACAGGGGCTATGTAGGCAACACTCAGTCTTTTGAGGTTAGCTCAGCTATTCGCCCGCTCATCTACTTGATGGACCAATCATATCACATTTAACCATGACTTAACCTAGTCTAAAAGCATAACCAAACAGCCAGCCCTGACATTGTAATAGTCATTTTTGACTTCTCATGGGGCACATTGGAGATCACATACATCTCCCTGACCACACCAAACAACACTTGAGATCACTTATATCTCAGTGCAACCCGACCAATGCCCATGACCACTTTTTGAGATAGTTCTGTCTTAGTTGTTTTGATTTCTTGCATGCTACCTCATGAATAGTTAGTAAAATTGTCTGCACCTCACATTATAACCCTCACAAGTATCTGATCATGCCCAAGTTGATCCCCACTACTTATGACATTTTCATGTTTTCTAGGAGCACTTCTTGAGTCCAGGATACTTAGAACATGACAACCAATTAGAGCTACAACTTTGATCGATTAACCCAATTAGCTACAACTAAATGCTGGGGACCGGTTACTTTGATTTTAGCACTCCTCGACCTTACCTATGACAATTTGACCTACCTACACGTGGAGTGGTATATGCGCAATCACAACTATTGCATTGTTCACACTTAAACTTCACCATACCATCCACTACCTATCAAATCGGCATCTAATTTTGGGTTCCCTTCTCTCAACTCCTGCTTTGAGGGGGAATGCCTCATCACCATACTTGGGGCAACCTACACCTCATCATCATACCTAAGGCAGCTTACTCTTATTTTTGTCTTACAGTTTGTTAAGAATAACCAACAAGACAAAAAGGGGCAAATGTAGACACCAAAATTGTGTCGACTCCCCTTGGTCCCTTACACACTTTATTAATTTAAAATAAACTATTTATTTTAAATTATGACCTCACCTAGACACATCACCTAGGACACCTCACCCTTAGACCATTTCTTACCTTATGACTCGCCCTACGACTAAGTCCTTCACATCATAACTACCTAAGACCTATTCCAACTGCCTAACCAACACTCGTGCTTAATAACCTCACCTTTTGACCATTCTCTAATGGACTATGCACTTGGTGGATGGAGAACGAGCTTCTTAGCCCTTTTACTCATTCTCCACTTGTCGACGTCGGTCAACTGTCAGCCGATGCTAGCAGAATTGCTGATGTCGATTACATAAGTTGAGCCTAAACATGAGTTAAATCCCTTAGACTCTTCTAATCATGAATCCTATTCTCTTAGAGCTTCACTCTTGGACTCTCAAATTGACTTCTCTCTCACTCAGATCTGGCTCTCTCACTCTCTCTCAGACTCTAAGACATCACCAGGCATTAGACTTCAACTAACGCTCCCTTGGCCATAAAGACTCTATGCAAATCACTGTGGATTGAATTAGAACATTGCACGAAGTCTTCAGCATCAAGCCACAATAGGTACAAGCATTCAACACCTTGGTTCTTCATCTCACTAGAGCTAAGTATTTCTTCTGCCCTTTCATTTTAGTAATTTAGAAAGCATTAGTAATTACTTTCTATTTACTATCTCTAAATACTATCAACCAGACCAGACCCAACCTTCAACCAGACCTGGCTTTCTTCTTGGAGAGGCTAAAAGGCCTTCTTCTCACCCTTACCCATTTTTGACAACCTAGCCTCTACCTTTGTCCTTCTATGAACCTTATTCGTCTCCCTACAACCCCACACATACCTTTTAAACTCACAGCATCCCTCTATCGACCACAAACATAAACCCAAGACCCATCCAAATACCATTACCCCTACCGATGTTGGCAGCATAACCGACATCGGCAACCTTGACCAACCGATGCTGGCAGAACTACCGACATCAACGACTATGACAGACTGACTGCAGAATATAGATACACATTATCTCTATTTCTCTTTCTTAGTCTTTCACCATTTCTTTTATTTGACACTCTTTTTATCAATAAGTGGACTGTCATCCCTCAAGGAAGTCTTTGCACTTCTAGGACCGAGCATGTGCTTAGCAGTCCACCATATACCTATCTAACATTTTTTGTGTTTAAGTCTTACTCTTTCTACAGGTGTCTTCCTCCACAGCCAAAGAGGAGCTCCTTCAATCATTTGAATACGGTGCACAACTTCATTTGGGTATCATCTAACCCCTAACCATTATCCTTAGTTTCTTATTTCTTCTAAATATAAATAGCAAAAATGAGTAGAAACAGAGAGCTAGGAGAGATAAAGATAAGCATAGAATTTCAAAGTCTCAACCAAATACACCAATTTAGGGTACTTCTGTGATCAGTCCATATCAATGTATGGCTTGGTTAGGTGGTTCTTCAATCAATGTGATAGGTGTGGTACATGACCTTTCTCATAATATTGAGAAGTGTTTTCCTACTTTTAGTCCTAATGGTGTTGTAACTACTGAAAAACACATTAAAAGTTTCAAAGTTGCTTTAAAATTGTTCAATGTTATTCATGAAGATGTAACAAGTAGATTTTTTCCATTTAATTTCAAATATGTTGCATATGAATGGTTCCTAAACTCCTAAAAACTACATAACTAGCTGAAATGATTTTATTAATTACTTCATAGACCAATTTGGCAAAATCATTAGCCTATGTGTTCTATACTAATAGTTTACCGCACTCAAAAGAGACTCAAATGAGCCCATAAGAGCCTTCAATGCTAGGTTCTAGAATATTTTCAATAGAACCATATCTCCTTATAGATGTAATGAAGATTTATTTTGAGAGATTTATAAATATTCCTTATATTCTATGAGTTTTGTGTTTTTCAAAAGATCTATTTAGGCCATTAATACATTATCCTTAGCCTATGTTGAAGTTATGATCATTAATGATTAGAAGCAACCCCAGGGCCAAATGGCCTACAATATTCCTAACATAAATATAAATTATCCTATTTTTAATGTCATTCCTAATGTCAATCAAAATATGCCTACATTAAATCAACTCCTAGTTCTGAACTAATTGCCTTTGAACCATGCACACCCAGGTCAAAACCTAGGATTTTAAAACAATATTATAAGTGGATCTCATCCACAAGACCAAATATCTTTGATTCCTACATCTAGTATAAATACTCAAGTTCATAATTTTGAGGCACCCAAAAATGAGAATGACTCTATCTTAAAGATGTTTCAAAATCTAAGCACTGACTTTCTTCAATTGCAAAAGCAAGTTGGTAATATCAGGGAAAGATCTAATAGGTACTTCTCTTTCCAAATATTTAATATGCATTCAAACATATTCCTAAATAACAATAATGATAACCATAACAATGAGTCATCTACTAATAATAATGTGCTTAACATAAATCTTAGTGATGTTGCTTTACCAGATTATTGTAGAGTTCATTATACTTTAAATCATGGTGAATTAGATTGTTTAGAATTTTTTAATGCTTTTGAAGCTTTTCAAGAAGAGTTAGATACTTTTGAATTTGTCTCTAATAAGTACAATAGTGTAGGCACCTCAATTTATTCAAGGTCATCTAGATATTTTGAGTCATCTTTCATGGTGGAAACATTTAAGTTCCCATTCCAAGAAGAGAATGAGCCTAAATATATTCCTGAAGAGATTCATGCTTTTCAGCAATATCTGAAGACCTATCCTCTGAGGAATAATAAGAAGAAACAACCTTTGACTACCTCAACTCTACCAAAAAACTTTGACACTCCTCCAAATACTACATCAGATAATAATCTAGACCCTCCTAAGGGAAGTACCTTTAAACACAATACTGATACATATAATTCTTTTAATAGGACTAGATATAATATAGTGGAAACATGAAAAAGATCAAGGCTATCATTACTTTGTATGAGTTGACTCATATTACATAATAAATGGATTTATTGTTGGGATCTTTGTCTAATAAGCCTAGTAAATCATAAAATTCTACACATGCTAATGTTGTAATACACAAGACTAAGGAAGATGTCCCTCATTTCCACTTATAGTTAAGATCTTTGGTAAGAATTTTCATAATTGTTTGTTAGACTCTGGTGCATCTGCAAATATTGTGCCTAAGGGTATTTGTGAACAACTTTGTTTGACTCAATTTAAATCTAATAGAGTTGTAACTCAATAAGATAAATCAAGAGTCAAAGTAATTAGTGAATTATTGAATGTTCACACGTAGATTTCTTCTAAACCAATTATCCAATAACTCATTGACATCTAAGTGGTGGTCATCCCTAATGCTTATGGAATGTTATTGAGTAGAGATTAGATAAAAGCTTTAAATGGTTACATGTCAACTAATTATTCACATATGAGGTTACCCTAGAAAGGAGTTCCTAATCAGATCAGGATAGAGATGGAGCCCAAGATAAAGCATATGATCATGAATTACTATATAACCAATGAGAGGGTCAACATGGTTAACTCAAATCTAGGTGTTTACACTTTTTACACCCCAAAGGTGTGTAACTCTAAAACTTCTCATGCTATTTAGATGGTGTTAGATGGAAATCAAGTTTTGAAGTAGGAGTGGTGTTAATCAATCCCATTGGGAAAGGATAAAATGCCTCTTACAAACTCCAATTCCCATGCACGAACAATCTTGCAGAGTATGAAGCACTTATTCTTGGATTACAATTTGTAATCAAACACAAGATTAAGAAACTATTAGTTTTTAGTGATTTATAACTAGTAGTAAATTAGATCAAAAGTAAATATCAATTCAAGTTTTCCTATCTTAAGAAATATAAGTTTATAGTATGGGAATTAATTGAATGTTTTAATGCTTTCAACATTATGTCAATCCCTAGAGAATAAAACAAGGTTACTAATGAAATTACTTCAACTTCAACCAAAATTATGCCTAATTAAAGTTCTAATTTATAAATCCTTACCATTAAATTAATCCCATGTCCCTTAGTGCTATATAATGTTAATCATCTACAAGTATTCAGTGATGATCAATAGATCATAGACTTCATGAGTAGCTCAGAAGTATTTTAGGCCCACATCATTGATGAGGTTGATGAAAATATCCTTTATGATGACAAATTTAAAGGTAAACTTGTTGAAAATGTCATTCAACTAAGTGACAATAAAATTCACAAAGGAATAATGGACTTAGAGAGACTGTTTGATTTAGATAGACTAGTTGAGACTATCAAGATTTCTAAAGTAGATGGGAAGGACTACAATGTGATTAAGCTAGGTTCCCAAGGTCAACCTCAATTGGTGAACATTATTATAGCCTAAAAAATCCTTGAAAATAAGAGATACAAATATTTATTTACCAAGTATAAGGATGTAATAACATGGTCTTATGATGACTTGAAGATCTTCGATCCTAAAATCATAACCCACACAGTATTATTAAAATGAGCTAAAAACCTTTTAGGTAGAAATAAAGGCCATTCAAAATTGTCCTAGAAGAAATGATATACAAATAATTCAAGAAGATAATATATTCTAAGATAATTTTTCCCATTATACACTTCACTTGGGTAGCTAACTTAGTACCCATCAGGAAGAAAAATGGTGAAATTAGATTGTGCATTGACTTTAGAAATCTAAATAGAGAATCTGAAAAGGATAATTATCCCCTACCTTATCTTGATGAGTTATCCAAATTATTTTTTTATCTCCTATGATGTCATTTATTGATGGATTTTTAGGATATAACCAGGTGCTAGTAAATAATGAAGACAGGATGAATATTGCATTTACTCCTAAGTGGGCTACTTTTACCTAAAAAAGAATTCCATTTAGATTAATAAATGTAGGTGAAACCTTCCAAAGAGAAATGGATAATGCATTCAGGGACTCATAGGTAAGTGCATTATTATATACATGGATGATATGACTATCTTCTCTAAGAATAGGGATGACCATATCATGCACTTGTAATAAGTATTTGAGAGATGCAACAGGTATGGAGTCTCCCTCAATCCCAAGAAGAGTATTTTTGTGTAATTAAGGGAACATTATTGGGACATGTCATAACCAATGAGGGTATCTCTATATACCCATATAGATTAAATTCAATATCAAAGATAGAACCCCTGAATAGTAGGAAGGAATTGAAGTCTTTCTTTGGTAAAATCAACTTTGTGAGAAAGTTCATTTTTGGTTTTGTAGGCATTATGAAGCCATTGAATGATAGGTTGAAAAAATATGCCAAGATCACATGTAATGATGAGACTAATAAGGCTTTAAAACACATCAAATAAGCAATTAGACAAGCTCCTTTACTGATAAGTCTAGATTTCACTAAATATTTCTATCTTTATTCCTTTGCCCCTGATCAAACAATCACTGTTATTCAAACTTAGAATATATATAAGTGTGATCATCCAATTACTTTCATGAGTAATAACCTTAAAAATTATAAACTGAACTATTCTCTGATTAATAAACAAGAATTTTCTTTAGTCAAGGTAGTGAAGAAATTTAGGCACTATATCCTTAGAAATAGTGTGCATGTAATTCTGCCAGACCCTACCACTAAGATAATTTTGAGTCAATGTGAAATTGGAGAAAGGAGAGGTAAGTGGATGTCTATCTTTCAAGAATATGATCTAGAGATGAAGACTACCAAGTTGGTAAGATGCCAAGGATTAATTTTGTTAATTTTTAATACTAATCCTAAACTGAGTGTTATGCAGGTTGATTAACAAATCTTTGAATCCAATGATTGGTATGATCCCATTATTCATTTACTAATCAATGGATATTTTCCTATAAGGTTAAGTAGAGAGAAAAAGAGAGATCTAAGGCTGAAGGTAGCCCATTTCCTAATCAAGGATGGATCACTGTATAAGAAGAACTTTGAAGGCATTTACATAAGATGTGTGTCCAAGGAAGAAGCAACTGAGATCTTAATAACCTCTCATGAAAAACTTGGAAGTGGACATCCATCTAAAAGAACAACAACTCATAAGATCTTTAGAGCTAGTTATTACTAGCCTATTATCTTCAAAGATGCGCACAAGCATGTGAGAATACCACTCATGTCAAGTCTTCAATACTAAAGAGCCTAAGGCATCTATGCCATTAAATCCAGTGATGATTGTTAAATCCTTTACCCAATGGGGATTGGATTTTGTGGGGATCATCAACTCCAATTCATCTAATGGTCACAAGTATGTTCTAATTGATACTAACTATTTCATAAGATGGATTGAAGTAGTGGTAACCAAGAAGTGTAGGACTAAAGAAGTGATCAAATTTCTAAAAGAAAACATATGCACAAGGTTTGGCACACTAGTATATCTAGTCTATGATAATGGATATGCTTTTATATCTATTGATATGACTGAGTGGGCATATGACAACAAAATTATTCTCAAGTTCATGTCAAACCATTACCCCCAAGGCAATGGAGTATTTGAATCAACAAACAAAAATTTGATGAAATCCATAAAGAAGTTTGTAGTTGATAAACCAAGAACATGGCACAAGCTACTTAAGTATGCCCTTTGGTCAGATAGAACTAGAGTCAAGTAAGCTCTCAAGGTGTTACCATTTTTGCTGGTATATGGTCAAGAACCTATATTTCCCATTACCCTCAAGCTTCCAACATACAAGTTTATGCAAGAGTATGGAAGGAAAAGATCAAAAGTTTTCAAGTTCAAGGCTACTTGGCATCATACAGAAGGAAGATGCAAGAGAGGAAGCTTTTTATAATTTTAGAAAACACTAAACCACATTTAAGAGGTGGTTTGACAAATTTTCAAATATTAAGGTGTTTAGACAATGAGAACTAGTACTTATTTGGGATAAAAGACTTACAAGGAGTAGAGTTTACATTTCCAACCAATGGGCACTACCTCAAACACTATTTCTCTATTTTTCCACCTAAAGTCTTCATGGAATAAACTATAATACTAGTTAGAGTTAGTGTGGGAAGGCTTTAATTTAGTTTATTTTTTGTCTCTTTTTTTCTTATCCCTTGTTTGTACATAGTGTTTATATATATTTGTTTGCTTGTCTCCTTTCTTTTGTATTTTTTTCTTTTCTTGTTTGGTGTGTTTCCTTTTCTCTACTTTGTTCTTTACTTTTAATAAGTCTATTCCAAATATACATTTGCTAAGGATTCATATGATTTCTCAAAAAACCTCATAGTTCAAGAATGTAGGTATGGCCCCTCAATATTAGTTGATCATGGATTATTGAAATGTGATCATGAAGTTATAGTTTGGAAAATTTGGTAAGGACTAATAAGTAGGTTAATTGTTCCTTGAGATTTTAAGCCTTGTTTTGATCTAAGTTTGGTTCTAAGAAATATTGCACATATAGGGCAAAAGCTTCAATTATTAGGACAAAATTATGTTTGCACTCAAAAACATTAATTGCATGAGACAAAGATTATATCTAAGGATGATTATCTAAAGATCAAATATTTGGTCAAATCCTAAAACCTGGCTAATCTGGTTTCCAACCTTTTCTAGGAAGTTAAAATATCTAAAATTATAAAATAAAATCTTATTATAAAAACTAAAAGGCTTTCTAGGTAGAGGTGATTCTGGTAATCTCCACCAGGGCTATGGATCCTTGGTTGGTAGTGGAGCAAGGAATTTAGTGGATACAAATGTATCTCTATTAGGGCTATAGACACCTAGTTGGTAGCAGAGCAATGCCCAATCCTTTCCTAAGCTAAAGCATGATTCTTAATGCACATACAAATATGTTGTAAGTCAATGTTAGTGATTAAGGTCATGAATCTGAAAGATGTTCTTTGAGTCCTATGGTAATCAGTAAGTGGAATCAAAACACACACACAACATGGATATGTCTTGATGTTTGATCCTAATTCTGCATGTACAAGACTTGTTATAACCATGAATTGATTTTAATAATGGTCCCTGATCAAGTGAAATAAGTAACTTAATTACTAGTCTAAACCAGACTCTCTGAATTCTAACATATTACTATGTTTTCCCCAGAAGTCACCATTTTTGAGGTTAACATACCCCCATTTTTGAAAAATGAGGACCCTTGCATTAAATTATGTAAATTTGTACCTTAAATTTGAAAATCACTTGATCAAGGTACCATTAGCATTTTTACACATTATATTTATTTGAAGATCATCCACACATGGTTCTCATTTGGATTAATTAATATATTTTTAGATGATCATTGTTTTTCCCCTTCTAATGTTGCTAATGATTGTTTCCTATGTTTCTACATTGCAGGTTCAGTGGAATCTCATTTGGGAATGAACATGCTTAGGGTTGTGTGTTTTAATGATAAATTTATCTTTTACTAGTCTTTATTTTATCAAAGATTAATTAAGTCTACATTCAAATCCTATTAAAACCCTAGTCTTAATGTGTTAACCTAGGTCCCTTTTGAATTAAATTTAAAATTATGTGGGAATAATTACTTGTTCCATGGACTTATTTTAATTTTTATCCTAAGGATTAGATGTGTTTTTCAACATTACCATAACCATAGTCTAAAAATCTTATGCTTGTTCCTTTTATGTCTTGAGCCCTGCTTAACTCTTTATTATTGGTGTGGTCTAACTAATCAATGGTCCCTTTCATTATTTGTTGAACATAGATTAAGATGTAATACTAAGGTTTTAATTCATTTTTATTAACATGAATAAAAACCCTATTCTTAAGACATTATCCTAAGTTTCATATGTTTCCTAAACCTAACTTAAACATTTTTTATTGACCACAAGATCAATGGAATGTATTTGTTTGGGCAAGATTGATTTAATGATGTGAGTTAAGTCAAGACTTAAATGGAGCCCAAAATAAGCAAAAAGGTGAAAAGTGTCAGCATTATGGGAACCCTACAAAAGATCCAATGGTATGCAACAAAAGATGATCTGACAAAGTGTATTGATTTTGATGAGCAAGATCTAATGACACATGATGGAGGTTGAAAATTCAAAATCCCTGAGAACAAATGTGAAGAAGACATATGGCACAACCATTGGACATAAATTAAATCTCTAGCATATTTCAATGTTTAATGATATGTAGATGAGAGTACACATTCAGATCAATGATCTATGGAGTAGGAGACATTATCCACTTGATCAAGATCAATGGAGCACATTCACCCAAACAAAGATGATTCAACAGTGTGAGATCAACATTGACATTTAAACAGAGATCATAATGAAATCAGAAGTGACAAGTGTCATAACCATGGGGAATATAACAAGCAATCAATGGCATTTGAGTTCTTAGATGAAGATCAATGAACCACATTGATCCATGCAAATACATCTAATGGTGTAAGGTGAAGCATAATTTTCAAAGGGCCTAAACCTAATAAAATATTGACACATGTCCAAAAGTGAGAAATGGTCATATTTTGAATATTAATGAGTAGGATTTCATGATGATGTCACTTTTGATGCCACATAATTTCTAATTTAGATTAAAAGATCTTGTGGGCTCAAAAAATCAAAGGTATAAATACAAAGATCTAAATGTAATCTATGTCATGAAGCTTGCATAAGTTCAAACAACTACCACCATTAAAATACTATAAAAACTTTTAAAAAATCCCTAGTAAGTACCAAAACCCTAATTCAACCCTATACTTGTTATAAATGAGTCAGGAGAGTTTAATTATCACTTATATAATAATAATTCAATCCAGAATTAAACTATAGACCACTAGTGAGCAATTTAACAATTTCACAAGCCATGGCAGCTGGAAAAGGTGTTTTTAGAGAGGATGTGGAGCTCTATTTTACCATTGATGAAAAATGGATAATTTTCAATGACACATAATTCAATGCCACAACTCTAAATATGGGTGACAATAATTGATCAAACTTTTTTTAGACCATTGAGAACCTGTAGCCCATCACAAGAGAAGAGGAAAAGAACATGTTTGCAAGGAGGTTCTACTGTGACATAGTTTCCATTCAGATGACATGTCTCCATTATACTAAAACAAAACTTGAGGTATTGCATTTTATAGACATTCTTTATTATTTTTAAAGATGACAAAATAGATAAGGGCATGATTTCCCATGAGGTCAATTTTAGGAAAATTACTTACATCTCTCCCATAGCTTTTTTAAAATATTAAAAATTGCCTAAGCCCTAAGTAGACATGACCATAATAAAAAATTGGGACAAAGATAGTTATCTAAAGAGCATCCTTTCCCTATGGATATATTATGGGAATCAAGTGTTTTATGACTTCAATAATAACATCCCCATTGGTCAATTCAGACCTAGAATAAGAATGATCATGTCAATGATGAATAGATTATGTGGAAATGTAGCCATCACCTATGTGGATAAATTTTGGGTCTCCTTAATCTATTTCATGGTTGAGAAAAAACTCACCCTTTCTCTTGGGGAAGTTATCAACACCTATTTAAGTAGATAGATTTTTGTAATTAAGAAAAAAACTAAGAACCAATTCTACATGATGTCATACATCTTGGATCCCTTTCTTGTTACCACAGATATCCCCAAACTTAGGGAATAGTCACCTGATAAGACACAAATTATCTCATAATATTACTCCAAGTTACATATCTTTAAGTATAGGGACCACATCCACTTCATTTGTGACTGTGTTTATCTAGTCCTAACTAAGACCATAACTCACAGTCCAATGTCAAGATTTATCCCCTTGATCAAAATGACAATTGAGACCATGGGGAACATTTGGTTATATCCAAATTATACCATTATTAGGATTGAGGGAGCCCAGTTCACTCTACTTAGAATACCAGTCTATGTGTTAATTAAATGAGTAGAGTAGGAGGTGTCTTATCAAATATGCAATGAGATAGATGGTTTGTGTAAAACCAAAAGGAAGGGGTTCCTTCACACCCTCCCCATAACCATTAGAAAGACTATTTTTTCACAATGGTATAATATTGAGGCTTATTATAAACAAAGGACCTCATTCAATCTCCAAATTGATGAGTTAAGGTAATGGGATCCATAGGGAAGAGTTAAAGAACATTTGAAAGCCAAAGGAATAAATATACCTTATGATCACCAACCTAGTCCTTTTGACCCTATTTAAAAAAAATCCTCTTCTTTCTATGAGGTCACCATTAGATTGAAAAGGTACAACATCAATCTAAAGGCAATAATGCAAAGGGATCAAAAGGGAGGAGATGATAAATGGCTTTGAGGGCCAAGGTAGTACCATTTGTTAAGTGGTACACCTTTATACCTCTACCAACCTAGCTACAAATAGAGTCCAGACCTGAGGCAAAAATTGAACAAAGGCTAAAAGAGAGAAGGCTTGATGAAATTGCATCTTCTTCAACTCAAGCAGAGGATCAAGGACCACTAGTAGAGGAGGTTCATATGGTAGCATTAGACCTTGGTGAGATAATTGAAGTTTATTTTAAAATGATATCATTGGCTTATGAGTCTAAGGATGAAGAAATGAAAGAAAAAAGGAAGAGAAGGGGAAGGGAGTCTTGGATCTAGTGCCTATAGACACTCTCAAAAGAAAATTTGAATTGGCCATTATCCCAATTAAAACCAAGAAGCCTAAGGTTACCTTCACTCATGTTAGGGTGTGGAGCTAAAAGCTTCACCAAGGAGCACACTATGACAGTTTTGGGTCTACACAGACACCGGCATTGGTCAAGAACGATCGACGTCGGTCAGGTGCAGTTGCAAAGGCACCGGCATCGGTAGTGGGTTGACCGGCGGCGGTCACATGCAAGCAGCAAGAACCGACGTCGGTTACCTGTGCGTCTAGAAAGCTATTTTCAAGGATAGAAGTGAGTGTTTGCATGATGAGTTTAAGTTGTAGTCTTAAGCTCGCGTCTCTATTATTAGTAATACTATTTTTAGAGCCCTTATTCAAGTGGCTTAACTGTTTGTTGGAAGTGCATGCTCAAGTCTCCTAATTCTATATGTAGAATTAGATATTCTTAGCTTAGTGTGGATTATTGTAGTTGTAGAATTGGTATGTTGAAGAAAAGTATAGAATTGAATCAATCCAGGCTTGTTGGAGTTGATTGTTCTTGAGAGAGAGAGCTCTTGAGGAATAGTGATCTAGTGAGAGATCTATACATCTAAGAGAGGTGTGGAAGAAAGAAGTTTCTTCAATTGTATTCCTTTTGTAAAGAGTTTGTTAATACAAGTTTTCAGGGTGGTTTCTTGTATCTCTTGTTCTTGCTATTATCTCATTCTAGTTACTTGTTTATCTGATTTAATTTCACATTTATTGCTTTCACAAGTGTAATCTATTGTTGGTTGATCCCCAACAAGTGGTATCAGAGCTCAGGTTCACTAATAGGTGGTTCAGATCTGTGTAGTGTGTATTGATTACAGGTTCTCACAGGGATTTCTGTTTGAGTGGGAGAAGCAATGGCAGATGAAAGTAAATTGAGAATGGAAAAGTTCAATGGCAAAAATTACCAACATTGGAGAATGCAGATAGAAGATTATTTATATCAGAAAGATCTCTACTTACCGTTAGGTGGGGTTGCAAAGAAGCCCAAAGACATGGAGGATGAAGAATGGGAAGTTCTTGACAGAAAGGCTCTGGGGTCTATAAGACTGAGTCTAGCATCCACTGTGATATCTAATTTATCATAGGCAAAGTCTATGGTAGAGTTGATGACTACATTAGCAAATTTGTATGAAAAACCCTCAGCTTCTAATAAGGTATATCTTATGAAGCAGTTATTTAATTTGCATATGAATGAAGGTGGATTTGTTTCTACTCATCTGAATGATTTCAATGGAATTGTGAATCAATTAAGCTCAATCAATATAGTGTTTGATGATGAAATAAAAGCTCTTTTAATATTATGTTCTTTGCCTGAAAGCTGGCATGGCTTAGTAATGGCAGTAAGTAATACTGCATCTGCATCAAATATTTTGAAAGTAGAGGATGTTGTTAGTGTTATCTTGAATGAGGAAATTTACAGGAAAAGCACAGAAGAGACATCTGGGAACGCTTTAAGTTTTGAGAGTAGGGGGAGGCAGAAAGAGAAGACCAAGAAAGGCAGATCAAGATCCAAATCTAAGGGGAAAGGCAGATCTAAATCCAGAAATGGCAGAAGGCCACAATGCTAGAATTGTGGAAAGATGGGGCACATAAGCAGAGATTGCTGGTCAAAGCCTAAGGAGGACAATCAACACGAAGGAAAGGAAGAAGCCAAGGTTGCAGGTATTGCACAAGATGCTTTAATTTTCTCTCTGCATAATAATATAAAATCTTGGGTGTTAGATTCTGGTGCATCTTTTCATGCTACCCCTAACAGGGAATATTTTAGTGACTATATCCATGGAGATTTTGGAATAGTGTATCTAGGGGATGATGAGCTCTGTAAAATAATTGGCAAAGGTAAAGTGCAGCTGAAGATGCAGAATAGAAACACATGGGTGTTGAGAGATGTGATGCATGTACCTAGCTTGAAGAGAAATTTGATTTCTACAGGAAAGTTAGGGGATGAGGGTTGTACAGTAACTCTCACAGCAGAATCTTGGAAAGTGACCAAGGGTGCACTTGTTATGGCCAGAGGTAAGAGAGAAGGTACTCTCTATTTGTGTAATTGTGTTACTAACAAATCTCCTTCTGTATTATCTACTTCAGATGTGGATGCTAAATTGTGGCACTCAAGGCTTGGCCACATGAGTGAGAAGGGGATGTCAATTCTTAAATCCAAAGGTATGCTTTCAGATTTAAAATGCATAGATCTAGAGTTTTGTGAGCACTGTGTATTTGGAAAACAGAAAAGGGTTAGTTTTCTCAAGATTGGGTCTACTAAGAAGAGGCATAAGTTGCAGCTTGTTCACATAGACGTGTGGGGACTGGCTCAGGTTGCTTCCATTGGAGGATCACAGTAATATGTATCTTTCATAGATGATGCTACAAGGAAGGTATGGATCTATTATATTAGGAGAAAATCTGATGTATTTGAGACTTTTAAGATTTGAAAAGCTATGGTTGAGAATGAAATAGGTAAAAGATTGAAGTGCCTGAGATCTGACAATGGCAGTGAGTTCTACAGTTATAAGTTCAGAGATTATTGTTATATGCATGGAATCCATAGGCAAAGGATGGTTCCAAGGACACCTCAACAGAATGGAATTGCTGAAAGGATGAATAGGACAATAATGGAGTGTGCAAGATGTATGAGATTGCATGCCGGTTTGCCCTTATAGTTTTGGGCACAAGCTATTGACACTGAAGTATACCTGATTAACAGAGGACCCTCTATAGCTCTAGATGGTGGTATTACAGAAGAGGCATGGATAGGTAAAAAGGTTGATCTCTCATATCTCAAAGTTTTTGGTTGTGAAGCCTTTGTGCATATAGATAAAGAAAATAGAAAGAAGCTTGATGCTAAGTCTATAAGGTGCATGTTTATTGGCTATGGCTCAGATGATTTTAGTTACAGATTGTGGAATCTAGAAACTAACAAAGTAATTAGGAGCCGTGATGTTGTTTTCAATGAAAGAGTGATGTATTGTGATCAGCTAAGGAAGCTGAATCAATCTGAGTAGAGCAATGGTGAAGTGGATGAGGTGAAAGTCCAATATGAGCTCGCAGGAAAAAGAAATAATCACTTGCAAGAAAACACAGAGATCGACGTCGGCAGGACAGACACCGAGGTCGGTCAGACAGAACTGATGTCAGCCAGTAATAGGTCTGGAGGTGACCGAGGTTGGTCACTGTCAGAGAATTTGGGTGGACAGCGTGTTGTGAATGAGTCTCAGACACCCATCAGGAGGTTAGAAAGGGTGAGTAAGCCTCCAATTAGATATTCTCCTTCTTTATTTTATCTATTGCTAACTAATGGTAGAGAACCAGAGAGTTTTGAAGAAGCAATACAGGTGGAGTCCAAGAGTCAGTGGGAGCATGGCATGGTTGAGGAGTTGGAGTCCTTAAGAGAGAACCAAACATGGGATTTGGTTAAATTGCTAGCTGGTAAGAGAACACTCAAGAACAGATGGACCTACAGGTTGAAAGAAGGTGAGAATGGACAGATGAGATATAAGGCTAGATTGGTGGTAAAAGGATTTGCACAAAAGCTAGGTATTGACTTTGGTGAGATTTTTTCTCCTGTTGTTAAAATGACTTATATAAGGGTTGTATTGTCTTTGGTTGCTTTTGAGGATTTGCATCTTGAGCAGCTAGATGTTAAGACAGTGTTTCTTCATGGAGATTTGGATGAGGAAATTTATATGGAACAACTGGAAGGATTTGAGGTCAAGGGTAAGGAGAAGTTTGTGTGCAGATTGAAGAAAAGCTTGTATGGCCTCAAGCAAGCTCCTAGGCAATGGTACTTAAAATTTGACAAGTTTATGACTGAGCATGGCTACAGTAGGTGTCAATCTGACCATTGTGTGTATTTCAAGAGATTTGATAATGGTAGATATATTATTCTATTGTTGTATGTAGATGATATGCTGGTTACAGGATCTCACATGCAGGATATCTCTGAGCTTAAAGTGAAATTAGCTCAAACATTTGCTATGAAGGATTTCGGAGCAGCAAAGAAAATCCTTGGTATGAGCATTAAGAGAGACAGGAAAAATCACAGGTTGATATTGTCTCAAGAAGACTATGTAGACAAGGTGTTGAAACGGTTCAATATGCAGAATGCTAAACCAGTAAGCACACCTTTGGCTGGACATTTTTAGTTGAGTAAAGAACAATGTCCTAATTCATATGATGAGGTAGAGCACATGAGTAAAGTTCCATATTATTCCGTAGTAGGGAGTTTGATGTATGCAATGGTGTGTACTAGACCGGATATTGCCCAAGCAGTGGGAGTGGTAAGTAAGTATATGGCCAATCCTGGTAAGGAACATTGGAAAGCACTTCAGTGGATCCTTAGATATCTGAGAGGAACCAGCAGTAAGCACTTGTGCTATGGAGGTTTAGATACTTCTCTACATGGTTATGTAGATTCAGATATGGTAGGTGATTTGGATGGCAGGCGGAGCACTATAGGTTATGTTTTCACTATAGGTGGAACAACAGTTAGCTGGATATCTAAGTTGCAGAAGGTTGTTGCCTTGTCAACTACAGAAGCAGAGTATATTGCAGCCACAGAGGCTAGCAAAGAGATGATATGGATGACACGGTTCATGGATGAGCTTGGTAGGGAGCATGAGAGTTGCAGATTATATAGTGACAGTCAGAGTGCAATCCATTTGGCTAAGAATTCGGCCTTTCATTCAAGAACAAAGCACATATAGCTAAGGTACCATTTCATATGACAGGTATTGGAAGATGGTGAGTTGAAGCTGGAGAAGATCCATATGGATAGGAATCTTGCTGATATGTTAACCAAGCCAGTTACAAAGGAGAAGTTGAATCTTCATTCAACTTCTGTTGGTCTTCATGATTGAGTTGAAGATGGAGGAGCTAGAAGATGTTGCTGTACAGGTACTGGTGCAGTCGTTTATCTCCAAGTGGAAGATTGTTAGGGTGTGGAGCTAAAAGCTTCACCAAGGAGCACACTATGATATTTTTGAGTCTACACAGACACCGGCGTCGGTCAGGAGCGACTAACGTCGGTCAGGTGTAGTTGTAGAGGCGCTAACGTCGACAGTGGGTCGGTCGGCGGTGGTCACATGCAAGCAGCAAGAACCGACGTCGATTCTTGCTGCTTGCATGTGACCACCGCCGACCGACCCACTGTCGACGTTAGCGCCTCTACAACTACACCTGACCGATGTTAGTCGGTCAGGAGCGACTAACGTCGGTCAGGTGTAGTTGTAGAGGCGCTAACGTCGACAGTGGGTCGGTCGGCGGTGGTCACATGCAAGCAGTAAGAACCGACGTCGGTTACCTGTGCGTCTAGAAAGCTATTTCCAAGGATAGAAGTGAGTGTTTGCATGATGAGTTTAAGTTGTAGTCTTAAGCTCGCATCTCTATTATTAGTAATACCATTTTTAGAGCCCTTGTTCAAGTGGCTTAACTGTTTGTTGGAAGTGCATGCTCAAGTCTCCTAATTCTATATGTAGAATTAGATCTTCTTAGCTTAGTGTGGATTATTGTAGTTGTAGAATTGGTATGTTGAAGAAAAGTACAGAATTGAATCAATCGAGGCTTGTTAGAGTTGATTGTTCTTGAGAGAGAGAGCTCTTGAGGAATAGTGATCTAGTGAGAGATCTATACATCTAAGAGAGGTGTGGAAGAAAGAAGTTTCTTCAATTGTATTCCTTTTGTAACGAGTTTGTTAATACAAGTTTTCAGGGTGGTTTCTTGTATCTCTTGTTCTTGCTATTATCTCATTCTAGTTACTTGTTTATCTGATTTAATTCTGTGTTTATTGCTTTCACAAGTGTAATCTATTGTTGGTTGATCCCCAACAACTCATACTTTAAGTGAAATCAATCTCTTTAATGAAGAAAACTTGATTTAGGGTCTAACCAATCCTAAATGGTTAATCTATGGAAAATTTCATAAAAAAACCATAATACATCACACCCTTGGGCAATGATGAAGGCAATAAATATCTTGATTTATGAAGAGGTTAAGCCATGGATAGTTGTCTTACAAAAGGAGGAATAAAAAGGGATGAATGCTTTAGGGGAATCAAGTGGATCACAAATGGAGACCCTAGCTCCAAAGGTGATAGAATATTTAGTTGGTGTCAAATTTGACAAAACCACTACCAGTTTGTAGAGGCTAATTAAGAAGAATACCATGGTTGGTGGAGAGGAGTTCACTTTCCAAAAAGTGGAACCTTTAATTGGATTGACTCTAGTTGGAGGACAAAATCCTGGTGAGGACCCAATATTTGAAGAAAATGTTCTTGAAATGGATCAATCTTGATCAGATCAATTGCAAACAATGATCAAGGGAATCTTGTAACAGAACAAGAATTTGAAAGAACAAACCATCTTGTCAATCTAAGAAGATAGATTCAAGGAATTTTAGGACACCATGACTAATCTATTTAATTCCTTAAAGTCAGTCAAGACCAGGCAAGAGGTAGTGAATTAAAAAAACACCATGGCTATAGGCCAAGTTAGACAATGGTAGGCTTCAAGCTACCAAGTGAAGGATTTGATCAAAGTGTTGACAAAAAATCAAATCCCTGAGTTCAAGACAGTCAATCTAGTCCACTTTAATATGGCTATGGCTATATTAAATGATAAGATCAAGGACCTAAACAGATGGTCTAAGTAGATGGAAGACACTTATAAGGACCTCAAACAAAAAGAGGGTAGGATATTACACATTTTGGATAGCTTAATCAAAGAGTCCACCACCCTTAATCCACTGGACCTTATCATTGATGAGGAGTTCAAGCACAAAATTTCTCAAGTCATGAAATAAGTGAGGAATCAAGGACAAGGGAAAATAGGGGTTGATGACAAGAAGATCAAGGCCCTAATTTTATCATTAGAGGAAAATATAGGAGATGTCAAGAGAATCAAACAAGATTTGGAAAGGTTTGAGAGGGATCTCAAGGGTCTAGAAGATCAAGAAAAGGAATTGTTCATGAAACCTATCATTGATCTCTAGCTGATCAGTGAACAACATTATAGAATGACAATCTTGTAGGGAAGGTAAAATATTACATCAACACAAGGATCCCAAAGTCAAACTAGTTGACTTAGGATATTCTATTGTATAGAGACACTGTATATATTTTTTTAAATAGAATATTCTTTTTATAAAGGCATGTACAACTTTTAAAGTACATTGCCTATGGGTTAGTCATTTTAGAATGTCTAAAAGGTTCTCAAAGAATTGTATAAAGATAATTATCTTTAATATTTGACATAACTAACTGGAATACCTCATGAAAGGTTTATATAAAGAGGTATTTCCCATTTTAAAAAAGGAGAGAGTTTTTTTAACCAAAAACAATTTTGTAACTTTTGAGCAAATCAATACAAAGAAAGGATTTCTTCAAAGTTTAGCCACATTTGCTTGTGTGAATTTATATCATAGTTTCTCTCTCATTTTTTATTTTATTTTTTAGATTTTAATGTTTCTTGTGGATTTTAGATGTGCATCTTTAAATACAGAGATGTTAATTTGTGTTAATGCTAGATTAGTTGAAATTTATTAGGTTTAATTCACTTTTTTCCCTTCTTGCTTCTAGGCTAATGCTATTTTTTGGTAGGGGTGAAATTCTTAAAGTAAATCCTATTATTATTTGCATATTTTCATACCATCTTTAGATGTTTGCCTAATGTGTGGTACGATTTAATATTATGTTACTTGATGTCACACATTGGTTAAATGCATGTTCAAATAAAATTGTAAATTTGTCATAATGTTTGAAATAAAGATCAACAACACCTCTCTTTTATGCCTTACCTTTCCTTTTGATCTTTTTTCCTCAATTCACTTTAGATCAATTTCATTGTGAATATTCATATTGGTTTAGCTTTAGACTTAGGATTTGATCATAATTAATTTTAAATAGAATAGATCACCTTCAAAATCAAAGATAAACTATTAGTCCATGGTGGATCCCAACCACCAACTAATATAAATTTGTGAAACAATCCACTTATTCTAGCTCTATTCTACCAAAGATAATAAGATTATCACAACCTACAACTCATGCATTGGATTCTTTGAATTCAAAAATTAGTAGTGTTTTTCAAACACCAAGAACCATATGTGATACATTTTGAGGAATCAACATAACCATCTAGTGATAAAGGTAAGTCAAGGTGTGTATCACATTTTATTTCAAGTTATTTCCCTTTCAGTCATTTACTTTCAACTATTTTATGCTTTAAAATACTACAACTTTTTTAAAAATCAGTGATATGTGTTTTTATGTTCTTTCTCAAAGCACCATCCCCTATTTCACCTTAGTGACACATGATGATCTTCAAGTGGGGCATATATATATATATACATTATATTTTCAGATTTTATCAAATACTAACACTTTACATCTTACAAGAACCCATCGAAACTTAATATATTTGAGTGCATGCCTTAAAAGGTACATCGAGAAAGGGGTGGGTAAACCATTGGTGTTTTTTAGTATTGTTGTCCCTTATTGCCACATTATTACTAATCCAACCATCTCCTAAAACCATTCTATAAGCTATTACTCCTTTGCACATTCTTCTAATCTTTTCCACTTTCCATCCTTCTTTTCCTCACCTTAAGTCCCTTTTGTCAGTCAATTGTGCTAGGTCAACTGGGTCAACCCTATATAGTTTTAGGAGATTTTCACTTATGAACTAGTTTGACCTTTGGCCAATATAGCTTGTGACCTAGTGAATAATTGTCCAAAATTATGCTAGGTCAACTAGGTCAACCCTATCAATTGGGATTTTTGGAAGGGTTTAGGGTCAAATCCAGCTATAAATATAATATCATTTCATCATTATTCAATATGTAATCAAGATTTATTATTTGCTTGCACTTATTTACAATCTTCTCTTCCACAATTCTTCTCAAGGAATCTTAGCTTAGGGTTTCTAATTGGAGAATATAGTCTTTTGGATAAGTCTTATATGCTTTGGCCTTTTTTAGTGATCCTTAAAAACCACAACAACCTCTTGTGAATCCCCTTTGGCCAAGGGAGAGATTTAATCTCAATAGAGTCATCATTCAGGTAAGTATTCTTTAAATTTTATCCTCTCTTTAGTAAATAGATGTAGCATAAGTATTGGCTTCAAATAATATTACTCTTCAATATTCCATGTATTAGGATCTTACTCATACTTAGCTTGATTTAGATTCTCTTATACATGTTTTGATTGTTTACTAACCCCTCATGTTGTTCCATAAGCTTTGGTGAACACTGGATTATATTTACTTTACTTGTTATTAGTTTAGGTGAAATATCAAAATCTAGGAGCCCCTTAGGGTTATTGCATGATTGTGTTAGACTAGAGGTTTTGGAACCCTCCTTATCATGGTGTATTATAGTAAGAGATCCCCTAATCAAGTCTAGCATATCCCCATATTGGTCATGCTTCTACTTAACAAATGTGCCCCCAATCACAAGTGTATGGTATGATCTATATTCTTTGAGCTAGGATTGATTTATAGACATGATGTATTTCTGATTACATACACACATGTCACACATGATGCCTAAAATCTAAGTAAAGTTTATAATAATCCTATGTAAATTTTTGAAATTATTTCTAGGCAAACTCTAAAAACTATTTTCTAGGATGAGTATGATTTAGATAATTATAGAAAATATTGATTCTAATTTTTGGGATGAAAATGTAATGTTTTGGCTAATACTAACTTGTACGCATTATCTAAATGGTGTGGTGTCATATAAATGAACTTCTAATCAAAAAATAATATGCACTATGATCAAATTTTCAAGTAATATTGTTTTTTGTCTATGCAATGGAATATTTTAGCTTAGTCTCGAAGATAAGCCACTATCTATGCCCCCTATTTTAAGGTGAGTTATGAAGCCTACATAATAACTTAGCTCAAAAGAAAAAAATTATGAAAATGATGTATAGAAAAATTTAAATATGGAATGATAATGATAATGATAACATTACAGATCAATGGAATCATATTGATAATATGAGAAAAGAGTAACATATGATACGTGTGAAATGAAACATACATAGTGTCATGTCTAGATTTATTTTAGCAATGATCATATACTAAAACTTGAAACCGATATATAACTACTTTAGAAAACTACATGATATTGTTCATGGCATCATAAAACTATAGAGATGCATAATATATATCATGCCATCACAAATTGATAAAAAAAAATAGCGAATAATAACCATGGCCATTACACACACAAAACATAGAATAATGCCAAGGGTTCACATACAAAGGACATGTTCCAATGTTACTCACATGTATATAAACACATAATAAAGCTTAGAGATACAAATAAGGACTTATTCAAATGTCCATAATCTATAAAATGAATACACACAAATCATGAAGCAAATAAATATACATGATAAGCATACATAAGTAAAATTTATGTATATAAGTAATTTGAACTTTAGTGTAGTGAAAAAATCAGGTATTTAGTGAGATAGAAATGTGAAAGTGAGTTATTAAATATGGAAATATGTGTGTAATGTATTGCATTATATTAGGAAAAAATGGATAGTCACAAAGTGATAAAACCTGAGTAAAATATGCCCCAATGAATTTTTTGTGATGAAAAATAAATGTAGGAGGCTTGCAACTATTTTTGATTTGATAAATTAAAGTATGTGTTCAATGGAACATGTCCACTATAATAGGACAAGAGTGCATTATGTTACTATCTATATTAGTATGATTTTATTTGTGTAAAGTTTTTGGGTCTAAGATAATGTCACCACTTACAATTACATCTAAAAATGACAACCTGAATGTTTTGAAAGTCACTCAATTACAATTATGAATAATATTTGATATAAAAATAGATATATAGAAGTATTACATATACTAAATCATAAATTAATTGATGTAAATGAACTACACATATCATGAATAGGTTCTAGTTTTTAGATTTTTTTAAATATTTTTTATTTTTGAATTTATGTTAATGAATAAGGAACATACTAACCAATGGCTCCCACAAGATCCTCATAATCAATAGGTCATGTATATAACATATGAAGGATGGCCTCTTAAAAATGGAAAGTATCATGCTAGTGTGAAGTATTTAGAATAAATATGGAATTTGAAAATTGATTTGATTCTATAACATAAGTGTTACTGTTACAATGATAATTTATAGTATGTTGTTTATATTTTTTCATTATTGTGATCTTAAGGACTCTTTGGAACACATCCTATAATATAAGATTTATGTGTGCATTTTTATTATGGAACATTCTTATTGTCTAGTAATATCAATCTAGGATGTGATAAACTAGAGAGTAGCTCTCTAGAATCTATGACAAATCATTGATTTAGTGACTTTTCAAAGATGTGTATCCTTTTTAGTTTGACCACTTTCTTCTAAATACTCTAATTAGCTTGAACCTTTTTAGGTTGCTCAACTGATATTTTCTATTTACGAATAATAACCCTTAGTTTTAGGGGGGATACATATGGATTACCATGAAATATGATAACCTCATTAGCAAAAAATGTATTTTAAACATTTGTGCATTATACAAGGTATTTCATAAAGTTTTTGAGTCTAAGGACATCCCAATAACATATCAAATATTATTTCACTAGGTAATAGTATAAATTTGCTATCCACATGTGTTTTACTAACCTAAAATGTTAATGAGATATCACCAATATAAATTTAAACATGGACATTTAATCCATTTATTACTTTTGTTGTAGGAAGTATATCCTTTTTTGTGTATCAAAAATGTGAAATAAGTGTGATAGTGCACATATTCACAGTTGAACCACTATTAACCATAACACTTTGTATATGTTGATGATTAATGTAAGCTTAAATGGACAAAGATTACAAATCAAAATAATAATTTACTATCTCATGTTATGGGAATGTAATAAGTGGTATAGATGGTGTTAAAACATGATATGTACTAATTATTCCATTTAAATTATGTTGTGCATCTGTATGAGGATGATAATAAGTTGGTGGAGGGTGTGCATTGTATGTGTAATGCACTTCTAATTTATCTATTATTTCTTGAGTTGTATGCTTAGGAAAATGATCACTGGATATCTTCATTATTATACTCTCACTTACTTTTTATTTTATACTTTTGGTAATGTACCTACATCAATAATGTTCTCATTTATCAAATCATATATCTTATATCTTAAACTAATGCATCTATTGCTCATATGCCTTGGTTCTCTATGAAAATCACAAAATCATTTTGATAAAATAGTTTTGGAAGAGGTTTATTCACATTGAACTCTTTATTAGGAGGGACCTATATGGGGTGACATTCCAACAAATTTTATAACACCTTGTAGGGAGCTTATGGAAAGCTTATAAACTATTTCCTTCAAGGAGAGGATAACACAATACTTGGATTAGGATATAAAACTAAATTTATTGTCATTTTTTGATAATTTTAATTTTCAGTTGGATTCACCCTATATGGTGGCTTACTCAAATTATTTTTATTATAATTAGAAAGTGGGTTTGATACATACATTAGCTTGTTCATTGACAATAGCTTAATCTCTCTTACCTTAACTATGTGACATAAATTAGTGAATAATATATACTTATTAAACATAATATATTAATGTAAATATGGGAGCAAACTTTATTTGAATATTTATTGTAATTCCTCATCTACCACAGGATTCATCATTTTGGATAACATAGTCTTATACTAGAATACATAATATGTGATAAGATCTTTGTATTCTTGTTTGAGCTAAGCAATTTGAGCATATGAAATCTTTTCACTTATGTTAATTGAGAAATATGCAAGAAAAAAATATGCCAAATAATTTAATGTATTAATTGAATGATATGGAAAATAGTAAGACCATATTATAGCATAATATTTTAAACTTGTAGGAAACAACTTGGTTAACAACCTATTATAGGATGCATAATCCAAACATCATGTGTGAAATTATCTCCAATGTTACTCAGGGTCATATTTTTCATCATACAATGTAATCTTAAGTGCCACAAAATGGGTAGTAAATGATAAGTTAAAATATGTTGAGTGAATGGATAGGCAGTAAAGTCTATGATTCAAGTGTCTGATTAGGTTTCAAAACAACTTGTTCAAAATGTAACACCTTAGTTTGTAGATTTGGAATGTTATGTATAATGAATTCTATATCAAGATTATAATGTGTTCTAACCAAAGGTGGTGTCACAAATGACTATGTAGTAATTAGCGTATTGATCTACTAAAAACCTTAAATTTCCCCCATAGTATATGTTAGTATAAAAGTTGTATTTAGTGATGCAAATATAGGCAAGGAACCCATAGAATTAGATGTCTCATATGATTGAGTAATGTTTTCACTTTTTATTTCCAAAATATTTTTCAATATATTATGATATCCCTAAGGTTTTTTGTCAATGTTTTTATAAAAATATTAATAAATTGCACTTTATTAGGATCTGTTAGTTCATAACTAATAGACAAAACTACATATTGATGCCTATATTTAGAATTAATGGTGTTATAATTATATTTTTCATTCTCTTAAATATTATCATGAACTTTTACATATTTATCATGTTTATTATTATCATAATATTCTAATATAATATTTTCCTTATACATCTTATGTGCCTTATCAAAATAAATATGAGTATGCTCAAATTGAGTACCACTTAGTCTATCACTTCTTATATAAACAAATTTATTATATTTCATAAAATATAAAATAGAAACTTAAAATATTATTGTGACCAAATAATTTATTAAATATGAAAACCCTAATACAACATTTAGAAATAATAAAAATAAGGAAAGAAACCCTAGCATAATGAATTATTAGGGGTTTCCAATATTCAATAATAATTGGGTTAACCAATATATTTTTATCAAAAGTTGAGATTAATAAAGTATTAATCTAATATAGATAAACTAATAAGTAAATAAAAATGCATAAATATACAATAAATAAACATGATTGATTTGGAACATACTATTTTTATAAATATTCTAATATTCTAAAATAGGAAAGTACTAAGAAATGGATGATTGAGTTAGAAATCAAATCTATAGGACTACAACAATGACTATGAAATTGAAAGTAAGGCTATGTGAGGGTGATATGAATTAAGAATAGGGATCTACATTCTTATGGGATAAGGTCATGTTATTTGAACTAGGTTGGCATGTGTTGTTATCTGTAGGGTGATTTGACATAATTTAAGGTTTTGTCCTCTATCTGAATTCTATTAGATGTGCCTTCACCTTTAGATCCTATGTATATATGTATATTTTTTTGATTAATTTTAAGAGCCATTATGTACCTTATGTAGGTTGTGCTTGAGCTTAACATTCCATGTTATTAACACTTCCTACATACCAATATTTTGAATAAGAATCAAACTCCATGTAATGATCCCATATTATGGTGGTGTGTGAAATAGTAGTGAAATGTTATATGTTTATGCAATCCTAGTGTAATTATGTGATTGAAAAATGATTTGTGACCTTGTTTTTGTATTCATACCTAGGTCAAGGATAATTTGGTTGTATGGACTCATAATTAATAAGAATAGTTTCTTTCATGTCAATTTGTAGTTAGATAATTCTAGAATTTACAATAGTGGAAACCTCTTACCATATAGTGAACAAATGGATATAAAATGTGCTTATATAGTGTGTTTTTTAGGATTTCCTTGAATGAGAATTTTTAAATGTGTGGAATAACCCATTAATATGAATTTTTATTTTTTAAATTGGTCATTAGTTGGTGAGAGGAAAAAATTGATGAATTCAAACATGACCAACTAGTAGGATTGTTCTAAAGGAGTGGTTTCATCTAAGGAATATAGACAACTAAAATAGAAGTGTGAATCGATTAAATAATGAGTCTAGGATAATTGGAATAAGAAATAGGGACATTATATATTATATTTATCTAAATATCTAGAGGTTCATTTACATAAAAATAGAGGAATAACAGTTTAGAACTGTGGAGTTAAACATAAGTTAAGTATGCATAAGTAATGGTCACAAGTGAATTATTTTAGAATTACATGTGAATTTTAGTGATTACAAAAATGTATGGAAGATATATCACTACCCTTAATTATATATTTTATGCCCTTAATGTTCATACTCATTAGAGTCATATATGTGCTACAATGATGATATCTTCCTTTAAATATACCGAAATATGTGATAAGTATATTATAAATGATTATTCCATCTTATATATTAATATATATATATATATTAAACATGGAATGAACAATCCATTTTATTTTTATATGAGTGATACATAAGTTATCCACACATCAATATGGGGCATATGTTTTAGTTATTCTATCTTTAGCTACATGATGATACTCACTAGGAACACTACAAAGAGTTACAAGATACTTGAGCTTCAACATTTAGAGGTGCACACTATAGAGTTATAATATATTATTATATTTTATTTATATATTTTAAGGTGAAAAATAGATATAAAATAAATTTCACACATTTAAATATTCTATAGATATGGTGGTATATTTCACATACCGCTAGGTGTATTCATTCACATTTTTTATTTTCAATCGATCACTTAAACAATTTATTGATTATTGATTTATATCATCATGAATTTACTTGTAAATGTTTCCATTTTTTTTTATGTAAACAAAATATTCACATTCTAGACACAAAAGCACAAATTCTCATTCTAGGACCCTCACTAGAGTTTTAGATGATTGTGTAAATTGTGAGGAGCTAAGTCTTTTTTTAAAAGGTTGCAAGAGCTAGAATATATGATAAGGTAACTTCTATCCTTGTTTTCACTTTTAGTTAATTAACATATCCAATACTAACTTCCAATAACATGTATAGGTTTCCGTTACAACTCCTTTGATTATTCTCAATGTAATTATTTATTTTACTTTGATATATACATGCCACTAAAAAAGTGAAGCAACATGCAGACAAATAATTTTTGTATGGTAACAGTTATTTTTTATGATATAATTGTTTTTATGCATATATGGATCATTGGTTTAGATAAGATTTTTATTCACATATTTGCCATTACGTTGGAACATGTATTACCTTTTATTTTTACATGTTGTCCTTTAAAATTTACTTTCATTATACTTTGGTATGTGATAATACCACCATTCATTATGTAATATATGAAAACACACGTCATTTTTTCCTTGGAATGACCCTCGATGCTCCTAGAATTTTCAAATCATTATTTAGGATTTCATAGTTAGCTTATCAATATTGACCTAACCATATTGGTCATATTTTATTATATATCCCTTGATCCCTATTCTTATTTTTATGGATTATTGGTTAGCTTGACTTTTATCTTTCTCACCTTTTTTATTGTCATCTTACATGCCAATAAGATCTTAATTCAAATTTAAGATGTTTATATATACACAAGCATACTATTTTTTAAAGATATAAAATACAAGGACAAGACTAATTATTAGAATTTATATCAAAGAACACACTCTGATTTTATTACTATTTACTAAGTATTGAAGTGTATGCATTCCTTGTAACAAAATATGAAGTAAAGAATTAGTGAAATATAATATAGAATCTAATAGTTTCTTTCATCTCATAGATAGGGATAAGGGTTGTGATATCCATATTACATTTGACTATTTTCTATATTTCATGAGTGTTGATCGATTAACTTTATAAGAAAATAGGTTTGAGTAAGGTAGATCCCTCATAAACACAAATATGTTTATGCTCTTATAATGTCTCTCAGAGTACATTAAGATTTGGATGAAAGAGAAACAATTATAGAAGATTCACAACTCACTTTGACAGTCTGAAAGAGGTTTTTGATCAACAATAATAAATAAAGGGACTCATAAAATTGAAAGATAATATAACATTATCTTCTAGGATTGAACTCAGTGGCTCGAATTGAACCTTATCCTACCATCATTGATCTAATGAGATTGGTCATGGCCAATGTCGATCAATTTAATAATGGACATTTTTAACAATTTTAATTGGAGATAGTCAACTTGATAACTATGGCTACACATCTAGTTAGAATAATATTCTTGACCTATAATGTTGGTTAAGGGTAGTAGTGAAGTGTAATTGTATGAAATGTAAATAAAATTTTATGAACATAACTTTGACATCCATTTAATCATGAAAGGTTAATATTTTACATTAAATTTGATGCTTATTTGATTATATTACATGTGTTCTTCTTGTTTAGAGAATGTGATCAAAATATTGTGATATCTTACGTATACAATGGAATTTTTAGCCTTTTTATTCAAAAATAATTTTGGGCACAATGTAATGGTGTTATTTGATTGTGGATATCTATCACCAATTAGTGAGAAATTAACAAATAAATTGATGGAGTTAACTAGTGTAATATGTGAAAAGTCCAAGATAAATACTTCAATGTAATGGAGTATAATAAAATTAGTTTATTGGCGAAGAATTTTTACTTTTAAAATTCAAATCATGTAGGTGGTAGGTATGTACATCTCATATTTGAAGTATAATTGTGTGATTATTTTTTGATAGATATTAATTTTTGACCGAAGTTCTAACCAATATGGGACACAATCGGGGGCCTAAATGTCCAAGTGATCATCTATCACATATACCACTTATACAAACAACAACCACAAATGGTTTGAGAATACCAACAAAATCTATAACTAGCCCAAGAATACCAATAAACAATCATAATCAACCCAATAATACCAACGAATGGCTACAACCAGTCTATAAATAATAATAAAGGCCACAACCGGCCCAATAATACTAATGATCAGCTACAATCGATCCAAGAATACCAACAAACTATCACAATCAGCACAAGAATATCAACAATGGTCACAACTGACCCGAGAATACCAATAATAGCTACATCCGGCTTCAAATACCATAATGAAATTTAAATCTAAATGGAGCTTAAAATAACTAAATCACTTTACCAACTCACCTACATTTCATTGGTATAATTATATACTTCTTATATATTAATAATATAAAAAGTTTTCACATGCTATAAATTATATTGTAAAAAAACAATACCTAACATTATAACTTCAAAAAAAATCTTTACCTTTATTTCTTTTTCCAAATTTAATATCTTTCAACATTTTAAAAAAAAAATCAAAATATTTGTACATATTTGTACTAATTATAGTTTAGGAGGTATAACCATAATGAATGTCCATTTTAAAACCCATAATATATGAAATTAAATATGTGAAGTTTCATGAGTTTTATAGAAAAGACAAACTATTTTATTAAGAAAATTACAAGCGTTTGTTTTGGAAGCCATTCATTTATAATGGCATTTAGATAAGAAAATTCCAAGGACTTCAAAGGGGAAATGATGCCATGTGTGAAATTTCAATTTACTTTTCCATTAAAGTTGTATGATCCACTTTATAATATTAGTATTTGATACAAATATATCTTGCCACCTCATCATCCACCTTTAAAAAAATCCAAATATATGAAATGCTTAGTTTTTACAAAGATATTTTTCTCCCATTTTTATATAAATCCAAAATTTTAATGATGTCACCCTAAAATCGTCTACCTTATAAGAAAGTAATGGTTGTGCACAACATATTGATTAAGACACCTAAGGTACAGAGGGTGCACAACATATTAAAAGTTATTTATTCAATAGTTATTAAAAAAACTAATGCCAAGAAATGGATAGCACCATCACAATAGAAAGCGCACAAATTAAATATTTTAGTATTTTAATTCTTTCATTTTCAATGTTATTTTCTTTAATTTGTATTTTAAATTGTAAATAATATATTTATTAAAATATTTTTAAAGTATATATTTATTATAAATTATAAATTATTTTTATTTAATTTTAAATTATTTTATAATATTTTTTCAAATCTTAAATTAAATTAAATTATTTGTTTGGACACCCATTTTAAATTATCTTATTCTTGTTAAGTTTTGGTTTTTTTTAATCATATTTTATAATAACATTTATTTTTCTTTTTTTATAAATTAATATGGTTAAAAATAATTTTTACATAATAAAATTTGTATTATTTATAGTTAAACTATAAAATTAATATTAAATAAGTATACTTTAATTACTTCTTTATATCATTTATAAAATTATCACGATCATAACTACTAGTAATTATTATTAAATAATATATCTTAAATAAACATAATATATAAATTGACATTAAAATTGTAAGTTGTAATAGCTAATATATGGATTCTAACGGTCATTTAAGAAATAGATTTTATTATAATATTTAAGTCTGTAATTAAGTAATTTTTTTAATTTCAAAATTGTTAAATAAACAATAAAAATAAATGGGAAGAATAATTTGATAAAATTTTATTTGAAAGGATAAAATCACATTATATTAATTACAAAGTTCCAAATCTTATAAAAAAATTTATAGTAATTTGATTGTATATGATATCCAACCAATTAATGGGTTAAACCTAATAACCAATTAATATTCTTAACTATATTAATAATATGAAAGGGGTGTATATGCCCACATACTAATAAATTATTACTAAAAACTAAATAAATATCAAACAAACAAAAAATATGACTTTAGATTATATGACCCAACAAACTCCTTATTGATCTAAATAAGTATAGAAGAAGATGATATATAATTATGACTATGAAATCATCAAAAAAATTATTACATCTAAAAATTACCACACTGTACACTATGGTATTGATCAATTAATGGTGATTTAAAGAAGCTCATTACTCCATGAGTTATGGCATCAATAATAAACAATATGTTGGCATACCCATCCTTTCTAAATATTTTGTACCATACTATAATAGAACATAATTAAGATCTTCTCAAATACATTGATCCATATCATATCTCACATATAAACTTGTCGATATAACCACCAATGACTAATTGAAGGCTATCCAATATCCATCCCCATCAAGTGAGAGATTAGAAATATGTAGTGAAAAAAACAATCTAAAAAACTTTGTCTACTCCTCATCAAGAATATCGATGAACTAAAAAAAATTAAAATTAAACTAAAAGTAATAAAATCTAAGCTAAATGATCCAGGTAACAATTCAGGGGATGGTTCTATCCTAATTGATGACGGAACTTCCAGGAGCCATAACTTTTGCACCGTAGCTCCAATTGACTCCCCGTTTGAACAGTTAGAAAGCTAAGAATGAGGAAAAGATGATGAGATGAAATGATCTTTGCTCGATGGTTTTTTACCCTTGAAAATCCAATGGAAGTGCCCCAAATTTCAATTTTAGTAGTGTAGTCTAAAAATAATAAGCTTCTAAAAATAGTAATTCCTCAAATTCTGTATTGTTTTAAATCATAAAAGTCAAACCACTTAATCTCCCTCAAGATTGGTGACCTTCCACATCCTCTCCCTTCTTTCAAAATGTGTATAAATGAATATGTAACCCAAAATGGAAATCAGATATCTCTTCCCAGAGATAAGCATATAGTTATATTGTGATCTTGAGTAATAAATCATCTCTTCTCATAGAATTCATTATTACTGTATTATTTTTGTGTTCTTGAAATATATTTCAATCAAAACTCCTAAGTTTTGGATCAGTGGTATCAGAGCAGTTTATCTTGAGAGTGTATGATCCTGAAGATGAGGTTAGCGTACAAGAAGCTTGGGTGGAAAATAACAGAGCTTCCAAACTATCCACCTATTCACTCTAAATGACTTCAAATGGTGGATGACACTGAGACATTTGATCCCTTGAAGGAAATGGTGAATGAATCCCTCTAATGGTAACAGGCATAGATGCTTCAATAATTTACCCAAATTTTCTAACAAATCCTAATGAGTAATTCTAGCTCCTCATCTATGGAATGTCCTTTCAGTGCCCCAACACCCTTCAAGGTTCAGGTGAATTTTTATATTCCTACATTTAAAGGAAAAATCAATGCTAATGTAGTAGAAAATTGGTTGGATCAATTATCTTCCTACTTCTCTATAAATAAATTCACCGATGGAGAAAAGATCACTTTTGCTCTTTTGAAAGCATCATTGCTGGTGAAAAATTGGTGGGAAGTGTACAAAAAGAGGTTCAGTACATATGACATTGGCATTGAGGTGGAACCTACCTGGGATGATTTCATGGAAGTGGTAAAGGAAGAATATTATCCCATTGGAGTATATGATGATGTGTACATACACAATGGTAACAACTTCACCAAGGTAAGGACTAATCTGTTCAAAATTACATAAACATTTTTCATTCTTTGTTTGCAAGATTGGGCAGCCAAAAAAGTGAAAAATATAAGACTCTCAAATATCATGGTGGATTACAATGGTATATATGGGGGGAAATAGAACTCTTTAATTTATAAACCCTTAGTGAGGCATACAAGTTCATAGTGAAGATTGAGTAAAAGCATGGAAGAAAGAATATGAAGAGTCAGCCTTCAAAATGGAAAAGTGACAAGGAAGGTCAAACACGAGGCCAAAATTGGAAGCAAAAGGAGTTTAAAGATAATAAACCCTAGAAGGGGAAGACTAAAAAATGGTGTGATTATCAAAAAACTAGAACTCACTCCAAAGAAGAATGTCAAGCTATCAAGTCACTACTTTTTGAGTCATAATACTTGACATCTACTACTCTGTCTCATACACAACCTACAGTTGAAGAGGATGAAGAAGATATTGTAGATGTTGAGCCTAATACCATCATCACTTCATCATAGACCTATAAGGAAAGGTTAGATGACAAGGAAAGATTATTTCACTCCAAATTATGGGTAAAAAGTAAGCCTTTGTATTTCATTCTTGATAGTGAGAGTTAAAAAAATGTAATCTTTGCTAAAGTTGTAAAAAGTCTAAATTTATCCATGAAGCCTCACCCAAAGCCATATAGTATTGGATGGTTAAGCCTAGTGAGAGACTTCTATGTTACCCATAAGTGTATTATTTCATATACAATAAAACCTTTCCAAGATGAAGTTTTATGTGATGTGGTCAATCTAGATGTTTGTGATATATTCCTTGGTCAATCATTCATGTATGATTGACATGGCATCTATGAATCATGAACATGAAGAATCACCTTCATTATTGAAATGTGGTGATATAGGGTACCAAAGGTACCACCTCCCATATCTATCTCTTTGATCAATGCCAAACAATGTAAGAGATTGGTGAAGACAAAGCAATTCATTCTCATGGTGTTCAAACCATAGAAATCCAAGAAGGCCAATGTTGCAGTCCTGACTACATAATCAACACAACAATAAAAGTAGATGGGACAAATCATGGGAGAATATGATGACTTATTCAAGTCACCTATGGGAGTTTCACTACATTTTCAAGTAAAACATTATATTGATTTGATCCCAAGATCACCTTTGCCTAATAGTCATGTGTATCATAGATTAGTTTTGGAAAATGATGAGATAAAAAGATAGATTCAAGAATTGATTCAAAAGGGTCACATCAGGCCAAGCTCTTCACCTTATGATAGCCCAATTATCCTAGAACTAAAGAAATATGGAATATGGAGGCTTTGAATTAACTATCAAGTCTTGAATAAAATCACTGTGAAGAATCACTACCCCCTCCCCAGGATTGATGACCTACTGGACCAACTCCATGGTGAAAATTTCTTCACCAAAATTGATCTCAAATCTAGCTATCACTAAATTCCCATTGATCCCATTGATGTCTAGAAGACTCTTTGAATGGTTGGTTATGCCTTTTGGCTTAACTAACACACCTGTAACCTTCATGAGGATGATGGATGACATCTTGTGACCCTTCACCAACTCATTCATGGTTGTCTACATTAATGACATACTCACCTATAGCAGAACATGGGAGGAACATCTGTAACATGTTTGTAAGGTGTTTCTAACTCTTCAAGAGCATAATTTGTATGCAAATCTTGACAAATGCATATTCAAGATGAGAACAATTCAGTACCTATGGTAAATTATGAATGAGGAAGGGGTCCACGTCGATCTAGAGAAGATTTAGGTTATTCAATAATGGCCTATACCAAGGACCCTCATAGAACTTTATAACTTCTTGGGTCTTGCAAATTTCTATCACAAGTTTATTCTTGAATTCTCACATGTTGCTTGGAAACTAACCCAAGTGACTAAGGGAGGATCTAAAGCTACATTTCAGTAGGTCAAAATACAATAAAGGGCATTTGAGAATTTGAAGAATAGACTTTTCTTAGCCCCTATTCTTGCCTTTCTAGATTTACATCTACCTTTTAAGTTGATAATATATGCATTTGAATAAGCCATGGGAGATGTCATCATGCAACATGGCCATCTTATTACATATCATAGTGAAACTTTCACTAATATAGTCAGGAAATACCTGACATATGACAAGGAGCTCTATGCCATTGTGCAAGCCTACAAATAATGGAAACACTACATCTTAGGGAAAGAGACAGCCATCCACACTAACCATAGGCCATTGGAATTCATCCAGACATAGAGCAAATTGAAAATTGAGAGGCACTAAAATTGGGCCACATATTTGCAATAATTCCATCTGATAATCAAACACAAAGAGGGGGCTCAAATACGGCCATGGATTTTCTAAGCCACCCACCAATTATTGCACTCACAATAGTTTTTGACCTATGTGGACATTAGACTGCCACTTAGAGTGCTCTATATGAAGCATATCCTACCTTTACTGATACACATCACATGACTCAAGAAGGTAAACATGTTTCTAATTTCTATTTATAATATAATGTCCTCTATCATATGGGGCATATCTATGTTCCAGCTATAGAGCAATAGAAGATGATATGGGAAGCACATTTTAGTAGGATAACTGGACACTTTGATGTAGAAAAGACATTGGCAATTCTTTAAAAACACTTTTACTAACCCCATATGCAAAAATATGTGGAAAGGTACCTCAAATCTTGCACCCCATGTGTGATAGCCAAGCCAATAAATAAGAAGAAAAGATTGTACATGCTATTTCCAGAACCAACTAGGCCTTGGTAATCTATCTCAATGGATTTTCTCTTAGGTTTACCCACTTCAAAACATGGCAAGGACTGTATTTTTATTGTAGTTGATCATTTTTCAAAAATGGCTATCATGGTTGCTTATAAGAAAAATATATCTACTAAAGAAACTACTCAACTATATTTTAGTCATGTATGTCTCCATTTTGGTCTCCCGAAGTCCATTGTCTTAGATCAAGATAGTAGGTTCCTAAGCATCTTCTAGTCCACTCTATGGAAGATGATGGGTACCAAGTTGATGAAGTCCAAAACCTTTCACCCATAGACTAATGGTTACACAGAATTGGTGAACTACTTGATTGTTCACATGATTTAGATGTATCACTCTAAACATCCATGCATATGGGATGAGGGGCTTCTTTTCATACAACATGGATACAATCAAGCCCTGCACAGCTTGACCAAGCATAGTCCATTCCAGGTATGCTTCAAGTTCTAACCCATACCAATTGATGTAGTCATTCCATTATCCACAATAGAATACACACTTCATGGGAGATCTAAGGTAGTAAAAACAACAAAGTTCATTGAACAAATGTAACACATCCAACATCAAGTTCACGACATTTTGGAGAAGATGAATCAGAAGTATAAGCAATGCCATGAAAAACATAGGATTACACACCATTTTATTGTGGGTGACAAGATTTAGTTGTGGCTTCAAAAGGAATGAATTGTAGGCCCACATAGAAAAATTTGGCCTCTATGATATGGTCCCTACACCATCACCAAAAAAGTTAGAGAAAATTCTTTTGAGCTGAACCTATTAGCCTACCTTGGTTTGCATCTAATATTCAACATGAAGCTCCTCAAACCATATCATCCACCTCTATTGGACACTTCAGTCATGATAGAACAAATAGACATTGACAAGCTTGATCCAAAAAAAGTTTCTCTAGTGGAAGAGGATTAGATTGTGGACACCTAGATTAAGACAACAAGAGGATGCTTTATTCCACTTTATTGGGTGGTCAAAAGGGGCCAACTTAGCCACCAAGATGAGTGGCTCACAGAGAATCAAATTAAGATGCAACTACCACACCTAATGAGGGATATTGATGAAATGGGGACCATTGCTTCTCAAGGAGGGAGGAATGATCTAAGAAATAATTCAAGTGACAATTTGGGTGACGGTTCTACCCTAATTGATGATGGAACTTCTAGGAGCCATAACTTTTACACCGTAGCTCTAATTGACTCCCCATTTGAACCATTGGAAAGATAATAATGAGAATAATGTGGTGAAATGGCAAAAATCTTTACTCAGTGGTTTTTTACCCCTAAAAATCCAATAGAAGTTCCCCAAATTTTAATTTTAGTAGTGTAATCTAAAAATAGTAAGTTTCTAAAAATAGTAATTTCTTGAATTCTATATTGTTTTAAATTGTGGAAGTCAAACCACTTAATCTCCCTCAAGATTGGTGACCTTCCACATCCTCCCCTTGCTTTTAAAATGTGTATAAATTAAGATGTAACCCAAAATGGAAATCATACATCTCTTCCTAGAGATAAGCATATAGTTGTATTGCGATCTTGAGTAATAAAACATCTCTTCTCAAATAATTCATTGTTACTATGTTATTTTTGTGTTATTGAAATATCTATCAATCAAAACTTCTAAGTTTTGGATCATTAAAAGTATTACTATAGTATAACCATATGTTTGATTTAACATCTCACTCAATATGGGTGAATCTTTGTGTACTAATAATAAATCATCAAATCCATTAGGACCATAAACCTTAGTCATGTAGGATGCCTCATAGTCATATGAAGTGTCAAAATATTTAGAGTACCTAGATTAACCTAAATAATCTCCACTAGAATGACCAACATAATTTGATTTGGCCTTATTTTTAGTTTAGATGGTGGTTTTTTAGAAGGACGTACATCAATAATGTGACCAATACCACCACAATTATAACATCATATCTCTTTTCTATGATTATTGGAATTGGAAGATGTGAAAGAATAACCATGAGACCATGTTTAATGCTTATGTTGATGTTTATATTTTAAGGACTATGGAGAATACCATGAATAATGTCGATGATAATGATTCATATAATGTTTAAAAGAATGTCTTGGAAAGTGCTTCAGAGAAAGTTTTTGAAAATGCTTTTGTTTATATATTTTTTAATCTAGGGTTTCCATAATTTTATCAAGTATGTGAAATAATATTGTATATAATTATTAATTATTCCTATGTGTCTTTAGATAGCTTTTATCTTATTCAATAAATTGTTTATCCATTCCCATAGGAATAGGAAAGGTCTTCTTGAGAATGTGAAGTGAAAAACCATTTTGGATTTATAATGTAATGTTTGATCCTCTTTTTAATTAAATCATGAAACATAATTTCATTACCATTCCTTCAATATTATTTTCAACTTATCATTGGTATCAGACTTTGGTGTAGAATAGGATTAAAAAACAAGTTAGCTCATGCATGAGTAAAAAAAATTTCAAAATAAGCATAAATATCTAATGTGTTAAGACTACTCCCTAAAAAAGAGTTGCTAATGAATTCAAATAACTAATTATTAAAGTAAGATGATGTTATACCTTCCAAGTAGCTATTTTCCTCCAAAAGCGGTTAATAAACATGTTTTTACCGAGATTTAGTGATCCAAATCTTCATCAATGAGGTGTAACATGAGCCTTTGTCATCTCTTATTTCACCAATGGATTAGGTTTTTCAATTTGGTATAATTGGGTGAATAAATGAAGCTTCTCTATAGCAATCTATGCATAATAAGTTTGCACATCTAAAGCTTTGTGAAGATAATTCTTCATAATAAGTTTACACAAAAAGAGCTTAAAATGATGGTATTGTCTCACTTATTTAAAGATCAACCATGACCTTCCATATTGAGATTAATATGTGTGGCCATGGACTGATTCAATTTTGAAGAGATAATCAAGAAATATTATCATCAATATTTGGAATAATGGGGCATTGATGAAAAATGGGAGAGCTTTATCTTGATAATCATCCCATTAATGGATTATGGATGACAAATTTGTGATGATGTCATGAGATGATGAATATTTGCATAATGAATTTACAGTAAATAGATATTCAACAACTTTCATGGAATTTCATCTTAAGATCCTAATTTGGTTTTAATTTTCTTAAGTGACTTTAATTAGTTTTTTGTAATTCTTTAGAAAGTTATTACACATTTAATCAACTTGGTCAGAAAATATCATTTAACTAAGTTGTAATCTGACTGGAGTATAGTTAGAAGGTGTCAATTGCATATGGGGTAATACCCTAGTTAGGGTATTGTTTATATGAATTGACACATTAACATAATGTGCGAAGCTAAATTATAAGATTTCAGTGGTCTAAGATGTCATTTTGTGTGGTCATAATTTGATTCTAAGTGATTTGAGAAAATATAATAATCATATAAAATGAATCACCCCATTCAGGGATATATTAGTATAAATTGACACATGTACGTGATAAGTTTGAATGATTTAGAGAATTTTAGTGATTTTAGTCCAAATTATGCATTGTCATGAAAAATAATTTAGATTAAAAATTTTACCATGATAGTGATAGGAATTAAATGTCTACATTTTGCCCTTATTTAAAAAGGTGTGGTAAGACATTTGGTTGAAGAAATGTATTTTCAAAGAATAAAAAAGCCATTAAAATCAAAAGAAATAAATTCACCCCTACTTTTTAATAAATTTTACATGAGTCATAGAGAAATAAGATTATAAACATTCCCAAAACATCATTTAGATGACCCATTATGCCCCTCAAGGGGAGGATGGAAAATTTGAATTTTTTTACTGGTTGGCCCTTGATAAAAATAATAATAATCACATTAATTTCAATAAAGGAGGCTAAAAAATGGAGCAATTTAAAGAAATCAAGAGGAAAAATGGATAAACAAGGATAAAATAATATCCCAATAAATATAAATGGATTAACTATAATCCTATGGGGTGAAAACTTTGAAAAAATCACTAATTTTGACCCTAGGGGGTAAAAATAGTTCATTTACATCCTAGGCTATAGTAATTCAGAGCTCTAATGTTTTTTGCATGAGAGAGATGAGAAATATGGCCAATATCCTACACCACCATCACCTTAGAGAGCCTATGTGAGAGTATTAGAGACCACTAGGTAATGGGCCATTGGTAAGTACCCTTTTTTAGTATTTAATTTGAGAATTTATGGCATTTATTATAGGTAGAATTAGGGACTTTAGCTATCTTATTATTTTCCCAAATTTATAATTGGTGAGGTTGACCTTGATAATGGTGGGTTCACCATTAAGAATAATGAGTTTTCCATTATTTTGGTGGATTCATGACTTGGAACAATGAGTGTGCCACTTCATCAATGAACTCATAGATTTGGGCAACAAGCATAGATCAGAAGGTAATATCATTAACAATAGTGAGATCACCCAAAAAATTGGTATGAACACCCTATATTTTAGTAGAATAACTATAAATGATGATAAAACCCTATTAAATTATAAAATTACCTTGAAAAATAGAAAGATAGTTGAGAAAATGGTGAAGTCACCAAAAGAAGGGAAAATGGGGCCCATAAAAGATTAATCTAGGCCTAGAATTAGAAGAAGAGAGAGAGGGGACCATAAGAGATTAGTCCAGGCCAAAAATTAAAATAATTTAGGTAGTTTGGATTAGTGAAAGGAAAAATAATTGAACTCATTCCTTGTGTTTGATTTGTAGGAGCGAGTGGGAGTGATCACATCTTGGGAGTGATGATTGTAGTTCTATGATGATAGGGTATCTAGAAAAATGAGCTCATGGGTGTCCTCAAATATTTGAAGCTATATCACCTAACATGATTTCTAGTGAGATAGGGCATATTTATCAGCATTAATAGATATTTGGCACTTGAAGACCTCTACATATCATTTTCCAACTAGGGAAACCATAGTTACACTAGAGGATGTTCACTATATACTAAAGGTGCCAATGCAGGATTATAGGATTACTTGGATGTCAATGGGTTGATGGGCTATGTTAGAGGATTTGTTGGGTGTGGTTAACTTAGAGGTTGTAGATGGTAGTATTGATGTAGATGCATTAGAGGACTTATCTTGGCCTCTAAATGATGGAGTAGGATCAAGATAGAGGATAGTTCTGCTAGAGGTAAATATATTAATGGATCTTGTTATTAGCCTTATGTTTCCTGACAAGAGTTGATGGTTCTTCTAGATGAGTAGTCTAGGATATGTTTGATCACCTAGCACAATTTACATGGGGGTTGACCATCTTGGCCTAATTATATTGAGATCTACACATGATAGCCTATTTGGGAGGGCACATTATTGGCCATAACACACTTCTTTAGGTTTGGGCTTAGGAGCACATTACCATTGAGTGGCTAGTGGGGCCTAGATACCACAGGGGAATATAATATATAGTGGATTTTGGATAGTATTTGACTATGCTAGGTTTACAAGGTCATATTTAAGATCTTATGTATTATAGATGAGCCATAAATGAGATGGAGGATGGGGATTTTATTTGACAACCCTATATAATGACTTAGTGGGTTTGTATTTAGGACTTGTTTGTGATTGGTTATATGATCACTCCATGCTATATTACAAGTCACCATGACTATGTGGTAGAGTGGTATATGCTAGATCAAATCTAGTGGTAGCTTAGTATTTAATAGTATATCCTAAAGGGTCCCAAAATTTTGTACATGTGACCAAGGATATTTTAGTGTGGGGGCCACTAGTGCCTCAAGCTAAGGTGGTTTTAGACTATGGTAAGGTTTTTCATGTACTATGGGATTATGTAGGAGGGGATGTATATGTTGGGGTTATAGATGATTATATAACATCATGGAATGAGGTTAAATTGATTTGACTAACTAGGATGCTATTACAACATCCAATTTTATATTAGAGATGGTAGATACTTAGCACATATTAGGGTTAGGCCCTATCACATCAATAGGCTCAAGTGTTGGCATAGCTAGCAATACCACATGTCATTCCATTAAAGGTAGTTCATGATCAAGTATAATAGGATCCTTTAGATGATATATATATATGGCTGACCTAGATGTATAAGAAATTGACATGAGGGATGCCCTAAGTGGTGATGAGGTCCAAAAAATGGATACCAAAGAGGATGGGACCTCTAAGATAGACATAAGTACTAGTACAAGAGAGGGAAGGTCCTTCAAAATAGGTAGGTCTGTATAAGACTAAGCATTGATAGATAAGTTACAGTGAAAGATGATGGTCTGATTATCAGAGATAACAGGCCTACATAGCACTATAGTTGGATTATATATATACTTGGGTACAACACAGGGGTAGACTACTATGTTATAGGGTATGATTATAGCCAAGGATTTAGAGATTATTATTCTAAGGGGAAAGGTGGCTCAGTTGTCAGGAGTTCAAACTCAAATAAATACACGTGATATAGAGATTTTGATAGTGGTTGGTGAGCGAGATTTTTCTTGGGTGGATAAGGAGATATTAGCTTCCCAAGTAGAGAGGTTGATAGAGGAGTGAGATGAGGCTCATCAAGTCAAGATAGATAGTGGTTTGAGATTAGCTAGATCTTTAGCCAATGTGATTACAACCAAATATGATGCCTTATACATGAAGGATAATGTCTTATTCATGAAGGATGAGATATCTTACTAGTGGAGGTTATATGAGGTAGTAGTCCCCATGGAGAGTAGAGCTCATTCCTATAGAGATTACACAAGATCTCAATGGACCAATTAGACCTTTAAGTCTAGACATGCTATCAATTTAGAGTGGTCAATGGTATATACATCATCATAATGGGTAATCATGGTGCTTCCAATACCATATCCACTACCATTTCCCCCATCAAGCATAGGTTTGAGTTTCTATTAGAGTCCCTTAGGTACATCCATGATCAACACTAATTTTGAAGCTCTTCTTTTTTTCATATTTATGAGATGTATAGATATTCTTGTGATGTATAAAACATGATTTTGAGACATATATGACATTCATTTTTTGACTTATTTATACTTTTACATGGAATCTTAACATTCTTTTATGTCACATGATGTTTATATTGATGTTGCTCTTGTTACGATATGTTGATATATACTAGTGTTAGGAGATGCACTTTTTTTTTCACATACGGATGTTGATGTATTTATTGATTTTTTAATGTATGATTAGATGCTATAATGTAATTTAGGATATGCACATCCCAAATTAATCATATAAATAGTCATCTAGACTCACTGTGTATGTTAGGAGATGCATGTCCTACATAGTCTTGTTTGTTTCCAATATTTGGCTTTAAAATATCTTATTTTAGGTATCTAATACATAGGATGGTGTGTTTATATATTTTATTTGGTGACACATTTACTTTTGGACTTTAGAGAACTTGATATTTAATTTTATGAAAATAAAATTATGCATCATAAGCATGAATAACTTATAATAACATTGTATTTCGTTTGAGATTGACCAGTTTAAATGTGAATATTTATAACTAAGTTGATAGGAATAGTCTCACCTATGATTCTCCTAGAAGGTTCTTCTTTTCTAAAAATTTTAGGTTGATCTTATGTGTAAACATAGATTCTAAACTTTAGCATAATAAAATTTTGTGGTTGATTCACTCTCACTTAGAGTTGGGTTAGATGCAAAAACAACAAGCCTATCATCTCTAATATTATATTCTCTAAGAATATGAGTGATGTTAAAATCCTCAAAATGTTCAAGTAAAGACCAAACCTTTTATGTATAATGATGGAGATGAGTTTGATTAGTTTTATAAAATTTTCAAACTTATCTAATAACTAATTTAGAATCTTCAAAGACTTTTAAATGTATTTTAAATTCAATGGCTTTTTCCAAACTTAAACATCATACTTCAAATTCTATAGTATTATTAGTATTCTAAAAAGATAATTTGTAATCATAATGGAAAATTTTACCAATAGGAGAGACTAAACAAATTCTAACACCATTATCTTGTTGAGAACAAGCTCCATCAAAGTACAATGTCCATAAAATATATTTTTTCAAATAGTTATTCATGTTGATTTTATGATTCATCTAAATTTAACAAATCATAAGTTCCAATTCCTATCCCAACATAAGCAATAGTGAATGAATTGGATGACTCTATGGATGTACTAGACTAATCTTATTTTTTAATGAAAGCAATCTTATTACTAACAGGAACCCATGTGATATATTTTCTAATAAAAGCACTAGTTGCTTTTGACCAATCTCTTCCCAATAACACAACATAATTACTAGGAATGTCTAAAACTTGGACATTAGTCATGCATCTAATATTTCATCTTAAAAAATCTTAATGACTATGTCATGAAACTTACCATAAATTTTAGTTTGTATAGAATCAAATCTAGTAAGTTTCCTATTGTCAGTTTCATAAGATATGCTTAATTTATTTACAATGAATTTAGGTATTATATTATTTGAAGCACATATATCTATGATACAATTATAGATTACCTTATTATAAATTTTAACTGTAACATATAAAGGAGTTATATACTCTACAAGAGGATCATAACTTTGAGCATAAATAATTAATTGTTCATTACTGCTTTCTTCTTATACACCTACATCTATTTTAGGATTCTTAACAACTTCATTAATTTTATCAAGTTGTCTTGGAATAAAACCTTCTTGTAATAACGATAATCCATCTTTGATTGTTGATAAATCATCAATTATATTATAATCTTTAGTATCAGATTGTCTAAAATTCCTAGGCTTATAATGTTGATATTGACTATTATTATAACCAGTTGATAAGGAAATATTTTGAGAATAATTATTAGTTGAACTACTTGGAGCATTATTTTGAACTATTTTACCTTTATCATTAGAAATAATAATTATTATTTGATATTTTATTATTTTGATAAGAGCTATAATCTTTATTTCTAATATTCATAACATATGCATTTTCATTTTATGATGGATCATTAAGAACACACATGTTTATGTTTTCTGATAGATCTTTAGATATAAGATCTTTCCCTTGAAGGAATTTTTTAAACTTATGAACAAAAATACATGAATATATATCATGATCTAATTCAAATACATTACAATAATAAATAATTTTTAATTTTTTACTTTTAGTATTGTTTCTATTAGATGAAGAAGGTTTATCATTTAGTTTTATTTTAACAGTGACCAACTGATTTCTTAGATTCTGAATGGATTTTAAAAATTTTGCATTATTTGAATTTATACTTGTAGAAGATCTATATTTAAATCCAACATGTTTAATTTTATTCTCATATCTAATGCATAATGTTAAAGTTTTATCATATTTTGTAATATCCTTATCCTCTAATGCCATTTTATGTTTTAAGGGTAAATCACTAAAAAAATGAAGTATAGATAACTTCTTATAAGGTCTAAGATCATGTGGGATCTTTTGATGCAACTTAGTGAATCTAATAATGAAATAATAAATGGTCTCACTTGAATCAAAATAAAAAATCATAAAATCATTGACTAGGTCAAAGTCATCTTTACCTTTCCCAAAAGATAACTCTAACCACTCTTCAATTTTTTTTCCATGAGCTGATCACTTTGGTAGGTAAAATAATAAATGCTTGGTAAGCTTTCCCTTCAAGCATTTGAGCAAAAAATATTAAATAAATATTTTTAGTTTGTATACCAAGAGTAGTGAAAACTAATCTAAATGATCTTCCCAAGATTCTTCAAGAGCTCTAGAAAATTTTAGTATATTTGATCCTTTAAGGGAAGGTAACTTACTAGGATGATTTCTTACATTAATTAGATTTATAAAAATCCATAGAGTTACAGCTATCTGCTATTCTTCTTCAGCTTTAACTTCATGTTCACCTTCAGTGAGATCATTCTAATCTCTATTATCTTGTAGTCCATGAATTAACCCTTCCACCCTTACTTCTACTTGATCTCCCATTAGAATTTTCAACAATTTCTTCTACTTAAATTGGCTAATTTTTTTAAAACCTATTTAACTTTATTTAATTGCATATTTATATCAATAGGTTTAAAGGGTAAAATAAAATCATCAAAAGAAAAAGAATCAGAAAGAAAACAAGTTCTAGGCCTAGGATTAGTAGCTAAAACTATTTCTCTATCCTCTTGAATTCATCTATTTGTATTTAAAATGTCCTGTTGAGTTTCACAAGTAAGATTAGATTACCAATCTATCTCAAATTCTATGATTTTTTCTTCTTTGTTTATGACTTGAATAACATGATGAAGATTACGAGGATGATTATACCATGCATAATGAGTTATATTAAAATCAACATCAACTTAATCATAAATAATATCAATTCTAGGTTGGATGATAGGAGGTTATCCTCCAAGTACCATGAGAAAGAAGAAAACAAGACTCTAAAGAAATTAGATTTATGAATGAATTTCCCCAATGGAGTTGCCAAATTTGTTGATGATGAAAATTACACCTTCAACTAATCAACCCTTTCACCTATTGTGAAGGTTAAGTTCGAATCATACTAGTCTAATAGTAAGGGTTTAAAGGTTTAATTATAATTATAAATATGTGAGGGGTTTTTAAATGTTGTGGGAAATAATGAATGAGTTATCAAATGTAACATATTCCATTATAATTTCAAAATTCTACTTTATCAAATAATGAATTAGTTTAGATATGAATATTTAATCTATCCTATCCGATAGAGAAGGCCTATGAACAAGACAATCTCTTCAAGAAAAGAAATCTGATTCAATAATAATATATTTTAAAGTAATATCATGTTTTTTCTATTATATCATCTTTTAAATAACCTCAAGATAATAAATCAGAATTATAAAGTAAAATAAAATTGAGATAGATCAAGATAAATAGATCTTATATCAAGTAAAAAATCAAACAAAACTCAATATACAAGAGACACAACAATAGAAACCAACAAACTAAAAGATAAATAAATAGGACATCTAACTAATTTAAGAAACAAACAATAAACTAATAAGTTAAAGAAATAAAGTACTAAATCTAAACAAGAACAACAATAAACTAAAGCTAATTAAGTCTAAACAATCTAAATCTAAACTAAAACTACAACTAACTAATCTAAAATCTAATTAACCTAACAATCTAACAAAGTCTAATAAATTAAACTAACCTAAAACTAAACTATAAAATAAAAAAGTTAATCAAAGAAACTAAACAATCTAACCTTAAGAAAATAAACAAGGAGATTAATTCAATAAAAATAACTTTTAAAAAAAAATAGTAAATTAAAATTAATTAAAAGATAAAGACATTAAAGTTAAAATAAATAGATTAATTAAAGATCAATCTAAAACAAATTAAACTATATTAAAGTCAAAGTCAATAAATATTACAATATAGATACTATATACACTTAAATCTAGCCACCAATGACCTCTAACTAGGCTTTTGACCAATTTCCACCAAAAGGCACAATTTGGATTAAAAACACTAAAATGCATCAAAATATTTGAATCTGACATATTCAATTGCCAATTTTGGCTAGAGTATCATAAAATGGGGCAATGCAATTTATGGGCTAGCTAACTTTGATTAGTTAATTTCGAGTCAAAATGCCAATTTTGCACCTAGGTGCTCTAGATTACTCTTTCTATCAAATATCTTGCATGAGACACGTGATTTTGTTATTTATTATTTGTAACATCATAAATGGGATAACAGTTCTAACACATCTAACATCACATCCTAATTCTAGTCTAGTCAAATTTCAGATCAATAACAAGGCATTCTGATCAATGTGAGTAATTTGTGCACAAAGTGCTTAATCATACTTAAGAGATAATTAAGTGAAATTAGATTCTAATTAATAATTCCATGGAAACTTTTTGAATACATGTTTTTAAAAATGAATATTGAATAAATGCATCATCAGGTGACCTCATTTCTTGGGAAGACATCCCTAGGCCATATATGCCACAAATATCAGGATTATGGGTCTCCCATGCCTCATAATGACCCTTCATGACTCTTCAATGCCCCTTTTTCCAATGTCATGATGAGGATAATTACATATTTAATTTCAAAAAATTGAATTAATCCTCAACCACACATCTTCATCTCAAGATGGATGGTTTAAGTTGATTTTGAGCAATCTCAAAAATATATAAATAGAGAGGCTATGAACATCATTTATAATCTTGGATAATGCAAAGTTATAATGCAAAAATAATTCCAAAATACATTTAAATTAGTGTTATAATGCCAAAATATTGAGAGAAGCTTCACATAAGCCAAGCCAAAGCCAAACGTGGTGCTAAGAGGAGGTGGAGGCTAGTCAAGCTCCATTGTAAAAGACCTTTTTAAACATAAACCAAACAAGCCAATTGAAGAACACTCTTGGAACATCAAGGAAGGTAAGGAATGTGTGTTTATTGAATTTTAGTTGTGATTTGTTCATTTATTTTTCTTCACTAATCTCCCTCTTTGAGATAGGCTTAAGGTGTTAGCATTTAGTGTGTTTTGTTTGATTTTGATTTCATTCACTAACACGATACTAATCTCCCTTTATTGAAATATTATGTTCACAAATGGCATGCTCAATGGGACCAAACACATCGCACACATGAAGAAGATCATTGTAAAACTTTAAAATCTTCATTTGGATCATTAAAACTTTTGCAATTTGATTTTCTAACTTTATTTTGCCATTTTTCCTTTGTCACAGGTTTACATAATAACCGTCATCAATTGAGTAAACAACTGATGAACCATTATCGGTTAAGATAACCACCATTGGTTAAGTTATTAAAATTGACATCAGTCTAAATAATCATTACTAGTTAGTAAAACCAATGTCGGTCTGCATAAACAACACCATCACAGATTAGTATAACCATCGATGATCATTGTGTTTTTTTACACAATATTGAGAGCTCATTTTCCTAAGGTGGTTTTTTCATCTTCAAAAGTGATTCTAAGATAAACATCTTGCTAACATTTTTTTGTAAGTTTTACTTTAAAAATCATCAAAGCATGCTTAAATAGATCCTTTTAAGCTTATTTTGGGGTGTTTTAAAATGAATCAAACTTTTCATTTTTGTGCTTAAAGGAAAATCATTTAGGGTGCTATTACTTAAATCTTGTAATTAGATTTAAAATTTACAAATTAAGACCAAAGGGTCAAATGAACACCACCAAATCCTTCATTTGGGATTAAAATTGAACACACTTGTCATTTTTATCTTCAATAGTTGCTTGATCTAATTTTGTTTATCAAAGAGAGGGGTGTTGCATGTATGATATTCCATTTGTCCCCTTCAGGGAACCCTTAGAACATATAAATAATGTCATTTAAAGCACTCCCCAAAAACTCACAAAAGTATTGGGTGACCTTGACAATGACCTTAAAGTCTTTATATTTTATGATTTCTTTATTTCATGCAAACTTGGCTTGTGAGGAAGATGTCATTACCTCCCATGAGTTATTTAGGGAAGATTTAACCTGGGGTTTCATCTTTTGACATTGACTTCATTTAGATCCATATTGGAGTTACACACAGGATGTAGTGGCACTTTGGACATTACACTACATTGAGAGAATACCAAGATGTAGTGATTGCAAAAAAGACTAAGCCTTTTTGCAATAATCCAAGTGATACAAACCCAAAATTTATGATTTTATTTTTCATTATTTGATGTGAAAGTCATTGTGCAATTGATTCCCCTAGAATGTTTAGAAACTTTTAGATCTTAGTCAAATCCCCAATTAACGTGGAAGTATTGTTGGTGAAAAGTGCACCTCAAGGTCCATGTCATAGTACTGTCATTTGAGAGATGGGGGGATGTAAAAACCCTACTTTATAATGTGTATTTACTTTTGGATGAACACTTAAAATCCTCTGAAATGATTTATATTGATAGATTGCAACAATACCAAGTAACCTTGTCAGTTTAAGGTCTAAGAGTGATTAATTAGTTGGTTTTATCCTAGATTAAAGTCTTGTTTGGAGTCAACACTTGGTGTAAACAAACAATGCAAACTAAACACATGGTCGTCATTTTATTTTGAATAAAGAGGTGTTATGTTACCCACGTGAAATCATCAATTTGCCTTGTTCAAAGTTCAACAAAACTTGGAGTCATATCATCCACTTTGGTGTAGTTATGCTACCCAATTGAATCTAGACCTTTGCCAAAATTGTTTAAGTCCTTCATTTATAATCTAATTTCAAAATTTAACCTTCATAATTTCATAGGGTTGATGTGTTAAGTGGGTTAGCCATTTTCACTAAACTTGAGGGAACTTAAGTTCAATTTCTAATTTGGGTTAAAGTCCATTTAAGACTCATGATCATTATCACCACTTGATAAACTTAAGTCATTCTATGCTAAACACTTGAACTTTGAGTCTATGCACCATAAAAATTTTAATCAAGAAAGGTAGTGTTATGCTATCAAATTTGTGAGAGATTATCTTTGCCTTATAGAGTTTTTGAAACAAGCAATTTGTCACATCTTTTGGGTAGTCTAGCACTGTTACACTACCCAAAACATTTTAGATATTATTTCATAGGCCATCTTGCATAGAGTTTAAATTTGTTCCTACATTTTCAAACCAATCCAAGTATACCTTTGTGAATATTTGCCTAGCATAGTTACGTTGTTCACTTTTTGTCTAGCTTATTTGTCAAAAGAACCAAGTTTTATACCATTATTTGTGAGAAAATAAACTATCTCTAAGGTGACTTTTGTTTCATACCTTATACCTATTTGATTGAGTCCATGTCCAAGAATCAAATGCCTAGTGTTTGTTAGAAGTGTTTCAAATCCATTATATTAATACTTTTAACTATTTTAAAGTTTATCTTTTGACGTTGTTTGGCCAAGAGTCCTAGTGCATGCTTTGTTTGAGCCTAGCTTTTGATGTTGCATATTGGCTAAAAAACCTAGCAACTTTTAATTTCCTAGATTAGATTAATTTGAAACACTTCAACCTTAGAGTTTGGCATTTTGATTGTTGGTTCATTTATTTAATATTTTTGTGTAAGACATGTAATGTTAGACACTTAACATTAGCTTGTGTTATCACAACTCTTTAAATAAACCTTTTTGATCCTTTTGATGAATCTAGACCAAGTTTGAACATCATATTTTTAGACATTGCATTTTTAGAATTTGTAGAAATCTTTGACCTTTTATTGAAAAAATATTTACTATAGATCCCAACATGTATTCCTACATTCATAGTAGACTCATGTACAATCTAGGGATTAGTAATGTGGTTACGTAGGAAAAAATGGTGCAAGACCCCTATGTGGATAATATTTCCTATAAGATGGATCCGTATCCCTCTTTTAATACTCAATTAAGGGCACAAATCCAAGATCCATTGGTTAACTATTTATTTAATACACAACCTTATTCATAACAAGACCAAGAATAAATTTCACAATACCTAGCTACAATACCCAAAACTGATGAACCAATTCTTCAACAGTCACACTCTACTAATACACCCTCCACTTATGATCCATTTTTATTTTAGTGTCCTTTTTTGGAGAACAAAGATGAGATTTTGGTTAGATCCTTAGAAGTAGGGGCCAAGTTTCTAGTAGACTTCCCTCATGAAAATTTACCAAGCCTAATAAGAATGCCCCACAACATAATTTATGATCAACAGGCTTCTTCTAGAGATCCTTTGGCTCTAGTCTAAACAATATATCAAGAACCTAATATTCCTAATAAAGGAAAAAATCTCATATAAGATCACTTTAACCAAATACAGACAAAATATCAAACCTACTTGAATCTAGCACACAATTTCAATCAGATGACCATGGTGAGTAAACCTCTTATTGACTTAGTTCCTTCAATAAGAGTTTTGATAGAGTTAACTAGTCAAGACAATCAGAGTTCAAACACATTCATGAAAAACACTTTGGTAGATAGCTTGTTGCATATGCCTATTATTGAGGAAGTGTCTTCTAATTCTATGTAGAATAATGAGCAAAATATAATGGACAATGTATAAGCAACATCCAATCAAAATCAAAGTGGTACTAACATGCAAATAACTAGTCAATAAAATGTGCCTTTAGTTAACACTACAAGTGGTTCTCCAAATCAAGGAGTAGGAGTTTCTACATCCTAACCTCAACCAACTACTTCATCAAGTGTGAAACCAATAGGATTAGGTAGTTAACCAACAACCAATGTCGCACCTCAATAGTTGAATATGATGAATCCTAATCTTCCTCAACAAGTGACAAGTAGTATCCCACAATAGCAAGCATAATATAGTGTACCAACACATATAAGTTGAGTTTATTTCCACCTCAACAAGGGGAAACTAATGTTCCACCTCATCATGTAGTGGCAAATATACCTCCTCAGTCACAGACCAATGTACCAATCTAAAACCAAATGATGACTACCCAACAATGTATAAATATTGGTCAATGATAGATGTTGAATATTAGACATGAATTTGCTTCCCAACAAGGATTCATGCAATAAAGAGGCTCCCATATTTATCAAATAATTACTAAAAATAATCAGTTCAAAATGTGCCACAAGCTTAGAGATAGGGTCTTGGTCCACAAGTTCCCACTCAGTAACAAGGTTTGATTAGTCAAAAACATGCCCCTTTTCAACCACAACAGGCATGATATAGTTATATCCCTCTATCCCAACCATAAAATCTTCCAATTCAAACCTTCATAGCTAACCCAAACTAGAAAATCACACAATCAAATGTGCAATTACAAGTACATCATTATCCGTGTATGCATATTCCTAGTCCATTTCCTAACAAAACCAATGTACCCCAATAGATATCTCCATCATACCAATTAAAGTGTCCCACTTGTGACCTCCCAACCATCTACCCAAACCAATGTTTTCCCCCAACCCAATGTTCCTTCTAGTTTCCTATTCCAAGAATTGTAACAATTGAAGGATGTAATTGTTAACAATCAGGTTGGAAAATAGACTAAAATTTTTAAGTTGGATGATGTGTGTTCTTATCCATTCAACATGGAGAATTTGTAGATACCATTTCCTCAAGGATATGAACCACCAAAATTTGACAAATATAAATGGAAAGGTGACCCTAAGGCCCATTTTACCAAGTTCTTTTTTGCATGTCAACTAGTGGCATTTAATGATATATACTTTGTGTTATTGTTTCCAAGGAGCTTGGCTAGACAAGCCTTGGAGTGGTTTTTAAAGTTGATCAAGAATTTAGTAACATATTTTGATGATCTTTCTAATAAGTTTATGCAACACTATTCCTATAATCTTGAATATGAGATTTCATTGGTTGACTTAACACAAGTAAAATAAAAGGTTGATGAGAGTTTTGTAAGTTATCTACACTAATGGAGAGCCCTTGCAAGCTAATTCACCCATAGTTTATTAGATAAATAATTAGCCACTGTGTTTACTAAAAATTTTCATAGTGAGATAGCTTATCATATGGAACTACAATGTGCACATACTTTCAAGGAGATCATAGACAAAGGCTTGTTGATTGAGTGAGCCCTTATTAATAAATGGATCATCAAGATTATGTAAACAAATAAGAATCAAGGTACCAATCAGGGAAGTGGCCAAAACCAACATCCAATCAGAGTGCAAGCATCACAACCAACACAAGCCAATAACCAAGATAGACCAAAACAATTCAACCACAATAAGAATGTTGTGGGAAATGGAGTAACCAAGTCATGTCATGTTCAAATAGTGAAAACATAATCTATACCACCTTATTATCTTAATCCTACCCAAAAACCTCTCTAACCAATAATGCAAGCAAAATAACCAAAAACCACACAATAAATGTAGTAACCTTTACCATTAAAAACCCCTCATCCAAAGAGAACTATGCCTATGTGTCATGTATTTAGTGACCTAGGAGAGCCTATTGAGTCTATATTTCACAAGCTTTCCACTGCTAATATGATTAGTTGGCCTATACCAAAGCATTATCCATAAGGTATTTTTTATCCTAATTAGTACCATGAAAATGAATTCTATGAATATAATCATGTCAATGGGCATAATCTATAAAGATGTATGCAAATCAAGAATTTAATTGATAATATGTTGGATAATGGGGAGATAACATTAGATAATGGTGATTTCACCTCTAATCAAACTCTTGGGATTTATCAAAACCCCTTTCCCCAACATAACACATAGTAGTAGCATAACAGTCAGCAACAACAACAATAACACCAGCTGTTATAACAACAAAATCAACAATATCAAAATCAAAGGCCAAACCAATAGAATTAGTAGAATTAAAAACAAAACCCATAACATCAAAATAATGGACAAAACCAAGGTCAAAATGGTAACAAATAACAAACCTACCATGCAGATGTAGAGGACTAAAATAGGGTTGTAGGTCATATTACAGGGGGTAGTGTTAATACCATCTCCATTAATCCTAGATCAAGCACTAATCAATCTAGACCATTGATAAATAATAACACTCAACCAAATTACATGGATAATCCTTCTTTGACCTGGGATCACACACAGACAAACTAGCAAATTAGGACATCCACTTTTGGAACTGATATTAATAACTCACCCTTACCACTTGACCACATACAAGTGCACCAGCAACTAAGACTTGTCCTATTTGGTCCCACACCATTCCTAACATTTGTTAGTAATTATGGTCTAGCATCTAATCCCAATTTTGCAATCACAACTCAAAGGTCAAAGATTACTATCTCAGACACATAACCATCTACCACTTTACCTACCATTTAGCTTCAGAACAAACTATTCACCATTGACTAAGAAAAGAAGTTTGATATTGTGGAATAATTATAGAAGACACTAGTGCAAATTTCTATTTTAGATTTACTATGAACGTCAATAATCCACAAGAACATTTTGAATGATTTTTTTAACCCAATCCATTATTTTTAATGACATATCCCCTAATAAATTTCAAGCTTTGGTTGGACACCTAGCTCCATCCCAAAAAGTCACATTCAACCAATGTGATATGTCTTCCCTTGGCTCGCTCCATAATAATCCATTATACATAAAATTTTATATAAAATGGCATAAAGTGAAAAATGTCCTTATAGACAATGGATCAAGCTTCAACATAGTGTCTCTAAAGCTCATCAAGCTTCTTAGGTACACAATGGAAGATCTCCAACCAAAAATGATAACTATCAAAGCCTATGATAATTAAGAGAGAGAATCACAAGGTACCATTAACTACTAGTTATCGTTGGGCCTTTGACCCATGATATACTTTGCCATGTGCTTGATCTTGAGTTGACATATAATATGCTTCTAGGTAGGCCTTAGTTACATGAGATTTGTGTAGTCCCATCAATGCTGCACCAATGTATCAAGTTCTTCTACTCAGGGATGGAAGTGAATATTCTAAGATATTTACACCCATATAAACACTACAAACATCTTAAGGCTAAGTTTTAAAGCTAAAATTACCAATATAACATGAATCCAAGTTCCAAGTAGGATAAAGGAAAGGCCATACTTATTGATCCTCCATAAGATAATTGTATAAATCGTAATACCTTGGATTCCCTTTCCCACATGCCACCTCTTGAAGCTTCCAATCATTTCAGCATTTCAAATAATGGCCTAGGGGAGTATGTGACCCATGATACCTTCTATATTTCTAATCTTTCTCAAAATCCAAAGACCTTTGGATGACCTAAAAATACCTCACACATGCATTAGTAACAAAAGAACAAAGATAAGGGACATATCATGTTTTTACCAACATCTAGCCTAGAACCAGACCCTCTTGAAGGTGATGAATCATGGTTGTACAATGACAACCAAGCTGATTATTATAAAAGTGCAAAGTATTGTATTCCCAATAGGATCATGGAGAATCATGACTATGAAAGAAGAGGCCTCAGACTGAATCAATAAGAAACCATTGATCTAATCTTCATGACTAAATACAAAATACCCTATAGAGTTGGATTTAAACTACTTGGGGAGGACCCCACATATCTTATTCATTCATAGGTGGCTAGTGATGATGATACCAATAGTGAAGTAGAGTTTGATCATAGCCTCACCTTTGATGAACTAGCTATGACTAACATGTTCAATAATAATTAAATTTGTACCCTTACCTTAGTCATTCATCATAACCCATTACCATTATACTATCCCCAACTGATAGATTGGGACCAACAAGAATCTAATTTACTAATTGATGAGTTTCAGAATGATGAGGCATTCTATGACTTTTTAGGCCTTAGAGACAATGTTCTATTGGGAGATCATAAATCAAGATTCTCAATTATGTTCGATCTTGAAGCCTATTTTGGAAATTAGGTGAACACCCTTACCCAAAAATAAATAAATAAAACATTGAGGTCCCAAAGTGAGAACCTCTTTAAGGCACTTTCTAACTAGGGAAACAGTAAAGATAAAGGCTAGTCTAGTGGTGAAAACCTATTTCAAGTGCCACTAGATGAGGGTGTTTATTCTTCTTTGAATTTAGAACAAGAGACCACCAATGATGAACTTGCCTATGGATCCAAGTTCATTTTTGATCAATAACAAGTGTTTGATAAAATTATTTAGGAATTTCTAACTATTTTTCTCATATGGCCAACTCTCCCACTGGGGGACTTAGATTTATCGTGCCTAGGAGACATTGAAGATCAAGTCCTAATAGAGGACCCTAATATAGTCTAATAGTTCAAGTCTTTGCCTACTATCCTAGAAGATGGTTCAACCCTTCTAGTCAAAGATATAATAGAGGTAAACATTGAGACTCCATAGGACCCAAAATGGATAAAATTAGGCATGTACCTCACTAAAGAGGAACATGAAGTCTTTACAGCTCTATTGAGAGAATTTGTAGATATTTTTGCATGGGTTTATTGTGAAATGCTAGGTTTGGACCCTGCCTTAGTTCTACACCACCTTGTGGTCAACCCTGATGCCAAACTAGTGAAACAAAAGTTTCATAAGATGCATCCTCATATTTTTATCTTGGTAAAGAAAGAGTTGTAAAAAATCTTAGAAGTAGGATGTATCTGATCCATTGACTGCTCAGAATGGATATCTAATGTTGTGCCTATTAGTAAAAATCTTGAAGGAATTTAAATATATACTAATTTTTAAGACATAAACAAAGCTTATCCTAAAGGTGACTTTCCATTGCCTAATATTGAAATGATCATCAACTCCATAGCAGGTTATGAAATGCTTTCACTAATAGATGGCTTTTTAGGATATAACCAGATCAGAATAGCACTAGAAGACCAACATAAAATAATATTCACCACTCTCTATAGAAAATTTTGTTATCAAGTAATGCCATTTGGTCTTAAGAATACTAGAGATACATATCAAGGGGCCATGACTATCATATTCCATGATATGATGCATGATATTGTTGAAGACTATGTTGATGACATATTAAGAAAATCTAAAACGAGGGCTAACCATCCAACAGTACTACGTAGGATATTTGAAAGATTACAAGAATATAAAGTTAGACTCAATCCAAAGAAATGTGTGTTTGGAGTAACCTCAATAAATTTACTTGGATTCATCTTGTCTCATAGAGGCATTAATGTTGATCTAGTCAAAGTCCATGTTATAACTAAGATGCCACCACCAACCAATTTGAAGCAACTCCATATTTTATAGGGTAAGATCCAATCAATCTCATGCTTCATCTCTCAACTAGAAGACAAGTGTCATACATTTACACATCTTATAAATAAGGGAGTTTCATTTCACTAGGATGACCATTACTAAATAGCTTTTCAACAACTCAAGGACTATCTAGTTAATCCACCTATTTTGTTACCTCTTATGTCAAGAAGGTCATTCTTGTTGTATCTATAAGCTACCGATAATGCCTTGGGGGAACTTTTGGCTCAACATGATAAAAATGGAAACGAGCATGTAGTTTACTACTTAATCCATACTTTGGTCACATATGAACACAACTATGCACCTATTGAAAAAGCTTGTCTATCCATGGTCTTTGCAGCTCAAAATTTGTGCCATTACATGTTGAATAATAAGACCATAGTCATTTAAAAATTAGATCCACTCAAGTATCTACTATTTAAAACAAATTTACAAGGTATAATGACCAAATGGATCATGATTTTTGGTGAGTTTGACATAGATTATGCCAATTAGAAGTTAATCAAAGGATAGGTCCTTGTAGATCAATTTGTTGAAGCACCCCTTGTAGACACAAAGCCACTCACATTTAATTTTCTTGATGAATCCATAATGAACATCATTGACACACCTCTTGAGGAGTAACACTAGAATATATATTTTGATGATTCATTTATTGCACATAGATCAAGGGTAGGCCCCTTATTTATTACACAACAAGGGGATCTAATCCTTGAATTATTTAGAATTAGTTTTCCTTGTATAAACAACATGGATGAGTATGAAGCACTTGTTATATGTTAGTAGGATAAAATTTTATTTTCATGATTAACTTTAAGTTGGCATAACTCTATACTTTTAGATTTGATACTTTTATTTCAAATTTTGATATTTTGGTGATGACGTTTTGAAGTACAACACATTTTTGTGTGTGTGTGTGTGTACACACACACACACACACACACACACACACACACACACATATATGGTGATGATGTTTTGAAGTACAACACATTTATTTATTTATTTGTGTGTGTGTGTGTGTGTGTGCGTGCGTGCGCGCGCGCACGCGCACGTGCACGTGCCTAAGTTTGAATGATCTCATAATTTTTTGAGCAACCTAAGTTTAAATGCTCTCACTATTTTGTGAGCTTAAACCATTTAGTGTCTTGTTATTCTTGATTGAGTTGAGATACTTCAAAAATTCCAAAAACATTTTAAAAATCATTAGAAAAACCAAAAACACTAACCACTTCTTTGCCTTAAAGATTATGGGAACCCTTACTAAGTTGCAAGCAAAATCACTTGTTTCTTAGTGTCCCCATCCTTTTTGGCTTTTTCTCTCTCATACTTGTAATTTTTCAAGACCATTCCTATTCTTCTATCACATCCATTCTATTTGTTTTCATCAATTATCACATTCTTCCCATTCCTTGGGAGAACTACATTTGGCCTAAAGTTTTTTTATTAGATATTACATCCATAAAACTATTTAGGTAGAATCCACTTGCCTAGTGCATATGGATATAGCTCGACCACCCCCTTCCTTTTATTTTATTCCCCTATTTTATTCATTTGTTAAGTTGTCACTTATTTTCTAGGGGCAATGTTTATATGGTTTCTATTGAGTGCTTCTTTGTTTTTTTCTTTGTTGTTTTATTTGTGTGCCTATTTGTTTGCTTTCAGTACTATTGCTTTAATTCAGTTTATGTGTGTTCATTGGGTGATTCCATTCCCACACTTATACTTGAATCCATCCATATTCATATGTTTATATTGTCATCATGGTTTCTATCATTGATGCATTATTTTATATTTGAGTATTGGATTTTGGGAGTCAGTCTTTATGCATATTTCAGCCAAGTCCTCATGATGTTATACCATGATGCCTACCAGCATGTGCTACAACAAACCTCAGCTTCAATAAGTCTATTTAGTAATGGTAACATCAAAATATCTTTAGCACTGACATCTTATTTTGATCCCAATCATATCCCAAATAGAGTAATTAACCATAAAATAATTTCAACCTATATTAGTTTAGATAAGCATCTCCCTACTAGTAGGTTGTTATAATTCATCATTACCCTCTGTGTTAAGTTATCATCATCAATCATCTAATCAACCATGTTTTACATAATAAATGTTTAATGATTATAACCACCTTTGGGAAAATTATTGCACACCACCCCACCTGCATTTCTTAATGATTATAACCACCTTTAGGCAAATCATTATGTTTTCACCACTTTACATTTTTCACCCATACAAGGGCATGTTATTATATTTTTTGTCTATCCTAACTGGGGCAACTCCATCTTCTCAATGATTATAACCACCTTTGGGCAAATCATTTTGTTATCATACCATGTTATCACTATTGGGATACAATACTTATAACTACCTTTGGACAAACCATTTTACACCATCCCACTTGTATTCTCAGTGATTTTGAATAATTTTTCAAAATCATTGTGTTTCACCCCCATCATCTTTCCTTTCTTTGGTCCCCTTGTTTTGCTTCTTATTGAGGGATCATTTGTTGACCTAATTGTGCCAACTGTTCCCTCAAGGGGGCATCATACAATTAGTTTATCATTGTTGCAATTGTAGGCATACATGACCTTTTCATTCTTTGAGAAGATTTTACTATGATTATATCTTTCAATGCTTTCTCAAACATGGATAAACTATAAACACCTAAATTTGGCCGCCAATGACCTCCAACTAGGATTTTGACCAATTTCCATCAAAAGGCACAATTTGGCTTAAAAACACTAAAATTAATTAAAATATTTGAATCTAACATATTCAAGTGTTTATTTTGGCTAGAGTATCATAAAATGGGGTACTCCAATTTATGGGCTAGCTAATTTTGATCATTTCATTTTGAGTCAAAATGCTAATTTTGTACCTAGGTGCTCTAGATTGATTTTTTATATCAAAACTTTGTTATTTTATATTGTTAACATCCTAAATGGGATAATGGTTCTAATGAATTTGACATCACATCCTAATTCCAATCCAATCAAATTTTAGACTAATAACAAGGCATTCTAATCAATTTGAGTAATTAGTGCACAAAGTGCTTAATCATGCTTAATATTTAATTAAACAAAATCAAAGCATAATTAATAATTCCATAGAAACTTCTTGAATAATTGTTTTTAAAAATGAAATTTCAATAGCTATATCATCAAGGATCTCATTTTTTTGAAAGACATCCCTAAGCCATAAATACCACAAATATCAGGATTATGGGTCTCCCATGCTTCATAATGACCCTCCATACCTCTTAAATTCCCCTTTTTCCAATGTCATGATGAGGATAATTATATATTTAATTCCAAAAAATTGAATTAATCCTCAACCACACATCTTCATCTCAAGATGGATAGTTCAAGTTGATTCTGAGCAATCTCAAAAATATATAAATAGAGAGACCATGAACATCATTTCTAAGCTTGGATAATGCAAATTTATAATGCACAAATGATTTCAAAATACATTTAAATTAGTGTTATTATGCCAAAATATTTAGATAAACATCACACAACCCAAGACAAATTCAAACATTGTGCTAAGAGGAGGTGGAGGATAGTCAAGCTCTACTGCAAAAGACCTTTTTAATCATAAACCAAACAAGCCAATCGAAGAACACTCTTGGAGCATCAAGGAAGGTAAGTAATGTGTGTTTCTTGAATTTTAGTTGTACTTTGTTCATTTTTTTCTTTACTAAGCTCCCCCTTTGAGATAGGCTTAAGGTGTTAGCATTTAGTGTGTTTTGTTTGATTTTGATTTCATTCACTAACACGATACTAATATCCCCTTATTGTAATCCTATGTTAGATTAATTTTATTTGAGAAACTATCTTTCTTTATAAAATATCTTGAAAGATAAATTTTACAATCAAATAAATCACTAAAATATTGCAAATAACAATGTTTTTGTCATTATTCAAGTTGAATATTTAGATTCTACACAAGAATGCAACTAGAAATCATCTAAATATGTTATACTTGACAAGATTTAGATGATCTATTATAAATGATAATATAAAAACTAGATATACCTAAGCAATTTACTCAACCATCATATAAAGTAGCATTGGGTCTGTGATGTCCCTTACTTAGGGCCTCTTTTTTCTCCTACAAAAGCTCTGAACAACGGTAATATCCTCTTCAAACAGGGAATATATAAACTCATAAAGCTCTGATCACAGATACAAACTTGCAGAATAGATTCAAATAAGCATAAACAAATCACAGTATAATCTCTCAATAGCAAATCAAGATCTCATTACTTGTTCTTCTGGACGATTACACAATTGAGTCTCTGTTATACAAATAAATAATATTAAAATTTGGTCTTAAAACCCTAGCTTTTACTAATCTGGAAATGAAAACTAGATCTGGAAGGGTCTCGGCCTTTCTGTGTCGACACACAGGCGCCGTTGTCAGTTGATATCTCACCGACATCGGTCTCTGTCGGTCGGCTTTCTGCCGACGTCGGTCTTCAGTCGACCGATGTTGGTCACTGTATCCCTTTCTCTACCGAGGTCGGTGCCTGATGCGGATTTGTACGGACCTGTACGGACTTGGTACGGCCGCCAACCTGTCTCTTCTTAACCCCTGATAGCTGAACAGCCTGATCTCACGAATATAGATTCTAACACAAGATCTATCTCTATATAACTTATTGGATCAAAACTAAATAAAGAAATTACCTAGAAAGCTCTGTGATAAACTTCTATGTGAAGTTATCTCTCAACCCTGGAATTCTGTGATAACTTCTGGATGAAGCTATCTCTCAGATCTGGACCTCTGTGATAACTTCTGGATGAAGCTATCTCTCAATTTGGCGATAAATCAGCTGATATCTCATAGCCTCTAAATCACACACAATGAAGAGGGAACGTTCTTCACTGCAATGGAATCCTGGAACCCTTGGCTCAGTCTTCACAGAAGAATTACTTCAATTTTCAATAATCAATAATCTATGCATACATAATGAACAATGGCCTCCATGAGAAACCCTTATACCCTCAAAAAGATATGCTTGCCCTAATTAGGGTTTCTTAAATTAGAATTAGGGTTTCTAATTAAAAATAGGCTAAATAATTAATATTTGATTAAATCAATCAAATATTAATATCTCCCTCAATACATGTCGGATCAACGAACCGATCGAAGCTAGTGAATCAGGGAGTGATTCCGCACATAACCATATCAAAATAAAGGTGCTCTGTTGCATATCAAATATCCCTAAAAGGTAGGAGCTCATGTCAAATGTGTCCAAAATAACCTGAATGAAAATCAAATGTATAAATTCTGCGAATCAAAGTCAATCCAAGCTCCATTATGACCCTCTATCCATCTTATTAGCCTACGAAGGTCGCATAATAGGCTAATCGTCAAGACTGTCAATGTCCAGGAAAAAGGGGACATGACAATCCGCCCCTCTAGAAATTGCTTGTCCCCAAGCAATCTCAGAACAATGAACTACTCGATCCACCTGGATCCCAAATGTAGTTATGCTCTACGCTGCTGTGAATCAATGCAAGTACCTGCAACATCAGCAGAAGTAAAACAAAGAAAGACTCATAATCAAACTGGCACATGAAACTCCAACCTCCAAGATTACAAATACCATATTCAAGAGCACATGAGAAACACACTCTCAAAACATCATAATCCAAGTAGAATGGACAATTCCAACTGCCAATTCCATCTGCAAGAGATGGTGCCAATCCATCCCATAACTGATCTCTCTGTAAAGGTGGCACAACCAACTGTACCACACTATCCTCTGTATGAGAATAATCAATATGGAGATTCAACTCCACTGGTATCCCAAACTCCTCAAAATTAGGTACTCCCAAGTCCTAAATATATGTGTTAGCCTCAACAACATGCTCCTCATCAGCAGCTACAAAAACATACTCATCACCAATACTCAATGTACTAACCTCTGAGTATACCTCCACACTCTGAATGCAAGCATCAGGCTCATCCTCACTGTCTAACACCTGTGCTGAACTCACCTAAAGACAAAGCTCATCCACAACATCCTCAACTACCCCTACCTATGAAGATAATGCAGATAAATCATTACCTGAAGATGTGTTAATATCTCCCTGTACTGGATCAGCATAACTGTCAAACTCATCATGAAAGTGGCTGCATGTCATAGGGAAAGCACTACGATCCTTAGGCCTATTAATTAAACTCTTTAACCACATACAAACTCTAGGTGAGACATTTTTCCCTTTTGTCCAGACATACCATAAATCTTCTGCCAAAAGTTTAGAGATTTTATCCTCCTCCTCAAACAAGATTGTGAACATGATAGAGTGCATGGATGCTAATACATCACTGGAATGAAACTCATCTAAAATATTCCAAAATATTTTAAACATAGTGTGAATGCCACCAATACATCCTACTAACATCATAATGTTTTCAAATCCATACCTTGCAAAAGTGTCAAGTAATCTCGCCCTCTTTGAGAAATGAGAGTCTCTAATGTCATCCAACTTTTCGAAGCTTTTCACCATGGCATGAAGTACCTCTCTCATAATCCGATCATCATAAAAATTAAAGCCAACTATTATTCTCATGATTTCACTAATACAAGAGAGAGTTGTAAGTCTTACCACCTCATCATGATGTCTCAATAATCGGTGCTTCACCAAAGAATCAAACGCTGGAGATAACACTATTTGTATCTCATAAGAATTTGACTGCTCAACCTTGCTTAAATAAATTTCTAACTCCTCCAGAGTTTGTAAAAGGTCATCTGCTTGCTGTAATGGATTTTCTAACTTCTCCTTTGCATTGTGCACTCTTTCTTCCAAATCTTTGACACCTGTTAGCGCCATGCTGATACCCAAACTACCCAACAGGATGGCAAGACATTAGCTCTGATACCACTGTGATGTCCCTTACTTAGGGCCTCTTTTTTCTCCTACAAAAGCTCTGAACAATGGTAATATCCTCTTTAAATAGGGAATATATAAACTCATAAAGCTCTGATCACAGATACAAACTTGTAGAATAGATTCAAATAAGCATAAACAAATCACAGTATAATCTCTCAATAGCAAATCAAGATCTCATTACTTGTTCTTCTGGACGATTACACAATTGAGTCTCTATTATACAAATAAAGAATATTAAAATTTGGTCTTAAAACCCTGGCTTTTGCTAATCTGGCAATGAAAACTAGATCTAGAAAGGTCTCGGCCTTTCTGTGTTGACACACAGGCACCGTCGTCGATTGATATCTCACCGACGTCGATCTCTGTCGGTCGGCTTTCTACTGACGTCGGTCTTCAGTCGACCGATGTCGGTCATTATAGCCCTTTCTCTGCCGAGGTCGGTGCCTGATGCGGATCTGTACAGACTTGTACGGACTTGGTACGGCCGCCAACCTGTCTCTTCTTAACCCCTGATAGCTGAACAACCTGATCTCACGAATATAGATTCTAACACAAGATCTATCTCTGTATAACTTATTGGATCAAAACTAAATAAAGAAATTACCTGGAAAGCTTTGTGATAAACTTCTGTGTGAAGTTATCTCTCAACCCTAGAATTCTGTGATAACTTCTGGATGAAGCTATCTCTCAGATCTGGACCTCTGTGATAACTTTTGGATGAAGCTATCTCTCAATTTGGCGATAAATCAGCTGATATCTCACAGCCTCTAAATCACACACAATGAAGAGGGAACGTTCTTCACTGCAATGGAATCCTGGAACCCTTGGCTCAGTCTTCACAGAAGAATTACTTCAATTTTCAATAATCAATAATCTATGCATACATAATGAACAATGGCCTCCATGAGAAACCCTTATACCCTCAAAAAGATATGCTTGCCCTAATTAGGGTTTCTTAAATTAGAATTAGGGTTTCTAATTAAAAATAGGCTAAATAATTAATATTTGATTAAATCAATCAAATATTAATATCTCCCTCAATACATGTCGGATCAACGAACCGATCGAAGCTAGTGAATCAGGGAGTGATTCCGCACAACCATATCAAAATAAAGGTGCTCCGTTGCATATCAAATATCCCTAAAAGGTAGGAGCTCATGCCAAATGTGTCCAAAATAACCTGAATGAAAATCAAATGTAGAAATTCTACGAATCAAAGTCAATCCAAGCTCTATTATGACCCTTTATCCATCCTATTAGCCTACGAAGGTCGCATAATAGGCTAATCGTCAAGACTGTCAATGTCCAGGAAAAAGGGGACATGACAGGGTCTATCTGCAAAGTCATGCTATCTCAGAGAAGTTGCATAGAAAAGAGAGATAAATGATTGACTTCACAATATATAAGTTCTCAATACCTATGTTGTTCCTCCTCTTCAAATGAATTCATGATCTACTTTTATGCTTCAAATTTGGTTGAAAAATAAGTTATAACTAACTTTAGTTAGTTATTAGTTCAACTTAATTAATTGACTTTGTAAGTCAATTAATATAGACAATTATTAATTAAAGGTTTAATTAAGACTTAAAAGTCTTAATGGATCAAATATATGAATATAGATCAGACATTTATTAACAGTTGGGGACCCTAATCAATTAAAAATAAAATAGAATAAAATATATCAATAAATAGATAAATCAAGTTTAATAAAAATCCTATTTATATTGTATATTTCCAAAATTACTTAGGCACACGTGTGCACACACACACGCACACACACACACAAATAAATAAATAAATAAATGTGTTGTACTTCACAACATCATCACCATATATATATATATATATATATATATATATATATACACACACAAAAAAAAAAAAAAAAAAATGTGTTGTACTTCAAAACGTCATCACCAAAATATCAAAATTTGAAATAAAAGTATCAAATCTAAAAGTATAGAGTTATGCCAACTTAAAGTTAATCATGAAAATAAAATTTTATCCTACTAACATATAATAATCATCATAATATAACAAAGCCTCAATAACTGGCTTTCTTTACTCATTCATGCACTCATTTTATTCCATCTCAATTACTAAAAGGTGAACCATATTCATTCTTGAATCATTTGTGGGATCATCTACCTCTAACTTAATATGTTTGAGAACTTTAACCTCAAATAGAATGTCCATGTCATTATGGCTATCTGACTATTTATCTAAAGTAATTGGATGGATTTTTAAACTACATTTTTTGTAAGCTAAAATGGGTTTTTTCAAACTTAATTTTTTGCACCCTAAGATAGGATCTCTTTGAGATGATGAGGTCTCATTAGAAACTGAAGGTAGGGAAAGGTTAACAAAGTTATTGGCATGGGAAGCTTCAATATCAAGCTAAGCGGTTTCATTAACAAGGTGAAACTCACTAACAAGCTGAATTATTTTTGGAGTAGGTTTCTTAAAAAGCAAGTGATGAGAGGAATTGCTATGAGAATGAGTCCTAGCACCAAATATTTGACCATGAAATCCTTAGTAACCTCTAGGTTGGTAGGATTAAAATATAAATTATTTAAAATATTATAAAACTTGGGGTCTTTTGCATCAAAGTGAATTGGCATCCTAGCAACCCTTCTAGCATATCTAGGGCTAAATCTCCTAACCCTAAAACCTCCCCTTGGGAAATGTCTATTTGGGTTCTATTGATTCACATTGTTTGAATTCTATCCCATCCTTACATCCTATGAATTTGAAATATATTTAAAAAATTGATTATTATGATTGAAAAATTAATATGTATCCAAACTGTACATCAAACATAGTCACATCTCAATAAAATCTCTAAAATGGCTTTGACTACACAAACTCAATTATTCCAACTATATTAATCATGTAATATTCGATTTTGGTTTCATCAAAATATCTCTTTAAACAAAATGAAATTTAAAAATAAACTTTCTGAATATAAACTGAGGCAATTCTCATAATTGAAAGCAAAACTTCCACAAGTTTTATTCTTGACAAGTATTTCTTAACTAAAAACCACATATCCTTTTATGTGTTAACCAAGAAAATAAATAATCACAAAAATTCATCAAATAATATTTAAATAATATGAATCTTTCTCTATCATAAATTCAAACTAAAAAACTAACTTATTATGACTTGTTGAAATACAAATAACATATTATCCTAGAAATTTCAATATTAAACCCTCATAAAATATCCCAATATATTTTGCCACATTATCTTCTCATAATTTATTATCTAAGAATCATCTCATATTAAATCTGAACCAAGCTTTGCAATAAGGTTCAAAATTGAAAACTGATGTGTTTTAAGCAAAAAAATTATTGTATAATATCCAACTAACGAAACTCAAATTGAGAAATAACTTGATATTGTTTTTCAAGAAACCTATTCTTTCATGATTATTAATTTCAAAGACTATGAACAAAACTAGAACTTATCTATTAGAATTGACAAGATGTCTATGTAAAATATTTTCATAACATTCTATCCTTTTACTCAAAATTTTTTTGAATCCACCAAAATTTTAAAATCTCGTATAAAACATCAAGCTCATATGAAACTTTACAGTTTCAAAATATTTGAAAAACCCATATTTCAAAACATTGAAACCCAAATCAAAAAACAAGTCTTATGATATCCTTCATTTTTTTATAGACAAGTTCATTATATTATACTCAAGAAATAAACATGCAAACTCTTTTCCTTCAAACCCATGAATATATGCATCTTTAAAAAGATATGACTGAGAAATACCTTTGCATGCTTGAACATAATTATATTTTTTTATCACTTCTTTATGATAGACCAACAATCAATCAAAGTTTCCCAAATATTCATAAAATAAACAAGAGAGTTTTTTTTACAAAAAACCCTAAATACATGAAACTTTAGTACCCAATATTTCAAAATGACAAAAAAATTTGACACTAGAACTTACACCAAGTATTTGAAAATAAAAGGTATGTTCTAAAACTCACTGTATTATATATATCACCCACAAAAACCTAACTAAAATGCATATTTCAAAAAGAAAAGCCTTAAAATATTTAAGAAGACCCTTCTCAAAACAAGCTGGTAAAATGACATATTCTTATCTCATTTTTTGCCAAGAATATATCAAAACTAAAACCATTACTTCAATATCTCGTGCACGGAGAAAGTATAACAACCATTAAATTGTAAAATCATTCAAATTTCCAAAACATACATGCACATACAAATTTAGTGAAATTTTTCATATGTAGACCAAATCCATATCTTTCCATACAACCAAAAAAATTATTTGAAACAACTTTAAAACATCCTCAAAACTCATTAAGCTTGTTTACGACATACCTATATGTGCTTCTTTACAATATTTTCATTCATAGATCCTGTTTGCAACTCTAAAAACCAAATCGATTGAGTAACACTTATATGAGCAAGCTCCAAAAAATTACCAAAATAATGAAAATTAAGTTATTTATAAGTGAAGTTCCTTGATGTAACTAACTTGCTTACGTTCCCATTTTATATTAGCTTCATTAAAACAAATACAAGTACTCAACATACCTCCAATCAAATTAACAAACTTAACAATCATCAATTCACTTGCTAAACCTCTTACTAATATCTAATAATCAAGGCCTGTATGCCTCACATTAAATCCCTTAAATTGCCAAAATCTTACCATAGTATTTGGATTATAGGTATGGAAACTAGATGGATTTCATAGTGTGAGATGATCCAATGATAAGGGAGTATTACGTGGAAATTTCCCTAAAGTGAAAATAAATAAAAATGTTGGCATGAAATAAGTTTCTAAGGAATAATAAGTATTTTACAATTGTAAGGAAAAATTAAGCTAGAGTTAGCAACATGTTAATTCTAGAGTGTAGATAAATTTTCAAGAATGGAGAATATTTGAAATAGAGTAATCAAGTGATAATAAAAATTTCATGAGTAATAATGTGTCATACATAATTGAATAGGATATTATACCTTGAGGGAGTAAGGAAGGTAGAATATAATTTACCACATCCTGGATTCAATCAAAACCAAAAAAAATAAAGACACAAAGAGGATAATTGGAGAAACTTTTGCATCAATATGAGGTAGTGTGAGTGAAGATATTAAAAATGTAAAGACTAATTGAAGTTTGAGTATGACACAATGGGAGTAAATTAGTCAACTTTATTTCATCATGTTGTGTCCACAAATTTCCTAGTAACCTAAGATGCTCCCACCATGATTTCCCTAGCTGTAGGGATTGTATCAAGTAGTTTTGTACTTATATAAAACTTGGGGTTGGTGCACTAGCATAAGCCTAGACAATGCCATAATTATGGTATTATGATATGACCAAATTGATGGAATATAATATAATTAAGGATGCATCAAAGCATCTACACAAGTGTGATATTGAATGTCACGTGAAAGGTATGATGTCACCAAAAAATAAGTTTAGTCTATTGATAACTAATTTGATAGGCTGACCACATACTTTGTATAGTAAAATTTATCTTAACCAAATAGTGGCAAATTTTAATGTACTAAAGACAATGTTCCTCAAATGTTTCCAAATTCCTAATTTTGAATAGTAGATTATTTCTTCACTAAATGAAATAAATTAATTGGATATCGAGAGAGTGTATGCATATAACATATAATATAATATATTAATGTTAAAAATATCCTATAAAATTCACCCATTATAGTATGCATAGTGGTTGACATGTGAAAAATTAGCCCTTTTATAGACAATTAGAAATGAAGTAATTTTAGATCCACAAGACACATTGGAGAAATATTTATGAATGGAATATATTATAGGGTTAGACACAAGGATAAACCTAATTTTATTATCTCAACTATCTACCATGGCATCAAAATTAAAAAATATCACTACAATAATATATATGCCAGAAGCACATAGAAGACTGTGGTGTAAAAATGTAAAACATAAGGGCACACCCAAAATTATTATATTATAGAGATCATAAATGCAATGGTTAAGTATTATGAGGTTTTTCAATAAGGTCACGAGACTATAATTTTCCCATTGTTGAGAAGAGATAATAATAAAAGTCAATATTTTAGTGTAGAGTTTTTGAGGCTAACATACATTACATTAAAAATTATTGATATGTTTAATATTGGTGAAAATCAAGGTCCCATGGGTTAAGGTATATTACAATTTAATAAGGTAAATAACATGAACTTAGATGCTATAGAGTTCATGGATGGATGGGAGAAGGAAGAGGTGATCATTGTGTGTGGGTCACATGATTCAAATGTGGTATGCATCAAAAACTACCAAAATTAATGTCTAAATTTTATCACTTATGACAATCGTAGGGAAAATATAGAATGTATGACTTCAAGAAATAAAAATATATATCATGGATGAGTAAGAGGTGTAAATGGAGTTGTAATGGTCACAAAAAATCAATACTAAAAACTACATTTATATAGGGATAAAATAGGAAATGGAAATGGTAATAAAAATATTATTTCCACAAGAGGTGGAGTGTAACCAAATTAAGGTGTGATGGCATATGAAAATAAGGGAAAAGAGATGATTGTCTATTAACCAAAAATAAAAGGTGAAATATTACCTTGATTCTATAAGGTAAAAGACAATAATTATGGAAGCTATGGAGGTCATTTAGAGCTTCAATGGTAATTTAAATCCATGATAGAGCTAACAAGAGTTCAAAGGCATGATGTAATCATAGGGAGACCAAAACTAGTTGAGGTAGGATAATTGACGAAGGTTCTATAATTGTTGAAAATCTAAGGTATTTTACCTTTATTGAAGACTTTACTTCAACAAAGTATGAGGAAACCCATGAAACCTAAGAAATAATCACTAAAGGTAATTGGGACCTATGTGGAAAACATTCCTACATATTATTTCTCTTAATTTCTACTATTTCTTAATTAAAAGAGAAGTAAGAAACTAGTAATAAGGGTATGGTAGAAGAATCTAGTTATTTGTGCATACATGATCTAGATGAGTGTGAATATTTCCTCTTTTTCTTGGGAATAATGGATTGTAGATAAGAAAGAACTCATGCAAAGGGGTTTTTATAAAGATAGTAAGGTGGACTACCTAGCATGAGCTAGATCTAAGAAGCATGAGCTTTCTAGGAGGTTGTCAATCCACTCTTTTATAATAGTTAAGTTGAAAGAGATAAAAAGGAAGTAATTAAATTAAATAATAGAAATAAATAAAACTAAATACAATAAATAGATTCTTGATAGTGAAAAATAAAATAAATATAACAATAGCAGGTCAATACTAGTGCTAAAGTAGGTCAGGCTAGGTTCAAAAAATAGGTGAGGTCTCTGTGAACAGGTAGGGACACAAAAAGTGGAATTTAGATGAGGGTAGGGGTGGAAATAAATTTCTATTATTTCTTAACACAGTGACCATTGGTAGTTGGGGTGACTGTCAATGGTTAAGATGGCCATTAATGGTTGGGTAACCATTGACAGTTGAGGGTGATCATCAATGGTCAAAGTGACCATCGACTGTTCTTATGGATTTTGAAGCTGTTCAAAAAAGGAGTTGAAGAATGGGTTAGTGAATGGTCTGGGATTTGGTTAAGGATCTTGGAGTTAGAAATTAAGATGTAGAAAGGTCTGATTGGGATAGGGAGGTTGAAAACCAACATAACAAAACCTGAAATACAAAGTATACCTATTTTATTGTTTGATGGTAGATGGATAATCATGGATAAATTTTGGTAGAGTAACAATACTTTGATTCAAGATTAATTTTGGTAGAGGTTCAGGTCTCTATTTTAATTGATGGATTGTTGAAAGGAAGACCTACTAGTTGATGACTTGATCACCTATGTGCAAGAATGCTTGATTATGGATCTCCATTCACCTCTTACTTCCCTTTTTTTATAGGCAAAGAGAGATGGAGCTAAAAGGTTCCATAAGAGGTTAGGCTATTGATTTTGATGCATCATGATGTACTAGCACCAAGTAACGTAAACATATTAAATTGTGTCATGTTAGCTTGTACATAGTTGGTTAGGTGTTTGTTTAGGTGGTGGGGAAGGGACCTGACTATTGATGATCAAGGTGACCATCAATGGTCAAGCTGATCATCAATGATTGAGTGTTGAAGGTTAAGTGGGGTAAAAGGGGTAAGTTAGTGAGTTGGTTATCTAATTAGCTAACCTAACTTAGGGTTATAGTCAAGGTTTGGGTAATATTCTGATCTAAGGGTGTTTTGACATTTAGAACTATAGTGTGTATAATTATGATGTCTATATTTTACCCCTTTTTGTTATGTAGTTTGTGTTAGCAAGATATTAAAAAAATGGATTTTGGGTTGAAGGTTGGTTTCCTTGAGTATGGGAGGAGGTTCTCCCCCTCAAATTGGGAGTTGATGAGGTGAAACCAAAATCAAGTTGACATTTGATAAATAGTTTATGGTGTGTCACGAGGTTGGTGATAATGGTGGTTGGGTATTTGAAGCATAAACATGTGCACAAAATGTGACTAAATTGTGATAGCTAAAATCTCACATAGATTAAGTTGTCATAGTTAGTAAAAATAAGGTTAGTTCTAGAAGGAGAAGTGACAAGTGGACCATGTAACCACATTTAGGTGTGGTAGCTAGGAACACTCATAAATGCAAGTCTCCTAGATAGGGTTGGTATTTTTGTGAGTATCTAAAGTACGAAGTGCTCTCATAAAAAAACATAAATGGTTTGGTGTGTACTAGGTGGTGCAAGTTCAAATGTTCAACATGGAAAGGTTGGTCAGTGTGGTCAAAAGGACCAAGGCAAGGTCATCATAAAATATGTGATAGTTTAGGCCAAAATGTCGAATGTTGAGGTGGATGTGGTTTGATGGTTGGTTGGAGGGGTTTCTCTCTGATGGTTCATGGTTGGTTTGTAGAGAATAGGTGCTCTTCAAAGCTTAGTTGTGTTTTGGTGGAGAAGGGTAATATTTGAAGGTGGCACTTACATATAGGTGCCAAAATGGTTGAAAAGTGGGTTTCCTAACCATCGGTGATCAGGGGTCCCAAAATTAGCTATCAAGGGTTACCCTAACCATTGATGGTCAAGGGGAAATCCTAAAACTATGGCGATAAAAAGTAAAAAAAGGGTAAGTCATTTTTATTATTGATTTGGACTCTCTAACTCCCTAGTACTTGGTGATTTTGGCATTTTAGATAAGGGTTCTCATGAGTCAATTTTTGATTGGTTGATTGGTATTGTGATTGTTGAGGTGGACCAAACTATTGGACCTAGGATGTAGGGTGAATGAGGACATGGCCAAATGGTGGGAGATAGACTTCTTCCTTGATGATAGTTGAGAAATGAGGTAGGTGTTACTTTGAATTGAGAATATAAAGTTATTTGGTTAGTTGATAGGTGTATTGTATTATTTTATTTGTTGATTGATAGGGTTTTGGGTTTTCCATAGGTATTAGGTTAGGTATAATGTTTTTAGTTGAACTAGTAGATGAAAAGTGAATTTGAGAATGTAGGTAGGTTGAGAGAGGGTCAAGATAGGTATAATGATAGGTTTATTAGGGATTAGAATAAAATTTAAGATGGTTATGGGTAGGTAAGGTTAGGTATTCTCCATTGGTAGTCACACATAGTGACTGTCGATGGTCATACCCGACCATCAACGGTTATATTTAACCATTGATAGTTAAAGACTAGGGACCAAAGGGCTAGCTAACAATCAGTGGTCATAGTGACCATTATCAGTTGACTATATGGTTAAATGGATTTTGATAAAAGGATAAGGCAAATGGAAAATCAATATTTTTATTGATAAGATTGTGTTTGATGAAAGTTTAAGGAAAATGGGTGTAAGGGTAAAATGTTGTTGATGAAGGTTAGCATTTTTAGCCTTTAGAATGTTGGTGATGTGGGTTTAGGTTGGGCTCAAATATATGATAATTGAGTTAAGATAGAACATAAAAAAGGTAAGTGTGTAGTAGGTAGGTGAAATGAGGTAAAACAAGGTGAAATACATGGGAAGAGTAGTTAAATAGAAAGCTAAATACATTTTTGAATGAATTTTACAAGCACAAGATCTGATCTAGATGTAGGATCAGGTCCCTTAGATCTTTATAGAAATCCATCATGGGATGATAGAGGATGAATGGACACACATGAAAGAGGTTAGCCTTAGTGAAATGAGGCACCTTTAACATGTGTCATGAGATGTAGCAATGATCATGGCCATCATCAAGAGATGGGATCCAACCATGAACACATTTCTATTACCAACATGTGAGATGACCATCCTACTAGAGGTTTTACATAAGATTACTTGATTTCCCATTCAAGGGGAGCTAATATATCATATTGAGGGCAAGGAAATAGATGATTATATGGAGCTCCTATATGGTGATGATCATACATTTAGGAGATGGCATGCCTAAGGGTTTAGTTATATACCTTTATATTAGAGAGCCAGAGATGATAAGTAGTTGATGATGATGATGGTAGTTTGTTATTTTGCATTACTAGATTTGAGCAGTGGGTGATTTTCATATCTAATACTAGGTGTTTTGGTGGAGATGTTTCTTGGCTAAATAATTTTTATGTGGGCACTAGTTTTATTGGTTTAGATATACAAAGAGTTAATGGGGTTTTTGAATACATCAAAGATATGATATTAGTGTGGGGTTTTTGCTTCATTATTGGGCCTACGAGTATATCAGGGTCCTAAGGTTGATGGGTATACCATGGGAGGGATACACCCAGATGGACTTCAAGGTGGGTTTCATGTGGTGTAGGGGTGACTATGCACTTACAGGAGATGGACGATGTGTGAGGGATATTTATTAGTTTAAGGAGTTAGAGGTAAGGGATATAACTCTAGGTCAATGGGCTACTTCAGTGAGTGGGTATGTAGGTACCTCAGGAGGGTAGGCTCCAGATGGTAGTGGTGGTGCAAGAGAGACTAGTGGTAGTGGTACCCTTAGGGGATAGTTTTTATGATATGATATATGTAGATGTATATGATTTTTATGCTAGTCTATTAGATGATGTAGTGAGATGTATATTTTTGAGAGAGAGAGAGAGAGAGAGAGAGAGAGAGAGAGAGAGAGAGAGAGAGAGAGAGAGAGAGAGAGAGAGAGAGAGAGAGAGAGAGAGAGAGAGAGAGAGAGAGAGAGAGAGAGAGAGAGAGATGAACATGATTGCATTTACTATTTTATGTTGATGAGACATGATGTATATAACATGATGATGATATATAGATTTATTTTTATGGTTCATCATTCATGGTTTTGGTTTTGATGTTTATGTTGATGCTTATGATATGTGGACTTGGTAGCTTAGTCATGTGATGATTCTGGATGATACTTATGGTGAGTGGTTATATGTGATTATGATGATTTTTTATTTTATTTATGGATATGATGTTTATGATTATGGTTAAGATGTTCATTATGTGGTGATTATTTTATTTATGATGAATGGTTGTGATGTTTATGGTAAATGGTTATTGTTATTATGATTATGATGTTTCAATTATTGTTATGATGTTTTTGATAAATGGTTATGATCATGGATATGTGACATGGTTATTGTTTATGATTATAGATTTGATGTAGTTCATGATGTTTTATGATTATAGATGGTTTGATTATATTTATTGATGTGGTTTATGATTATGGTTCGGATGTTTTTTGTGAGTAGGGATAGGATGATACTCATGGTTATAGATATGTGATGTGGTTTATTTTGTTTGATGATATCACGTGAAGTAAGTTAGATAACAAACTAGATGTGGGGAAAGAAAAAAAATGAAACATATTTCCTAGTGAATGCATGAAATAATTATGAGAAGATAAGAAAAAGAGATGTTGTTCCTTCATTGGTAAGGAATAAATAAAACCAAAGTTTATATTGGCCTAATAAACATAAGCTCTTTAAATGCTTCACATTAGCATGCATTGGTTGATAAAAATGTGTCTTGATCACATTGTGCCAAGTAAGCTTAAAGTTCCTTGATTTGTAGATGGTACAAAGGGGAGATGAGTGGTAAGTGATATGAAGGGAAAATGGGTGATAGGTAAGGTAACCTTTATTGGGTTAGTTTTCCCCTTCTATAGGTGACCTAAGAACCATAATAGACAAGTTTATGTTACATGCAAGTTGTATACTAATCGATGCAAGAAGTATACTAATGCGAGAAGTCTACTAATGCTATATGTGAAAGCTGACTATAGCTTTCTTGGGATAGTCTATTTTGATTTTGATATAGGGTAGTTTGTTGATTTATTTTTATAGGTTTTTAAATTTTATTGATGTAGTTTCTTTGACAAATTTTACTTAGCCATCCTTCAATGGAGTGGTCCAAGTGTGGGTTTGTTTATTTGGTAGTTGTCCTTCAAGGGAACAATGTATCTTTTGAATCAATTTTAGATTTTTGGTAGTTGTCCTTTTAGGGAGCAGTCTTTGTGCTAGAGATATTGGACCCAAGTGATATTTTGGTATCCTAAATTATTTTGATGCTAGGTTAGACATGTAAAAGTCTATTTAGGCTTAGAGGTTTACCTTTATGATGGCAAAACCTAGAGCACAAGGGGTTAATGATAAGTGAAAGGGGTGGTTTTGAGAGATAATGACCATGAGATTTTTTCCAATTAGGGATGAAAAGTATCCATGAGAACCATGACATGGGTAGAGCCATGGTACCCATATTTAGGATTATGATATGACTATTATAGTTAATCACATGGTTCTATGTTGTAATTGGTTGTCCTCAAAGGGATAAGATTAGGGTATAAGGAGGGTGAAAATCTTGTAAATCAAGGGATGAGCTTAAGTTATACAAAGGATGAGTTTGATCCTTATTTAAAAAAAGAAAGGATGTAGATGTAAATCATTGAGAGGCTTAAGTTTTGGTTTTCCTTCAAGAGAGGATAAATGGTAAGCCCCTAATAGATACTTATGGGTTATGATATAGTGTCTAAGCCAATTGAAAGCAAACTTGCCACAATTGATTTTTTCCATATTGGTCACATGTTGATTCTCCTTCAAGATGAGGTCTCTAATGTTGAATCATCATTATTTTAGGTGTTTGTTATAAGTGTGATTGATTCATTCACTCTTGGTAGACACAAATGTGATTAAGTGCTATTAGGCAATGTTCATCAAGTAGCTCAAGTCATGTTAGACACTCTTGATGATAGTCACTCTTATGAATGATGTCTTGTAAGGATATGCAAAGAGAGGGAATCTAGACTTTGAAAGGAAAAATGACCTCTAATCTAAAGACTAGAGAGAAAGGGGTAGCACTCTTAGGGTTCAAATGCTAGTGTGATAGGCCCATAAAGTGAAAGGGATGTGCAAGTAACAATCCTAACTAGAAGCATTGACTACTTTGGTTAACATCTTGTTAAGGGTTTTATTAGATGCTTTCACCTATCCATTTGTTTATGGATGGTAAGTTGAGGAAAAGCTTAACTTGATGTTAAATGTGTCACAAAGACTTTGGACTTGCTTGGTTTTCAAATACTTTCCATTATCGATGATGATCTCATAGGGAATATTGAGATGATGGATGATATGATGATTGATCAAGTTGAATATATTGTCAACTTTGGTTGAGGTGAGAGGAATAGCCTCCACCCACATGGTGTAGTACTCAGTGGTGGTGATGATGGAGTGGTGTTGCTATGATGAATGAGGATTGATTTCCCTAATGAGATCAAGTTCCCATTGTGAGAAAGGCCAAAATTCCTTGGATAATTGAAGGCCATGGGTTGGTACATGATGTAAATTAGCATGTTGCTAACATTTAACATAATTCATTACATAATCACAATATTATTGGTTGAGGGTGGGCCAATAGTAGCCAAGGCAAAGGATATATTTAGTGACAACTAAACCACTAAATTGTCCCCATAGATTCTGTCATGCATTTCCTTGATAGCATGGGAATATTCATGATTATGTAGATAAAAAAATAAGGATTCTATCAAAACCATGTTTGTAAAATATTCCCCCTAGTATGGTATAATGAAAGGTACTCTGAATAAAGGCTCTTTAGGCATTCTGAGAGAGGTTGGGAGGAATGATATCAAGGTTGAGGTAATCAAAGTTTTGCTCATACCAAATATTTGATGGATATTATTCCATACTAAAAATGGTAATAAGGTTGGATTTGATATAAGAGGGTGTGATAAAATGATGAATGGTGATAAAGAGCTTAGAATTGGATGGCTAAGATGGGATTTGGGAAGCAAGGGAAGCCATTGTATCTACAAATTTGCTGGTAGATCATGAAATAGACTGGATGAGGTAATGATAAAATGATGATAAGACTACATCTATTAGTTTTTTTACTTTTGTATGACATCATTATTAAATTGGTAGGATCCATTGACCTAGTTGACTATAAGCTGGGAATCACCAAAGACACTGATCATCTTAACTCCCAAGGCTAAAGTAGTTTGGAGACCTATCACTAGGGCTTCATACTCATCCATATTGTTGGAACACTTAAAATTAAGTTTTAAGGAAAGAGGAAGAGGTTCATCATTGAGGGGAATGAGAATAAATCTATCACCCCCACCTCACTAACACTTCTAGCCATCAAAGAACATGGTCATTTGGTAGGTGATGTCCTCTTGAGAAGGAATCATGATAGACTCATCTAAAAACATAGTAAGAAGTGGTTGGTTATTTGGTAAAGGAGTTTTAGCAAGTTTGTCAGCAATGACTTTCCCTTTTTTGACTTATACTAGGGAAGTCAAGGTCAAACTCAATTAGGATCATGAGTTACTTAGCCATACACTAGTTTTGGTATGTCTTAGAGTGCATGTAATTGAGTGGATAAGTGTTAGTGATGATAAAGGTTTTGTGATTGAGAAGGTAATGAAAATTTTTGGTAGCCATGAAGACTAAGGTGAGGAAAAGTTTCTTGGTATAGGTGTACTGAGTCTCATACTCTATAAGTGTGCAGCTTACAGTAGATAACTTGCTATTTATTTTCTTTATCATAGTGAGTGAGCATTACCCCTAAAGAATGGTTAGTGGTGGAGATATAAAGGTAGAAGGGTTGGTCATATTTATGTGGTTTAATAATGGGTGGGGAAATAAGTTACTATTTGAGGGAATCAAATGCTTGTTGGAAATCCTTGGTCCACTTAAAAGATTTATCTTTCTTGAGGAAGATGGTGAAAGGGTTGGTATCTATCTGATAACTATGAGATGAAGTGATGGATGGATTAGAGATTCCCCTTTAGACTAAATATTTGCTTAAGGTGGGTTAGAAGTGGCATGTCAAGGATTACTATGACTTTGGTAGGGTTTATTTCGATTCCTTAGAGAGAGATGATAAAGCCAAGGAACTTTCTAGATAGGACCCCAAAAACACATTTCTTAGGGTTAAGTCAAACATGAAAATGGATGAGATACTCAAAGATAATTTTAAGGATGTCAAGATGATCCTTGTGATATTTAGATTTCCCAAGGATATCATAACATAGTCCTCTATGATTTTAAGGAAGCAATCACAGAAGATGTAGGTCATGGCACACTAGTAGGTTACTAAAACATTCTTCAGACCAAATGGCATGACCCTATATAAAATGGTTCCCTAAGGGGTGATGAAATAAGTCTTATGATGATCCTCAAGGACAATCAGGATTTGATTATATCCTGAGAAACCTTACATGAGAGACAATATCTCTTGGCCTACTATAAGATCAACAAATTGGTTGATTCTAGGCAAAGGGAAGTCATCCTTTAGACAAACAAGGTTGAGGTCATGAAAGTCAATATAGAGGCAAAGTCCCCCTATGGGTTTGGTAATGGGGATGATATTAAAAACCCATTAGGGATAGTCAATGGGTTAAATTAAATTGATAGATAAGAGGTGGTGAAGCTCTTCTTTGACTAGAAGGGTTATACGAGGGTGCATCATATGAAGCTTTTGTCTAATAGGCTTAGCATCAGGATGGATGATGATGTTATGGAGAGCAATGGAAGGGTCAATTTTGGGCATATATTAATAGGACCAAGCAAAGGCTATGTTATAGTCACAAATGAAGGAAGGGTAATCCTATTGCTCTAAAGAATCTAAGGATTGACCAATCTTTATGATGTAAGGGTTATCCTAAGTGCCCAAATTGACATCGATAGTGGATTTATTTAACATGATTTGGTTCTTAGGAGGAAGGGATTTATGGATAGATAAATCCCCCACACCAAGATAGGTGAAAATGGAATCATCATCTTGATGTTGGATGGTTTTGATGGTAGAAAAATCATTTTTTACTATTTCTAGATGAATCATAGGAAAGGTTCTAGTTTGGCTATTCTTTTGATAGGTTAGGGGGCCCAAAATAATAATATTGACTAAAAACAAGTTAGGAAGAATGATTTTAAAATCCTCAAACTTTAAAATAGGTGGGGTTGATGAGGATGGGATGTATTCCTTAATAGTGGTGATAGGTTTGGGTGAATTAGTGGGCTCTTTTAGTGGTATGAACCCAAGGCCAAATAACTCATGAGGTTTCTAGGTTTTGATCATAGGTAACTCATGAATTCCATGTTCATAATAGTGAAGGCCAAGTCATTTCCAGATACACTTATGAAGGTACAATTTATAAAATGTTAATTTGTTCAAATAACAAAAATCAAAGGTGAATGGTCAGATAGAAGAGTTGGTGAAGGAAGTAGGAAGTAGATGATCAAGTCCCCCATAGATGAAGTTGGTTTGGTGGTTGGGGAGCTTGAAAAATATGGTGGTTTTGAAGCCTAAAAGGGATGATGGTTCAAATATTAGGATCATAATTAGGATAATGTTCAAGGTTCCCATACTCTTAAGGAGTAGGAAAGGCATCCAAGGCCAAAATATGATACTCTCTTAGTGAGAGATATTAGAACATAGGTTTCAAGGGGTCCTTTATGGGGATTTAAGAAGAAGGGATATATGAGCTAGTTAAAGCTTCATTGATGGCAAGGGTGGATTTGTTATTAGTTGGTGGTGAGGTGGATGAGTGAGGAAGAAGAACATTATTGGGTTGGTATATCATGTTATAAGATGCAAAAGGACTAGGGTCAGCTTGTATGGTGATGACTTAACCCTCATGTTTGAACTTGACACATAAATGTAAGGTGGAAGGGACATAACTCATGGCTCAAATCTAAGGGAATCCAAGTAATATGTTATATTAGAACTCACCTTATATGATGTAGAAGATGTCTAGAAATGAGGTCCCAAGAAAATGTGGAGGATGAATATTCCCAAGGTTTTGGCCATAGTATCATTAAATGAACAGAGGACCATTAAGGTTTTTGACATGATATGCTTTGACAACTAGAGTTTGTCATAAGCATGCGAGGAGATGATGTTAATACTAGCTCCCCCATCAATCATCACCCTTTTGATGTAGGTTTGATTGATGTATGAAATAATGAAGAGGGGTAGATATAGATCTTTAGGATGAAAAAAAGGTATTTCTAAATCCTTAAATATGACAAGGGTGGAAAGATGAAGAGATTTGACAAAGGTTATTAGAGGTTTAGGGTCTTTGGGTTGGACCTCTATATATTTTAGTGCCTCTATTAGTGCTTGGTGGTGATGGGGTGAGGTGTTGATTAGTTTTTATAGGCTCATCTTCATCGATGTCTAGTGAAGTTATTTTAGAACTCATCGCTAGATAGATTTAGAAGGGTTGGAGGTAGGGGCACCCAAAATGGATATTTTGGGTTTTGATGAAGGTAAGGTGAAGGTGAAGGTGTTTGAGTTTGGTTTAAAAGTTGATAGGTATAAGGATATGTCCATAGAATGGACACTTTTCCCTTTCCCTTATCCTTTTATTAGGCCCAAGATTGGGTAACCATCTGGATAGTGTGGATGAAGGGAAGTGTTGGACTAGAAGGATGCTTCCGTTCCTCCTCATTCTTGGGTGAGAGTGTGGAAGTGGATAAATGTTGGGTAGGTTCATTTTGTTGTTAGGTTGATAATGGGCTAAAGATAGGTTCATTTGAGAATAGATCATCCTCATCCCATAAGTTATGGACAAGTGCTTAGAGAGCTTTATAGTTCTTCATATCATGCCCATGTGTCTTATAGTATGAGTAGATTAAGTTATCATCTAACCAAGAAGGTTTAGGATTTAAAGTGTTAAAGGGTTTGATAGGTGGTAGGCTTAAGGAATATGTTTGAAAAAACATTTTTAAAATGGTCAAATAAGATTTGAGCAAAGGTGTTGAAGGTAATGGGATTTTGGTTTTTGGTGGGGGTTCCTTCTTAGAAGTAGGCTTCACCATGGAAGGTGTAGGTGGTAGAATGGTTTTAGTAGGTGGGTTTAGTAGGGGTTGTTTGGTTTTGGATGTTTTCAAGGTGGAGTCTTTGAAGGTGAAATATTTGGAGGTGGATGATTGAGATGAATGTTTGGAGATAGGTGGGAAGGTGGAGGTAGAAAGCTTGGTTAAAAATGATGGGGAGGTTTATGTTTTGGAAGGGGTAGGTAAAGGTAGAATGAAAGTATGAAGTTTAGTTTGGGTATTTTTGGGAGGGTTCACCTTATTGGTATAATGATGGGCTCCTAGTATGGAAGAAGGATGAGGTCCTAAGATAGAAGGTAAGAGGGAAGGAGATGGTATGGTTCTAGTTGTAGGTGGGAGTTTGGGTGGTTCCACCATATTGGTTGGTTTTTTTAAATTTATATTTGATGGAATAAATGGGGTTGAATCTAACTTAAAAGATGGGTGGGTAAGGCTAGGAGTAGGAAGTACCCCTAGGCTCTTGATAGGTTTGGTAAAAGAGGTGTAAGGTGATTTGATAATTTTGGATGGAGATGGTTTAGATGGTTTTTCCATGGTTGTGGAGGGAGCGTTGTTTTATGAAAGGATTGAGGTGATGATAGGTTTAATGGTGGATGAAAGTGAGGTTAAGGGTTCATGTTTGTTCTGATAGGGGAGCCCAAGATGTTGCCAAAAGGTGGCTTGATCCAAATTGGGTTGAGAGGATAACTCTAGGCTTTGGACTAGTTTAGAGAATGGTTTGTAAATTAGTTTAGTTCCTTGGGCGTCAAATTTAAATATTATGCCCATAGGTTGAGGTGAGGGAATGGTTTTTTCACCCTTTTCATTGATGAAAAGTTACAAGATTTGGGAAGCTGTTTCCTCCATGGGGGGAGTAAGTAAAGTGATCTCTCATTGTGTAATCATTTCCAAAGATAAAGTAGGTAATTCCATGAAGGGGGAGGAAGGTGTGATGGAAATGGTTATCTCCTTTGGTATTTATATCAAAGGAAAAGTGGGTAGGTCTATTATCTCCTTCAGTGAAAGAGAGGAGGTAGTTGCTTCCTTCGTTTGGGTACCCAAAGGAATAGAGGGTGATTCTATCACTTTAATAAGTGGAATGGTAGAAGAAGTGGTTGAGGAAAAGGTTTCCTCAATGATAGGCTCACTGATAATAACATTGACTGTATGGAACTCATGAGCATGAGATGATTCCATTTTATTGTCATCATGGTTGGTGGAAAGAGTATGGCTGGGAAAAGGGTGTCAAAAGATGTCAAGTGATTAATTTAGGGGTACATTGGGATTGTCCAATGCAAGTTCTCCTTTATCAATCAAGTTTTAGACAATGTTTTTGAAGGTGTTACACCTAATAACATCATGTCTAATGACATGATGGAAAATACATAAATTATTCTCATTGTACCAAATAGGCACAAGTTGAGAAGCATCAAATTATAGAGGAGGTTTGATAGGGGGAAGTTTTATGATTTTGGTTTTAAGAAAATTATCCAAAAATAAAGCACATGACTCTCCTAGTAGAGTGTATTATTTTGGGGCATCCCAGTTTTGATTTTGGGTTTTTTGATTAGAGGGGTTAGAAGAATTAGTTTGGTTGGGTTGGTTAACAATTAGAGGTGGGTCTGTTCTAATGACAACTATGTTTGTGGCTACCTTTGGTTTCATATTAGGGTAGTTGGATTGGTTGGTGGTTTTGGATGAGTAATGGTCATTGGATTTGAAGCTAGAGTTTTTGTTTCTCAGTTTCAACTTCCCCTCATCAATGGATTTGATTTCTAGTTTACATTCCATGGTGAAAGCGTCATCAAAGGTTCTAAAGATTTGAAACTATAGAGTAGGGGCAATGTGTTTGGCACAAGCCCAAGAGAAAATATCAATAAACCTATGTTGGGGTAAAGGGAAAGAGAGTTGTTTGATAAGACCTCTCCATCAGGATACAAAATTGGCAATTGACTCATCATCAAACTACCTAATGGAGTAAAGGTTAGTAATAGAGAAATTCTTAGATATATTGATGGAGAAGTGATATAAAAAGGTTTGGTAAATTTAGGAAAAGGAAAATATGGATTTCTTAGTGATATCACTATACCAATCCAATGCTAGTATAGATAAATACATAAGAAAGGTGTGAAGGAGAAGAACATCATCATAGGCAATCAAGTATTAAGAATGTCAAAACACTCTTAAATGTTTTTATGGGTTATCCTTACTTTATAACTTAAATAATATATGGTAGTTATAATTTAGGAGGGTAAGGTTGGATAGGGACAAATGGGTGAATAGGTCATTATAGATTTGGTCATAAGATAGGAGGTTGTGACACCTAGAGATAGATTACTCTAGGTTGATCATTTTTTCCATCAACATTTTGACCAAATTTGTTTAAGGCTAGGGAGATCCATAATTGTATGGTAATTCTTATTGGGGTTAGGTGGATGAAATATATGGATAACTACTAGAAGGTTGAGAAGATACCACATATTGGTATGTTGTCATTGAGGGTTGGGATGATAACACATAAGGTTTAATGTGCATAAAAGTTTGGGTAGAAGATGGAGCTATGTATCCTTATGGATTAGGAACATATTGTGGGTAGGGTGTCATAAGTATTGGTTGAGTTGATGTGGGTTGGTTTAGAGGTATGATAAAATTGGTAGATTGGGGAATTGACATTGATTGGGTTGGAGGTATGGTATGGTTAATTAGTTGGGGGTGAGTGGTAACTCTAGTATTGATAGGTGGGAGGGTATAAGGTATAAAAAGCACCATAGTTTGAAGTGGGGTGGATATTGGTGGGTTGGTAATGATAAGGGGAAGAGTGTAAATATTGGTATAAGGTATCCACATGGTGGTTATGGTTTTAGTAACCAAAGGTAAGGTTTTCCCTATGTTAAAGGAGTTATTAGTTGGTGTAGAAGGTGTTTGGTTATTAGTTGGGTAGTTTTATTGAGTTTGGGTGGAGGTAATAGGTTGGATATTAGTGGTATAAGATGTTTTGATGATCATAGGTTGGGTGGAAGTAGTGAAAATCATAAAATGGGGTGGCATCCTATAAGGTGGATCTGTGGGAGGGACCAAAGTAGTAATGGTGAAGTGAGATAAGGTGTTGAGGTAATATTGGAGGGCCACAAGGTTATTATAAAGGAATGTGGAAAAAATTTCATCACCTTCAACAACTATCCAAGGCATGGTAGGATGGGGAGAATGATGGGGAGAACCCTTAACATCTAAAGTGTACTCCATAGAGGAAGAAAAGGAAAGGCAGTTCTTAGTTGGTTTGATTCCTCAACTATTACCTAGTAAAGACCATGTGAGGAATACAAAGGAAATAACTTAAAGATCACAAATCAAACACAAAGAAAACAAAAGGAAAATATCCCAAGGCAATCAAAAAATACACTAGAGTGCCTTTCAAAAACTTAGGATTCCTTTTATATCACTTTTGGATTATGCCTTAAAAAGTGTGAAGAAGAACTTTGGTTTGTAAATCAGGTACTAGAAAGGAAGTCTAAGGTTAGTTTCAAGTTTTAAAGGCTCTCAAAACTCTATTTTGAAATTTATCACGTGTCTTGATATTAGGGCTTGCCCCCTCACTTTACACACCACAACAATAAGGGTGTCAAGTGCTTAGCCAAGATATACTAAATTTTAGAGTTTAGACTCAACCAAAGAGTTGAGTTTTGGTAAATCAGGTACTAGAAAGGAAGTCTAAGGTTAGTTTCAAGTTTTAAAGGCTCTCAAAACTCTATTTTGAAATTTATCACGTGTCTTGATATTAGGGCTTGCCCCCTCACTTTACACACCACAACAATAAGGGTGTCAAGTGCTTAGCCAAGATATACTAAATTTTAGAGTTTAGACTCAACCAAAGAGTTGAGTTTTGGTTTTTCTTCTTGGTAATGACCTCTAAGTAAGATATCCAAATGGTAAGGTTTACCACTAAGTGATGAAATCCTAGTTAGGCCTTATGTCAATTATTTTTTTGTGTTGATTGATTATGTGGTTTGGTAAAGTGTGTGAGAATAAGAATGAAACTATGATTGATTACTTTATTTTAAGTTAACTAGATGAACTAAAAACATGCAATCAATCAATGTATGCAAGATTTATTTTATATCCAAAAGAAATTTTGAGTTTCATTATATGAGCATAGAATAAAGGAAGAAAAGGGAACCTAGATTCTACTAGGTCCCACGGGGCATGCCAGAATGTTTCTATCAATTTTTACTATTTCTTAATTAAATAAGTAAGAAACTAGTAATAAGGATGAGGTAGAAGAACTTGGTTGTTTGTGCATGCATGACCTAGATGAGTATGAAGATCTCCTATTTGCCTTAGGAATAATTACCTATAGATAAAAAAGAACTCATGCAAAGGGGTTGTTATAACAATAGTAAGGTGGGTTGCCTAGCATGATTTAGATCCAAGAAGCATGAGCTTACTAGGAGACTATCGATCCACTCTTTGATAATAGCTAAGTTAAAAGAGATAAAAAGTAAGTACTTGCATCAAATAATAGAAAGAACTAGAATGAAATAAAAGAAGAAATAGATGCTTAATAAATAAAAATAAACTAAATATAGAAATTGCGGGTCCATACTAGTGCTAAAGTAGGTCAGGTTAGGTTTAAAAAATATGTGAGGTATCTATGAACAAGTAGGGACACAAAAAGTGGAATTTAGCTAAAGGTAATGGTGAAAATAACTTGCTATTATTTCCTACCATAGTGACCATTGGTAGTTAGGATGATCAGCTATAGTTAATTTAATCATTAGTGGTTGGGTAACCATTGAAAGTTGAGGGTGACTATTGGCAGTCGAAGTGATCATCGATGGTTCCTGTGGATTTTAAAGATGTTTAAAAAAGGAGTTACATAATGTGTTAATGAATGGTCTGGGATTTGGTTAAGGGTTCAAGAGTTAAAAATTAAGATGTATAAAGGTCTAATTGGGATAGGGAGGTCAAAAACCAACATATCAAAACCATAAATACAAAGTGTACCTATTTTGTTGTTTGATGATAGATGGCTAATCTTGGAGAAATTTTGGTAGAGTAACAATACTTTGATTCAAGAGTAATTTTGGTAGAGGTTTGGGTCTCTATTTTAGTTTTCAAATTTCTATAAGTAATATATATTGGTTGATGGCTTGATCACATGTGTATAATAATGCTTGATTATGGATCTCTATTCACCTCCTACTCCCCTCCTTTTATAGGTAAAGAGAGATGGAGGTATAAGGTTGCATAGGAGGTTAGGCTAATAATTTTGACGCATCATGATGTGTTAGCACTGGGTAAGGTGAACATATTAAATTATGTCATGTTATATTATACATAGCTGGTTAGGTATTTGTTTAGGTGGTGGGGAAGGGACCTGACCATCGACAGTTAGGGTGACCATTGGTGGTCAAGATGACCATCAATGGCCAAGTGTTAAAGGCTAAGTGGGGTAAAAAGGGGTAAGTTAGTGAGTTTGTTAGCTAATTAGATAACCTAACTTAGGATTATGGTAAAGGGTTGGGTAATGGTTTGATCTAGGGTGTTTCAACATTTAGAACTATAGTGTGCATAATTCCAATGTCTACACATATGACTAAAAATTGTTGATCAATGGGAAAATCAACAAGATGGAAAATGTTTTTATCAATACTAGTGTATAGGTTAATATTTTGATGAAAGATGCAATGATATAAGTTTAGATCGCTAGTTTGGTCTCTTTAAATAATGTGTTGTACATGAATAATAAAACAAATAAAAAACTAATTGGCATAGAAAAATTCACAATTATAGATGTGAGGAGTCTTATTTGTAGTTGATTTTGAAGACATTGAGATGGTTAAATGAGATAGTTATCTAGCCTTTTTGTGTTATTCATGGTGCTATGTTAATAAAATAGATATGTGTTTAAATCAAAGGTACATGTGTTTTGAAAATAATGAACAAATTATGGTGATTCACTTAGATGATAATTTTGTTGCCACATATGTGGAGAGTGTAGATTATTAAGAAGATAAAAATTTATACAAACTATCCACATAAAAAAATGAACTAGAATAATATTTGAAATTGAAAAAAATGATTAGGAAGTTGAGGGGGTTGAGTCCTTAAGTTTTTCATGCAAAATGTGCATAAAAGAGTCATATAAATTAATAAGGAGGATATGCATAGGAATAAATAAAGGTATCCCATGCAAAGGTAAATTAAGGATATATGTGATAAGATGTGCTCTTTTACAAATAAGGATAAAATTATGGGTATCAAGATTTGAGAAGGTAAATAAACCAAATAAGGTGATTGAAGTAACATGTTGAGTTAATACTAAGTGAACACCATGTAAATACATAAAATTATAATGGATAAAAATACAAAAATAATAAATAAATAAATTAAAATGAGTTAGATTAAGATATTATACTACACAATTACAAAAGATGGACTAGCACCAATGGAAATAGAAGAGATATAATTTCATGCATGTCATAAAAGGGGGTCTAAAAATAGCATGGAAAGATGGGTGCACATAACTATGATGAATAAATAGCACATGTATGAGTCACCAAATCCATATGAAGTACCATTCAAGGTGTGCATGGGGTGGATTACCATATAAAGTGGGTTTAAAATGAAAATGTATTCTATGTGGTTGTTTAATCATAATATTTGATGCATCTAGAATATTAATTTTTTTACATTATTATAAATGAGAGCCATAACAAGGTTGGAAACCATAAATTTTGACCAAAATCCTTTATTTCATTTTGAGAATAGTTTTTTATACATTTTGTTTTAATTATATTTATTTGATGTAAAATATGTGAGTTATTACTCCAATTTGTAGTAATATAAAAAAAAATTCTATAAAAGGAATATATGTGCACACATAAGGCATTCAAATTTCCTAAGATGAAGTTTTTAAATCTAGTCAGGCAAGTCAAGCAAGATCATCATAGATTTTCACACTAAACGTCTAAGTTCTCAAGAAAATTCATTATCTAGAATAACTTTTTTAGAGACATTTATAGATGGAGGAAACCTGTAAGTGCATGTGACCATAAACATAATATTCAATCATGCAACAAAAAAAATAAAAAAGACTAAATCAATATATTTTGACAAATAAAACACATGAAAAGAATTACACAATGTTGTAGCAAAAATTAGTGGTTGGAAGGAGAGAGAATATTCTCACATGATGCATGAGGAAAATTATTTATATAAAAAATATAATTAGTAAAATAAATCTATACACATGTAAAAATGTGACATAATTTGTGACCATTGAAATAGTGAAAATATGTAAACTACAAATAGATGGGGTCAGTGGTAGGAACAATATTTTAAAAATTATAAAAAGGGTGAAGGCAGTTCAAAATTACATTTGGATTTTTATTTCAAAGAAATTTTTGTAGTGAAAGAACAAAAAATAATAAAAAATTAGAGGAATAAACAAAAAATATATAATGATATAATAAGTTTTGTAAGCTATGAATGACAAGTCAATGGTGGAGATTATCCAAGGGAAGATTAAAAAAATAAATGGATAAATTATGAAGACTAAAATGGAACTGATCTTAGGGAGAGGATTTGGTATGGGGAAAACAAAAGTCAAGGGAGAGATGAAAATTAACTAGAGGTAGATTCAGTGACATATACCTAAATAGATAATCCAAAGGATAGATAAAAAATACTAGCAAATGACACTTATATGGAATCCCAAAGGAAGGAAGAGAAAGCCAAAAAGAAATATCAATTAGATTAAAAAGACAACAAAGAGTGAAATAAAAGGCATATAATGGAACATGAAATGTATGTACGATCTAAGATAACACTTATGCCTTATCCTAAAGGACTGACTCTAGGAGAACATTTTAAGATGAGGATTGATTCCCATATAATAGAGTAACATAAAGGAAGCTGATTTATCTAGGAAGGATATGAAGAAAGTAATTGAATGACATGCATTGACTAACTTTCTAAATGTTTATAGACTCCCATATTTTGAAGAATATATATAACATGAAGTGATATTAAATGTAAGCATAATGGGAATTGTAATAACTCAGGCACTCATTTACAAGGTCACAATATTTAAAAATGAATGGTAATAACTAGAATTAGAATTAAAAAATCAAGAAGTATGAGAGGAAGATAAAAAGATATTAAATATAGAAAGAGGTAATAACATGGTGTTATCCACGTCAATTCAAGATAGGGAATTTAGAGTAGTGGCCAAATTGTTCATATAAAAATTCACTATAGAGATAATTAGGGTTCTCATTGACTATACCAATTTATCCCATATGTGTGAATGTGGTGTTGAATGGGTAAAGTTTCACATAGTCAAGTATGTTGAATAGAGGATGATTCACTCAACTGATAAAAATAGAAATGATTATATTTATATTACATGGCATACTTGGCTATCATCCCACTTCACACGTTTAGGGTCCCAAAAGAAAAGAGATTCAAACTAGTAAGTGCAGTAATTGTGATTGTTGTAAGAAGATTCATAATATTTAACTATGAGGGATGGTTTCCCCCATTTTTCATTGTTAGATAATGAAAAAGTAGAAATATAAGTGGGTGGTAGTGATAATTTAGACTAAATACCACCCCATATGCTTGTTTCATAAAAGGGTTTTTAGATATTCAAGGTGATGGCACACTATAACTTAACAAAGTATATTAGCATGATTGAATGATTATTTTAATAGGCTAATATTTCATATGTTACAATATATAATTACTTGAAGACCAATTCACATGGACTAGATGCACAAAGGTGTGTATAGAGGAGGTAGATGGTCTAATATTTGAAACATGGGATATGCATATGATGAATAAAATAATAATGGAAGGGAGATAGATCCATCCATAGACATTATGGTGGATGGAATAAATGAGAAGTTAGATTGCACATTTAAGTCAAGGAAGAGAAGGCATGGTGAATTTATAGTGAGAAGCCTAAGAAAAGATACTATTATTGTAATTTTATTGTATATAGGGTTAATAATTAATGAATTGTTAACTTAGGAAAGTTATGCAAGGGAAGAGAGTTACCCCATGTGGAGGGTAAGGGTAAGATGAAGGTAATGGAGGAGACACAAATAATTTTTCCATACTGACACATAAGGATGGACACTGGATACAATATAAATGTTTCAATAATATCAAAAAATGAAGATACAATACATAAAGATTAACCATAAGGTCCCTAGAGTATACTCGATAGGATTATTGAGGTATGTGCAAGTTAATAGATTGAGACACTTAGGAAGGCAAAATTAATACCACAAATGGAAATGAAGCAAAGTGTCACCACTCTAAGTTAAGGTATTCTTATATATGTAATTAACATCCCAAGTGTGACTCAACCTATCTAGATATCCATGATGAATATGGAGATTGAAGAGATGGGGGGATAAGTGGGTGGAAAAAAAGGGATGCAATGACCACAAAAAAGGGGGTGCAATACAACTAGATGATGCATACATAATAATAGAAAGAGATGAATAAGATTAGGAAGAAGATAGAATAGGTATGTAGGTGGGAGGCCATATCAAGGAAATGATAGGAAGAATATAAGTTCATTTAAGTTTTTAAAGTAGTGAAGATGAAAAGGTAGAGGAAGAAATGGGAGTAAATGGGAAGAAATATCTAGAAGACTCAGAAGTAGAGGAAAGAGGAGAAATAGTGGAATTATAAAGAAGCTCAAAGGAGAAGTTTTGAATGAATCATAGGGAATTAAAAAAGGAACATATAATGAATATGCTATTAGACTATGTTTATTTTTATGGTTAGAAATAAGGTTATAAATGCCCAAAAAACCCTAAGTTTTAGTTTGGTGTAACACGATACAAAGACAATTGATTAAAAAAATAATTTTGTTTATTGGCTATGACATTCTGATTGGAGTTTGAAATAGGATTCAAGGCTGTAAATTTTGG